>JARBWK010000005.1:149206291-149567626 GCA_030556195.1 Anolis apletophallus | reverse complement strand
TATAGTTCCCCTACAATCAAAGAGCATTCTGAACCCCACCAATGATAGAACTGGGCCAAACGTCCCCACAGAACCACCAGGAGGCAAGAGGAGGCCTCTACTTGGGGAAAGGGAGGCGGGCCTTCCCAATGCATGGAGAGGGAGAGACCAAGTCGACAACGGGTGGGGAGGGGGGTGGTTGTAATTTTGTGCCTTTCTCAAGGTAGGTTTCTTAGGGTTTTTATACTTCAACACACTCTACTCCCCCCCCCCCCTGGAGGTTCCAATTTCCCAAGGCACACCTGATGATTGCTCACGGCACACTAGTGTGCCCCGGCACACTGGTTGAGAAACACTGTGTTAGGGCATGGAAAAGGAATCTGTCAGGAAGAATTAAAAAGGCCGGGTCAAGAGATACAAATTGAAATAAGATAGGACTGGCATTTAGGTACAGTTCTGTAAGCGGGGACGGGCTATTTCCAGGGGTAATGACTAGGGTAATATATAGGGGGCAAGGTCATGTCCGAACAGTGCCTGGGCTGAGCTAGCATTGGTCACTCTTGAAGATTTGTTGAAATCACCAAGTCTTCAAACTCTTACGAAAAGAGGGGAGGATGGGGCCTGTCTTATTTCCTTTGGAAGAGTGTTCCAGAGGTGGGGGGCCACCACTGAGAAGGCCCTCCCTCTCGTCCCCACCAACTGTGCTTGTGACGGTGGTGGGAACAAGAGGAGGGCCTTCCCGGAAGACCTTAGAGTTCGTGCCGGTTCATAGATGGAGATGCGATCGTGAAGATAGGCAGGGCCCGAACCGTTTAGTGTTTTTTAGGTCATTACCTGCGCCTTGAATTTGGCTTGGCAACTTATCAGCAGCCAATTAAGCTGTTTTAATAGGAGTGTTGTATGCTCCCTATAGTTTGCTCCAGTAAGGAGCCTGGCTGGCACATTGCAACAGTCCAAGCTGGATGTAACCAAGGCGTGGACCACTCTGGCCAAATCAGACTTCATGAGGTATGGTTGCAGCTGACGCACTAGTTTGAGTTGTGCAAAGGCCCTCCCAGCCACCGCTGACACATGAGCATCAAGCGACAGCGTTGAGTCCAGGAGGACCCACAAGCTACGGACCTGCACCCTCAGGCGGAGTGTAACCCCGTCGAGCACAGGTACTTTTAAGGATGCCTAGTAGACATCTGCTGCCTGACAGAATTTCTTGGGTCTTTGAAGCCTTTACACAAGTTGGGCCTTAAGAATGGAGCTCAGTGGAGTGCAAGAAACCGGTGTCCTAGGTCAGTGTTTCCTAACCACTGTGCCACGGCACACTAGTGTGCCATGAGCGATCACCTGGTGTGCCACAGAAAAACCTCTCTTTCCCCCTTTCTTCCCCCTCCTGCCAAACTCCTGCTGCTGCTGCTTGCGGGGGGAAGGGGAGGAGGAAGGGCCGGGCGGTGGCGAAGAAGAAGGGGCTGGGGCACGGCCTTCTTCGGTCATTTTCGTGTTTATGTGTACCAACTATTACTACATTTGGCATTGGCTGGACATGATAGCCTTTCTAGTGACGGTGTAACAACTCTCCTGTTCAACAGTTATACACGAGGTACTCGTCTAATGCCCACCTGAAATAATACAGTAGCATATATATTGAAGGTAGAAGCCTCATTATTGTTCCATGAGGTGTATTGATGCATAAGAACAGTACTAGTGGACTGCTTTGAAGCTATATGGACACATTTTTCCTAAACACAGAGAGAGACTGACAGCTGTTGAGCAAGACCTTTGTGTGTGTCTTGCTGCCATTCCTGCCAGGATATCTATGTTGCGTTCATCGAAACAGGCCCAGTGTGCAGAAGTGTTTATTTTTTATTATAGGATTGGGGATTGAATATGTATTGAGATGTTTAGATGTTTAGGGAAGGTGCACTTCTTCAGTGAAGGCCCACCTTGGGGAAGAGTTGTCATAGCAACATGGCTGGAAGGCAGAGGTGGGAGGAGTCAACAGCCTTCTGCCACAGCCAAGAATAGAATTCTGGGGAAGTTTGAATTTTGACAGTTTAACTGTCAGCCCAGCTCTGGGAGAGAGCAGGTTCTGAGGGCAGTCTGTTTTTGGAGCTGTAGAGAGACAGTTCTAGTAGGCTGAGCTTGCGAGCTAGTCTGTTTGTATAGAGCCTGAGGGCTAGAGATAGGCAAGGTGCCTATAGGAGGAAAGAAGGTCTGTGTGTGAGATAGTTACATACTGATCTAACTGAGTAATAGTAACAGTCAAACATTTTAAACTTTGTATCTTCTACAATACCAACGTAACCATGATGAGTTGAGCCTCTAAGAAGTTATAACGTAACCATCACGCCTTTGTGCCAAGCTATAAATAAACTGTTATTGTTCTTTTCATCAACAATCTCTCTCTGTTCCGTATTTTAAAAGTCAAGCCTCAGAGTAAAGCAAGACAGGAGAGTGGTTTTAACCTGTCTTGTTACACAGTTTGAAGTTCCACAATAATTGGTGATAGACCCTCCTAGATAACAGATAACAACAACAGTTCTCACAATCTGGTGGCTAATCTCTTCATATTTAAGGGATCCTTAAATTAAAGTTATACAACACCCTTTTACATTAGGTCAGATACGTAGTGACCTCATTGTTACAAATTTGTGGCAGCGGTGGGATCAGTAAAAGAGGGTCCACCCTGTCCAGCCGGTTCATTTGATCAGCCTCTTTACACCCAGGTTCCACATTGAGTGTATAAATACATTTAAAAACGTATTAACTATATGTATTACTGTGTTAGAGTGTCATTTTGGTTGGTGGTGTGCCCCAGGATTTTGTAAATGTAAAAAGTGTGTCGCGGCTCAAAGAAGGTTGGGAAACACTGTCCTAAGGTCATTCCTTTCCCTCAACTATTACTACATTTGGCATTGGCTGGACGTGATAGCCTTTCTAGTGACTGTGTAACAACTCTCCTGTTCACCAGTTATACATGAAGGACTCGTCTAATGCCCACCTGAAATGATACAGGAGCACATATATATTGAAGGTAGAAGCCTCCTTAATGTTCCATGAGGTGTATTGATGCATAAGAACAATACTAGTGGACTTGCTTTGAAGCTATATGGATACATTTTTTTCTAAACACAGAGAGAGACTGACAGCTGTTGAGCAAGACCTTCATGTGTGTCTTTCTGCCATTCCTGCCAGGATATCTACGTTACATTCATTGAAACAGGCCCAGGTTTCACACTGAGTGTATAAATACATTTAAAAACGTATTAACTATATGTATTACTGTATTAGAGTGTCATTTTGTGTCATTTTGGTTGGTGGTGTGCCCCAGGATTTTGTAAATGTAAAAAGTGTGCCCCGGCTCAAAAAAGGTTGGGAAACACTGTCCTAAGGTCATTCCTTTCCCTCAATTTTTATTGGAGTTGTCTGCCAAAAATGTCTTGCTTTAGCTATGCTTCTTTCTCTCATCCTGCAAACACAGTTTTTCTTTTTCCAAAATTTTGCAATCGAGCCTGGAACTGATGCTTGTGTGTGTCCTCAAAGTGTTAAAAAAATTAAAAATTTTTAAAAAATCCTCCCCACTGTCATCATGGACTGTTTCTTGGTCACGATGGAGTGTGACAGAATGCTTGGAACTGGCTTTTTATAGAGCATCATGTTCCATTTTAATCATAGTGGAGTAGGTCCACAGAGTATTGAAAAGCTTATCGTTATGAGATGTTTTGTCCCTGGGGTGAGAGAGCACATATTTGTAGTATAATGGCTGTTTATGAATTTAGCCTATTATGACTTTTTGCTTTTGGATATAGATGTTTTCTTTGTTCAGCCTAGTTCCCTGCCTTCAGAAAGCATCCAAAGAGATCTGTCCCTGGGGTCTCGTTATGGCAAAATAGTCGGTGAAAAAGTTTATAGAGAAGTATGTTAACCACTTTTGCATCCCCCAGAACTGAAGTAACTCCCCCGCCCCCCGTGCAGTTACAAGAAGGCTCCTTAGCTGAGATCATGTAACTGCAAGACCTGCCAAGAACAGAAACGCTTGTATGTTATAGCAATCCCTTCACCCCCAATTAATGAGTTGATATACAAATGCCAAATTCCTGAGCTGTTGTTTTAGCCACAGACATTGTTCTTGGTTTTACTTTTTATAAACTCTTCCACTCAGCTTGGAGAAGCTGTGGTAACACTGTAGCCAGAGCGGAGAGAGGGCGGAGCCAGGCTGCACCAGGCCCTGCCCCCTCCCCCGGCTACAGCGCTACCACAGCTTCTTCAGCCTTTAGGAGGGTATGCCAAGCCAGTAGTGGCTAGCTATGCCACTACCGGCTTGGCATACCGTCTTTTAGCTTGGAGAAGCTGTGGTAACACTGTAGCCAGAGCGGAGAGAGGGCGGAGCCAGGCTGCACCAGGCCCCGCCCCCTCCCCCGGCTACAGCGCTACCACAGCTTCTTCAGCCTTTAGGAGGGTATGCCAAGCCAGTAGTGGCTAGCTATGCCACTACTGGCTTGGCATACCGTCCTCTAACTTGAGAAGCTGTGGTAACGCTGTAGCCAGAGACAGAGAGGGCGGAGCCATGCTGCGTCAGGCCCCGCCCCCTCCCCCCACTGGCTACAGCGCTACCACAGCTTCTTCAGCCTGTGGAGGGTATGCCAAGCCAGTAGTGGCTAGCTATGCCACTACTGGCTTGGCATGCCGTCTCTAACTTGAGAAGCTGTGGCACCGCTGTAGCCAGCGCGGGGAGAGGCCGCACCAGGCCCCGCCCCTCCCCCGGCTACAGCGCTACCACAGCTTCTTCAGCCTTTAGGAGGGTATGCCAAGGCAGTAGTGGCTAGCTATGCCACTACTGGCTTGGCATACCCTCTTCTAGCTGCAAAAGCTGTGGAAGCGCTAAAGCCAGAGGGGGATGGGGTGGAGCCAGGCCACGCTAAGCTCTGCCCCCTCCCCGGCTTTAGGGCTTCCACAGCTTTTGCTAATGCTGATGAATTAGTAAGATCTGAAATATGCCCACTCCTCTGGCATGGTCTCCACAACTACAGCGTTCTTGGCTTTGTGCATATCTTCTGTACAGACCAAACTGAATATGTGAAAGACGGGACATTGCATATTGTGTTGAAAGATGCTAGCTGGGTATGCTTTCTGTCTCCTACAAGGTTTGATATAGTGTCTTTAAGGGGCTGAGTACAGAGGACAACAGTAAAGGAAACCTCTGTTCTTCTACACGTAGGAGGTCAAGGTCTGACAATGGCTCCTGAAAGTACAGAGAGTTCTGCTGATATGCCTATGGTGTTTTGTTTCCAAAGACCTCTATAGTACGGCTTTTGGTCATTTTTAAGACATTATATTTATTTTGCAAATATTGTAATTTCAACACTTTCTGAATTATATATAATTGCCTAATGCTTTTGATGCAAGTGTGTTAGTATGTTGAGAATAGCTGCAGCAATATCAACTGGCAGCAAGCCTGAATTGGGTAATGTTGGAATAGAATCCTAGAGTTGGAGCTAGTCTAGTGTGGAGTTTCGGGCGGGAGTGTTACCAATATGCGGACGACACCCAACTCCTTCTACGCTTGGAGCCTGGAGCAACCTCATTACTGGACAGTTTCATCTTGTGTCTCGAAGCCGTGTCAAATTGGCTGCGTGCCAGCGGATTGAAGGTGAATCCGGCCAAGACTGAGACCTTGTGGCCTGGCCGCCCGGTAGGTGTGCTGCACCATCTGCCCACCTTTGATGGTGCTCCCCTATCTCCATCCACTACTGTTAAGAGTTTGGGTGTGGTCTTAGACACACAGCTAACCATGGAGTTCCACATCGCTGTTGTTAGCAAGCAGGCCTTTTCTATCTTCGCCAGGCAAGGCAGTTGGCTCCTTACCTTTCAAGTGAGGCCTTGGCAACAGTCATCCATGTCACGATTACATCTAGGCTGGACTATTGCAATGAAACACGAAGCATGTGTCACAATACAATATATCAAATACAAATATCAATACTAAATTTCTTTATGTAGGACACAAGAGGTGTGCCTGAGAAGCCCGCCGCACAATAATTACTAACAATAAATATCGTGTGAGTACACAGACGCAATATAAATACATATATCAGTGTTTTGCACAAACATGTGCTAGTGGCCGCATTCAAAAGTCTCCATATAGTAAATACATACAAATACGAGATGAATCATACAATTTCCAGATGCAAGCGGCGGCTCGTGGAGGAGCAAGTTCAATGGGACTACGTATCCCAGAAGCGTCTCTGTTATTGTGCAAAGTCTCGCAGGAGTTTAAGAACCCGGAAGCGGGATGCTTCCTGCAAGATTGGCGCAACCCTCGCGCCCAGGGATGGGATGAGAGTGGGAATGTTCCTTTAAGGGACCTCTTCTTCCATATGCTGCCGAATTGGCGGTTTGGCGTCCCCGAATATTAGAAGCCTCCTAAGATAAACATGCTAAATGGCATGTGTTTCAGCCGACGGGATCACGGAGGTGTCTAGGATCCGCCTGTTTCGGTCATTGCTGACCTTTTTCAAGGCTGGGATGATTTACAGAGGCATAGCATAAAGTAACGTTGTCATCCATTCTTTTCAGTAATCACCGATATCAATCACAAATTCAGTAATCCACTGTATTCACAAGATGGTGTGATGACCTTGGCCTAAGTGAATACAGTGGATTACTGAATTTGTGATTGATATCGGTGATTACTGAAAAGAATGGATGACGACGTTACTTTATGATATGCCTCTGTAAATCATCCCAGCCTTGAAAAAGGTCAGCAATGACCGAAACGGGCGGATCCTAGACACCTCCGTGATCCCGTATGGCCAGGGGCCAGCATACCTCAGAGATCTCCTCTCTTCTCTCCACAATCAACGGTCGCCTTGCCCCACTCAACGAAATCTTTTGTATGTACCAGGTCCCAGAGAAGTACGTCTTGATAGTACGAGACGCAGGGCCTTTTCTATTACTGCTCCTGTCCTATGGAACTCTCTGCGCCATTATCTGAGAGCCATGCGCGATCTGCGATTCTTTGCGCAGGCACTTAAGGCCTGGCTTTTTAACAGAGCTTTTGTTTTATAATTCTGATTTTAATACTTGTCTGTTTTAATGCTGTATCTTTATGTAAATCGCCCGGAGCATCTGGGATGGAGGGCAATTAACAAATATTAAATTGAATAAATGAATGAATAAATCAAGAAATTTTTGAACTCAAACATTAACTTCAGGTTGAGGTGTTGCACATCAAAACCGTCACAAATATGCTTGGAAGTGACATTTTCTTGGAAGTTTTTACCAGTGGATGAAAATGTGGGAAAGGGTAGCTTAACTCATAGATAAGAGTTGCTTTCTGTTTTTTCTCATTTCTTGAAAATGGTTTAGGGATGGAACCTAGCAGTGCAGTCTTGGGCATGTGTACTCAGACCTAAATCCCCTGAAGTTAAAGGAGCTAGTTCTAGGTACCTATGTGGGTTATCAACATTTCGTGTAAGAAGAACCTGGATTGTTTATTTATTTATTTATTTATGTATTTGATTTATCAACCGCCACTCCCAATTGGCTCGGGGCGGTTTACACTCATACTTCTAATGCTTTGGTGAACAGTTTGATCACTGGAAATGGCATGCTATAGTGCAGTGTTTCCCAACCTTTTTTGAGCCGTGGCACACTTTTAACATTAAAAAAATCCGGGGGCACACCACCAACCAAAATGACACAAAATGACACTCTAACACAGGAAAGAACGGCTGGGGGTTGGTGGCCTGCTGGGAGCAGCTGCTGGGAGTGCCAAAGACGGGGAGGGAGCGGAGCCAGGCTGGAGCAAGCCTGGCTCTGCCCTTCCCCGGCTTCGGCACTCCCAGCAGCTGCTCCAGCCTTGAGGGGACGGTGCCAGAGCCAGCACAATGCTGGCTTGGCACTGTCCCTCAAGGTTGGAGCAGCTGCTGGAGTGCCCGGCCGGGGAGGGGCAGAGCCAGGCCGCGCCCTGCCCCGCCCCTCGCCCCAGCTTCAGCTCTTCTACAGGCCGTGCCATGCCCCGCCCCCTTGCCCCAGCTTCAGCTCTCCTACAGGCCGTGCCATGCCCCGCCCCCTCGCCCCAGCTTCAGCTCTCCTACAGGCCGTGCCATGCCCCGCCCCTCCCCCCAGCTTCAGCTCTCCTACAGGCCGTGCCATGCCCTGCCCCTCGCCCCAGCTTCAGCTCTCCTACAGGCCGTGCCATGCCCCCCCCTCCCCCCAGCTTGAGCTCTCCTACAGAGGAGGAGCATGAGCGGTGGACGGGCTTCAGTGGGCTTCATTCCACACGGCTTCAGCAAGCGAGGGGCGAGAGTCATGGTGGGAGTCATGGCAGATTGGAGGCTGACTGGGGAAATGGCCGAAGGAGGCGGTGCCCCGGTCCCTTCTTTTTCTTCGCCACTGCCCGGCCCTTCCTCCTCCCCCAAGCAGCAGGAGTTCGGCAGGAGGGGGGAGGAAGGGGGGCAGAGAGCTTTTCTCGCGGCACAGCAGGAGGTCCGTCACGGCACACTAGTGTGCCACGGCACACTGGTTGAGAAAGACTGCTATAGTGAACATCCAGAGATTACCTTTCTTTCCTCCGTTCTCTTTTGGTTCTGTTTGCTTTGTAAATATTTTTGTCAGAACATGGCGAAAATCGTATCTCTTTTGTAATTGACTTGTAAGAAGACATCAGATTGGCTCCCTGTGGAAGACCAGAGAGGAAGGCTGTGCCAAAATTAGGCCAAAATTACTGGTATGGGAGTAGCAGTCTGCGTGGGCAAAACATGTTGTGCACTCTTGACTTTTGTGAACTGTCTTAGATCTTACACGTGACTCCTTTGGAAGGCCAATTTATCTCACTCCTTGGAGCAGAAATGATGCCAACGAGTCCTGGTACCAGTATGATTCTCCAATACCTAGGACAGTGTTTCCCAACCACTGTGCTGTGGCACACTAGTGTGCCGTGAACGATCACCTGGTGTGCCGCGGGAAAACCTCTCTTCCCCCCTTTCTTCCCCCTCCTGCCGAACTCCTGCCGCTGCTGCTTATGGGGAGAGGAGGAGGAGGAAGGGCCGGTCGGCAGCAGCGAAGAAAGGGCTGGGGCTCTGCCTCCTTTGGCCGTTTTCGTATTTATGTGTACCAACTATTACTATATTTGGCATTGGCTGGATGTGATAGCCTTTCTAGTGACTGTAACAACTCTCCTGTTCACCAGTTATACACGAGGGACTCGTCTGATGCCCACCTGGAATGATACAAGAGCATATATATTGAAGGTGGAAGCCTCATTATTGTTCCATGAGGTGTATTGATGCCATGGGTGGTCTAAGGTAATTTGAAATGGTAGGCGAACATTATTTTGGTGCCCCCAAAAAACATTATTTTGCCCCCATGTAAAACAAATATACAATTATAATATCACAATACCATTAGTAGTATTATATTGTATCAATGTATATACAATATATTATACCATACTCATACTATATTATATCATAATTATATTATACTACATTACAATGTAATTATATTATAATATATTGACATTATAATACAATATAACATTCTATTATATTATTATTATAAAATAATAAATAAAATTATTTATTTCAATAAAATTATCATCTAAATATTTTCATGTCTGCTATAAAACTCAAATAACCCAAAATAAAGTAAAATAAAATATATATTACTATTTTGTACAATACAACTATACTGCAATATTGTTTGTAATATTACATGTAATATAAAATATATAATTATTCTATTGTTATATTGTATTTGTATTATATTGTATGACAATATTAAGCAGAACTGTATAATAATCAACAAGAAATGCAATGTAAATGCATCAAAATCAGAATATATTACCTATCACCCGTCTCATAATTCATAGGAGTCTCCCATAAGTCCAAAATTAGGATCCCAATGTAAATGTAAATAGAAAAACAGCCAAAATGTTCAAATGAGGTCGAATACAGGCAGCGCGGGCTGGGCAAACTTGGGCCCTCCCTCCTCTAGGTGTTTTGACTCCAACTCCCACAACTCCTCATAGCCTCAGGCCCCTCAGGTCTAGACAGAAATAGTGCCGAAGTAAGGAAGGAGGGAGAGAAGAGATCGCAGAGGAGGAGGAAAGCCCTTCCTTCATTCCTTCACTTACACTTCCTTCACTGATTCTTTCTCCTTCCCTGCAAACGCATACAGGCACGGCGGAGACAAAAGAAGAGGGGAAGCACTCCCTACCTGCCCGATAGGGAGTGCTTTGCTTACAGGCTTCTGCGCAAGGGAGCTACTGGGCATGCGCGGAGGTTTTCGCGGATGTGCAGTTGCTCCTGCGCTCAACTTCAGCTCTGAGCAACTGCACCTGCGCCGAAAAACCTCCCGCATGCCCAGAAGCGGCGTCAAAGCGCACAAGGCCGGGGCTCAAAAGCAGGCAGCTGTGGCGCTGTCTGAGGAACATCAGCAGGGCCAGGATGGCGCCCCATGCGGCCAGGATGGCGCCCCCTTCCCAGATGGCGCCCTAGGCGGCCGCCTACTTGGCCTACCTTGTAGGACCGCCCCTGATTGATGCATAAGAACAGTACTAGTGGACTTCTTTGAAGCTATATGGACACATTTTTTTCAAAACACAGAGAGAGACTGACGGCTGTTGAGCAAGACCTTCGTGTGTATCTTTCTGCCATTCCTGCCAGGATATCTATGTTACGTTCATCGAAACAGGCTCAGGTTTCACACTGAGTGTATAAATACATTTTAAAACATATTAACTATATGTATTACTGTGTTAGAGTGTCATTTTGGTTGGTGGTGTGCCTCAGTATTTTGTAAATGTAAAAAGTGTGCCGCGGCTCAAAAAAGGTTGGGAAACACTTACCTAGGAGAACTCCCAGGGAAAGAAGGTGTTGCCCAAGCAGTCGTGATACTTCAAGCAGTGATTCTCACCTACTGAATGTCTAGGATCACTTGTTGGGTAAAAGAACCGGGAATGTGGCACAGCTGACTGGGTGTCAGCTGCATAAGATCTCTACTGAGATCTTATGCAGCAGTCATGAGTTCGAGGCCTGCCCGGGTCGGGTTGAGCTCTCGACCAATTTGTGTAGCTTGTTGTCGACCTTTGCAACCCGAAAGATTGTTACATCTGTCAAGTAGGAAATTTAAGTACCACTTTGTGGGGAGGCTAAATTTAACTGATTTCTGGAATGTTAAATTGCCTCTATGTCTGTCTATTTGTGTTGTATGTCAATGGCATTGAAGGTTTGCATGTATGTGTGCATTGTGATCCACCCTGAGTCCCCTGCGGGGTGAGAAGGGCGGAATATAAATGATGTAAATAAAGGAATAAGAAAGACCTCAAAGCAGTGTATTTTGAGGTCTGTGCAAGTAAGCATATCTGTTCCTTATCATCTGAAGCTAGATCATACTGGAGAATGCAGTCATGGGTTAGATCGGGGTTTCTTAAACCTTTCCACTCACAACCCCTTTTGGCCCGAGAAATTTTTACATGACCCTCAGATATATAAGTATATAAATTAGGTATAAAAATCAGTCCCTGATAACAAACAGGTCCTGATAACAGGCCGATTTTACTTTTTTGTGGAGTACAACTGAAGCATCTACTGCAGAGTCCACTATAAACATTGCACAGCATATTTGTGTAAATGTCTTAAACAGCCACTAGGTGATGTTCAGAAAGCTTTTATTATTGCCAATTTTTTCGGGACCCCAACATTAAGCTAAGGGGACCCCATTTTAAGAACTGTGGGACCCACAGTTTACGAAGCAGTTGGTTAGATAAGATGGAAGAATCATGGCCAGAGCTTTTTATGTTTTTGAACTGGTAATATTTGTTACTCTCTGTTAGCGCCCCCTTGTTGTGGGGGAGAGGCTTGCGTACCTTAATGAAGTTGTGAGCTATGCTGGGGGTGGCATAATAGCCTCCCATGCCAGACAGGTCACAACCGAAGGGTCTGACATAGAGCGTCAATGGACAGGATGGGCTCTCTAGTCTTTTGGCAATCATCCCAAGAGAAGGAAAACTCTAATTTCGAACCCAGGCAGATGGTGATCATTTAACCCTGTAAGGTCAACCATCTACAGAAGGAAACTCGGACCAAACCTACGACCCGAGGACCTCGCTACCACTGTCCCAGCTTGCTAGGCCCCGTCAGATGAACCTTTGGTTTAAAGAGTGAGACCAGTTCTGTGCACCAGAGAAATCCATTGCACAGGCTCGAAGGACACATCCAACCATTAGTCATCAACGCGCTTGTAGAAAGCGTGGGATGAGTCCTTCCTGAATCTTCGTTCAAGAAGAAAAGCCAAGAAGATTTGTTACTGCTTTGGATGACAGCTCCTTTATTCCTGAAGCACCACCGGGAAGTGGCGCAGCTGGCTAAGTGTCAGCTACATAAGATCTCTCTGACCTGTAGGTCATGAGTTCGAGGCCTGCCCGAGTCGGGGTGGGTGCCCGACCTTAAGTGTAGCCTGCTGTCGACCTTTCCAACCCCAAAGACAGTTCATTTGTCAAGTAGGATATAAAGGTACCACATTAAGTGGGGAGGCGAATTTTGACTGATTTATGAGGCCATTAAAGAACTCCAGGAATCGCTGAAAGGAATGCGGAAGAACAACAAGAGAAGCTGGAAAATGCTGAGAGAGATGAGGAGTGCGTCCGCTCGCCCTGGTGTTTGTCAGAAAAATTGTCAGAAAAATTGCCTCTTTGTTCGAGTAACCTTGGACCCCCTGTTGTCGATGGAGGCCCACGTCTCCAGCGTCAGCAGGGTAGCATTTTTCCATCTTCGCCAGGCGAGGAAGCTGGCCCCCTATTTGTCCCGGCGCGACTTAGCCACAGTGATCCAAGCCACGGTCATCTCGAGGCTGGACTACTGTAACGCTCTTACATTGGCCTTCCTCTGTCGGTAATCCGAGACTCAAGCTGGTGCAGAACGCTGCAGCGCGACTCCTGGCAGGGGTCCCGATTGGCCACCACATCACGCCAATCCTGCGCGAACTACACTGGCTTCCAATTGAATGCCGGATTGCTTTCAAAGTGTTAGTCCTGACTTTAAGGCCTTACATGGTCTGGGGCCAGTGTACCTGTGAACCGCCTTGTCCCATATCATCCCACCAGATCACTGCGCTCCGAAGAGCTAAACCTCCTGGTCATCCCAAATGTGAGGACCTACCATCTGTCCGCAACCCGCCGCCGGGCTTTCTCTGTTGCAGCCCCTACCATGTGGAACGCACTGCCCGCCGGCATCCGTGCCACCCAGGGCCTCCTCCCGTTCAGGAGAGCAGTTAAGACATTGCTGTTCCAACAAGCCTTCGGAGTTAGCTAAACTGTAGCTCGCACCGCCTAGCTGTCAGCCCACTGCGACTCCATTTGTTGCTTCAACTGTTCTAATTGTAATTCCATCTTAATGGTATTACTGTGAGTTATTATGAGTTATCTGACAATTGTATTTTACAAACTGTTGTAAGTCGCCCCGAGCCGTTGGGGGGGGGGGGGGGCGACAGACAAATGTGAAATAATAAATAAATAAATAAATAAATAAAATGTTCGTCAATATATGTATATGTTGAACTGCAGGAATTGTCTGCAAGTATGTGTACTGTAATCCGCTCTGAGTCCCCTTCAGGGTGAGAAGAGCGGAATATAAATGAAGTAAGTAAGTAAATAAGTAAATAAATAAATAAACTGTTTTCCAAAAGAGTAACACTCTTGACAAGAATACAGATAGCAGCTTGAAAAGTCTGTGCCTCCCAACAACCAATGGTGGTCGGTCTTCTGCTTTTTTCACAGCATGCTTCATGAATATGCTTTTGCTAAGTATCAGCACAGGATGAAGAAAGCACGGTCTGTAAAGCTGACCTCTGGCAACTCACCTAGATGCTTCTGTATTGTAGTAAATAGTAGACTGGGACTAAAAAGAATTGCACAGGAGGGGAAATCACAATCTGGAGCCCAAACCCCTGTTTTAAAAATGCTTGTAATAAAATGTAATAGTAAAGATTTGGCTTTTTATGCTTTCATCAAATTTAATTGACACACTTCTGAATTTAGAAACACCTCTTGCTCTTTGCTGTAATTCAGTCAGTCAGTCAGTCAAGCGAGTGCTGAGTGCATTCAACCAATACTGTGAGAAAAACCTGCTGAAGATCAACTATAGTAAAACCAAAATTATGATCTTCTCAAATAAGCGGGCCAGGCATAACTGGTACATAGGAAAGAACTTAATAGAACAAGTCTCCAGTTTTAAATATTTAGGGGTTACCTTTCAGGCCACAGCTTTCTGGGGATGCCACCAAAAAATAGCTGTACAAAACGCTCTATCCAGTAGTAAAGCAATAATTCGCTTTTTCTATACCAAAGGTGGCCAGTATATCCCAGCTGCAACAAAGGTCTTCAAGCAAAGGTAACAGCCCAATTACTATATGCAATTCCAGTTATGGATCACAGGCTTCACATCTAAAGTAGAACAAGTTCAATCAGGGTTTCTCAGAAAACTATTTGCTGTCCCCAATTGCGTTCCATCTGCGGTCTTAAGATTGGAATCAGGAACAGCCTCTCTCGAATCACTAGCTTGGAGAAGGGCCCTAGGATACTGGATGGAGAGTATGTACAAAGGGCCGGAAGCGGGCTATACATATTTGATTCAAGAAGACCTCTTTAAATCCCACCGAATCAAAGCATTAAATCAGAAACTTAGGCAGATGGGCCTCCCAGAGAACATTCTGAGCAGTCTTGAGCATAAAAAGACTGCTATCTGGAAAATGAAGTTAAACAGGCCTCAAAAAGAAATACATTAGTCATAATGGGGACTTCAACTATCCCCGAATAGATTGGCCAAATTCTTGTTCTACGCATGAAAGAGAGACAAGGTTCCTCGACATGCTAGCGGATTATTCCCTTGAGCAGATGGTCATGGAACCAACCAGGGGAAAGGGGATCCTGGACTTGGTGCTAACTAATGAACAAGATCTCGTTCAAGATGTCCTTGTAGCTGAGCCCATAGGTACCAGTGACCATAACACAATAACCTTCAACGTAAGTTTGGATAGCAAACTGTCAGTGAAAACTAACACAGAGACATTAAACTTTCACAAAGGGAATTTCACCAAAATGAGAAAAATTGTAAAGAACAAACTAAAAGGAGCAGTAAAAAAATCAAATCCCTCCAAAATGCTTGGAAACTGTTTAAAAATACCTTAAAACAGGCCGAACTAAAATGCATTCCAATAAAAAGAAAGAGGCATGGAAAGTCCAAAAGGACACCAGTATGGCTTACAAATGAAGTAAAAGATGTGATTGGAAAGAAGAAAAACTCATTTAAGAAATGGAAGGCTCTTCCTACCGAGGAGAACAGAAAGGAACACAAGCTCTGGCAAACTAAATGCAAAGCAACAGTCAGGAAAGCCAAGAGAGATTTTGAGGCACACATAGCAAAGAATATAAAAAAACAACAAAAACTTCTTTAGGTACATTAGAAGCAGGAACCCAACTAGAAAAGCAGTTGGGCCACTCGACGACAATGGTCAGAAAGGGAAAATCAGCGAAGACAAGGAGATTGCTGAGCGGCTAAATGACTTCTTTGCCTCCGTTTCACACACAGGAGGACAGAAAACATATGCCTGCAGCTGAGTCAGTTTTTTCAGGGAGGGAATTAAATGAATTAAACCAGATAGAGATAAACAAGGAAGATGTTCTCACATGCCTTACTAAACTAAATGTCAACAAATCACCAGGGCCAGATGGCATCCACCCCAGAGTTCTTAAGGAACTCAAGTGTGAAATTGCTGAAATTCTAGCCAAAATATATAACCTTTCTCTAAGATCAGGCACTGTACCCGAGGACTGGAGGGAGGCAAATGTAACTCCGATCTTCAAGAAAGGATCCAGGGGTGATCCAGGAAATTATAGGCCAGTTAGTCTAACCTCAGTTCCAGGCAAAGTGATGGAAACCATTATTAAAGAAAAAATTACTAAGCACATAGAAGAACAGGCATTGCTGAAGGAAAATCAACATGGTTTCTGCAAAGGCAAATCATGTCTTACTAACTTGTTAGAATTCTTTGAGGGTGTAAATAAACACATAGATAAAGGGGACCCAATTGATATTGTTTACCTTGACTTTCAAAAGGCTTTTGACAAAGTCCCTCACCAAAGGCTCCTAAATAAGCTCTTCAGCCATGGAATCAGGGGACAGGTCTTGTCCTGATTGGAACCTGGCTAAATTGTAGGAAACAAAGGGTGGTAATAAACGGACATTTTCTCTGGGTGGAAAGAGGTGAGAAGTGGCGTACCCCAAGGTTCAGTTTTGGGTCCGTTACTTTTTAATTTATTCATTAATGATCTGGATGTAGGAGTGAATTCTGAGGTAGCAAAGTTTGCAGACGACACTAAATTGTTCAGGGTAGTTAAAAATGAAACTGATTGTAAAGAGCTCCAGAAAGACCTCTCAAAGTGAGTGAATGGGCAACAAAGTGGCAAATGCATTTTAACCTAAACAAGTGTAAAGTCATGCACATCGGGGCAAAGAACCCCAACTACACCTACAAATTGATGGGGTCAAAGCTTTCCGAGTCAAACCAGGAAAGGGATCTTGGGGTCTTGGTGGACAGCTCAATGAAGATGTCAACCCAGTGCGCAGCAGCAGTGAAAAAAGCAAATTCTATGCTAGGCATGATCAGAAAGGGAATCGAAAATAGGTCAGCAAATGTTGTATTACCTCTCTACAAATCTATGGTAAGGCCACATTTGGAGTACTGTGTACAATTCTGGTCTCCGCACCTTAAGAAGGATATAACGGAACTGGAAAAGGTACAGAAAAGGGCAACAAGAATGATCCAAGGGATGGAGGGGCTCCCTTATGAAACCAGGTTGCAACGCCTTGGTCTTTTTCAGCCTTGAAAGACGGCGTTTAAGAGGTGACTTGATCGAAGTGTATAAAATCATGCATGGGATAGAAAAGGTGAATAAAGAAAAACTGTTTTCTTTGTCACAAAACACTAGGACTAGAGGGCACTCCCTGAAGCTCCAAGGTAGGAAAATTAGGACTAATAAAGGGAAATATTTCTTCACCCAGAGGGTCATTGGGTTATGGAACTCACTTCCAGAAGAGGTTGTGACAGCTGTCAGCCTGGACAACTTCAAGGCAGGATTAGACAGATTCATGGATACCAAGTGTATCGGTAGTTACTGAAAAGGACATTCAAGTGCCACCTCGGAGTTGGTTGAGGTAGGCAGGATTTCCCTGGGTACTGGTTGTGGGGGTCGGGAGCAGGTCAGGTTTTGCCCTCCCTTCTGCTCGAGATCCCCGTGTACAACTGGTGGGCCACTGTGTGATACAGAATGCTGGACTAGATGGGCTGAGGTCCGATTCAGCATGGCTCTTCTTATGTTCTTATGTTCTTATGCAGACCTTAGCAGAACGAATCAGTGACATAGACAAACAGGCCTCAATGGCTCTGGCATGCTCCACATGCTCTCCACTAAATTTAGGCCTAACATTTAATCCTTTGGGATGTGCCAAATACTTAGAAAATTTAAATATCCCAAAATTTCGTCTTGCTTTCAGTTGGGGCAGATTTCATGCCCTCAAATCAGCCATACTAGAAGGTAGATACAAAGGGACTGATTATGAACACAGAGTTTGCCCTTGCGGGGAGGGTAAAATAGAAACTGTAATACATGTACTTTTTATTTGCACAATTTACAGGGATGATAGACTAAGGTTAATATTCCCTCTACTCACCAAATGGCCAGGAAGAACCCTAAATTGGTACTGTACTTATTTACTGTCTGATCTTGACAAAAGGGTAACGGAACAGGTGGCCAAATTTCTCTTTGCAGCGGCAAAAAGCCGCAAGTGCTTCATTAATAACCTGTAAACACTAAGAGTGTAACAAAGAGCACTCAGAACACTTACTGACTGACTGACTGTAATTCAGGGACTTATGTGGCTCTCTAGATATGATTACAATGCGAGTTTCATGAGTCCTAGCCAGCCATTATCACCAGTAAGTGAGGAATGATGGGTATTGCAGTCAAACAGCCTTTGGGAGCCTGTATAATTCCCACCCTGTGGTGATGTATCAGTGTATTTATTTGAAAACTTTTAACTTTGGCTCCTGCCCTCCTTCCCCTTCCCCACTTCACATCTCTCTTTGTGCAAGTATGGATTTCTGCAGGTAAATCAGTGTTTTTCAACCTTTTTTGAGCCGCGGCACATTTTTTACATTTACCAAATCCTGGGGCACACCACCAACCAAAATGACACAAAAGTGTATAAATACATTAAAAAACATATTAACTATATGTATTACTGTGTTAGAGAATCATTTTGTATCATTTTGGTTGGTGGTGTGTCCCAGGATTTTGTAAATGTAAAAAGTGTGCCGTGGCTCAAAAAAGGTTGGGAAACACTGACTTATATTGTCTGGTATAAAATATATTAGCTTTTATTTATTATTATTTTAGGTACTGAGGTAGCCAGTGCTAGTAATAACTATAAGAAATAATATGAAAGCAGCAGCTGGAATTGAGAGCACAATTCTTCTTCTAGTACGCATGGCCTCTCCCGTTACTTATGAAACCGCAGACCAGTGTTCTTTTTGACTTATGTTTAGTGTTCTCTTCTTATTTGTTATAGGATTGTTTTCGAATAGTTTGCGATCTGCTGTGAAGATTGTGCTGCAAGATTTAAAGAGATGCCTGCTATTCTCCCTAAGATGTTGCTTTGACTTGATGTGTTCAGTGGCGTGTGAACTTTTGAGGGTCAAACTCTAAAAAAAAAAAGCCCCTCCCCCTGCAATCCCCCTCATTTAATTCTGAAACCCATCTGTTGCCCTTTCTCCCAGGCCATCTGAACGTGGGTGTCCTTTTGACTTCCATGCTACAGGGATTGTTGTTGTTTTGCTGTCATTCCAAACCAGAGTGAAATGTGAGAAATGTAGTATGCCACCTAGGTGTGAACACATTCTTTCAGCTGTTGATATACAAAGCAACATCTGCTCCATTGCACTCCTTCGTTCTCAGCTGCCTGTGCCAAAATTCAGCAGTCCTTTGTGTTCCCAACATGTGCTGATGTGTGCAATACAGCTGCCTTGACTCCTTGTCACCCTTTTAAGCTCAACGAGATTCCAGTCAATCTGTTCTGTTGGTTTGTTATATGGTCACCATCAGAGATGTATATACTAGGCCTGTTTTATCATGGAAAAATCTGCTTCGGAACTCGCTTCGGATGTAGGGAGCGCTTGCGCCTCGTATCTGATAGACTTCCGAAGTTTTCAGCAGTTTTTTGGAATTGATTCGGATGTACTTCCGAACTTCGGAATGGCTTTGTTAATAATAATAATAATAATAATACACTTTATTTATATTCCACTCTTCTCACCCCGAAGGGGACTCAGAGCGGATTACAGGTACACATACTTAGCAGACAATCCCTGCCGTTTCCACATACAGACATATAGATGAACAGAGGCAAACTCTGGCCACCAGGGGGAGCTGACGCACTCATCTCTCAACGTTCCCAGCGTCCTTTGTTGTTCCTAATGGCGTCCGCGATAGCACAATGCAATCATTAATACAAATTTAAAACATTTTAAACGTAATGGAACGGGTGGAAATGACATACGAGCACTATCCGAATATATTCCAAATATATGGTGAAGGAAACTTCGGATTGGCGAATCCACTTCCTGTTTCCTTAACTCTCTTCGAAATCGCTTCGAAAATCTAAAACATCCAATTTACATCCGAATTTCGGATGTATCCGAAGTTCGAAAACAGGCCTAGTATATACTTACAAATAAACACACCTTCTCTATGTGCCTTTTCATCATAGATCCTGACTGATCTATTAACTGAAAACAAAATGTTATGAAATCTTTATTTCTTGATCTGTTACACAGATCACGTTACAGAGACCAGAAATATAAATTATTCTGACTGCTAAAAGCTAAGTGCTAGAGGACAGGCAAAATTGCATTTTCCCTGTTGTTCTGTGCCTTCAAGTAATTTCCAATTTATGGTACCGGTAACTCTTATCATGGGACTTTCTTGGCCAGATGTGGTTAGAGGGAGTTTGACTTTGCCTTCACCTGAGGCTGAGAGATTGTGACTTGTCCAAGGTCATCTAGTGCAGTATTTTCAACCTTTTTTGAGCCACGGCACATTTTTTACATTTACAAAATCCTGGGGCACACTACCAACCAAAATGACACAAAATGACACTCTAACACAGTAATACATATAGTTAATATGTTTTTAAATGTATTTATACACTCAGTGTGAAACCTGGACCTGTTTCGATGAACACAACATAGATATCCTGGCAGGAATGGCAGAAAGACACAAACTTCCCACACAAAACTCCCATAACCAAGAGAAAATACTATAAGAGTTTGGTGAGCATTGACTTTGGGTTTTGGAGTTGTAGTTCACCTATATCCAGAGAGCACTGTGGACTGAAACAATGCTGGATCAGGTCCAAACTTGGCATGAATACTTAATATGCCCAAATGTGAACACAGATGGAGTTTGGGGAAAATAGACCTTGACATTTCGGAGTTACAGTTTCTGGGATTTATAGTTAGCACACAATCAAAGAGCATCATGAACTCTTGCAACAATGGAATTGAACCAAACTTGGCATATTGAACTCTCATTACCAACAGAAAGTACTGAAAGGGTTTGCTTGGGAATTGACCTTGACTTTGGAAGTTGTAGTTCACCTACACCCAGAGAGCACTGTGAACTCAAACAATGTTATGTTATGTTGTTGTTTCTTTTCTATCCAGAATCACAATGTTGGAAGGAGGCTCACCACTTTAAGGTCCCTAAAACAGGCATGGGAAAACTTCTGCCCTCTGTGTGCTTTGGACTTCAACTCCCACCATTCCTAACAGCTTGAGGCCCTTTCCTGCTTAAGTGGCTGAGAGGGGGGGGGGGAGGAAAAGGGCCTGAGGCTGCTAGGAATGGTGGGAGTTGGAGTCCAAAACACCTGGAAGGTCCAAGTTTGCCCATGCCAGCTTTTCGACAGAGACCTCTTCCTCCCCTTCCCCCGTGTACCCTTTCTTCCCCCTCCTGCCGAACACTTACTTTTTCTTCTATACTGCCGCTTCTGCCGCCATTTTGATCCGAGGGGGCAGCGTGAGCGTGTTTGGGAGGGGAGGGGGAGGGGGAGGGAGGAAGACATGACCCGTGCGGCCGCTACTGCGCAAACTCGGCCCAGAGCAAAGCGAGCAGAGCGAGGTTGGGAAGAAGGGAGCCCGAGTGGAGAAGAAAAAGAGTTCGGCAGGAGGGGGAAGAAAGGTATTGGAGGTTCCAATTTCCCACGGCACACCTGATGATCGCTCACGGCACACTGGTTGGGAAACACTGACTTAGGTGACAAAATGGGCTCTTCATATGTTTGGAGCTTTAATTCCCACAATCCTTTATTGAGAGTAGTTGGTATGAGCTGAAGCCCAAAACATCTGGAGGGCCAACATGGTGAATGTATGTGCCTTCAACCCATGGTCACCTTATGACTTTCATAACCTGTGGACATGTGAGTCAGTCGGACTTTTCTTTCCCTTTTATCTCAACTCTTTTTCTGCTTTCCTTCTTGGTTGCTGCCTTGCAATGTGCTGTTCTCAGGGATTCAGTGTAGTTTAGCAGAGAAAACACTGGACTTTGGTTAAGGATGCGTTAGTTCAAATTCCTGCTCGGCTCATTGGACCAACTGTGACTTCTTACCCTAGCCTACTTGTGCAGGTGGCTGTTGCGGGGTTAATATAAAGCAACTTCCCATGTATGCTGCACTAATTTCATTGTGGGAGTAGTAGACTGAGATGCTAATGAATAACTGGCATGGTTTTTTAAAAGTGAAACATCCGTAAGGAACATATGATCAGCTTGTTCGACTGTTACATTTCACAAACACTCTGTTCTGTATACTTGAGCCATACCAGGGCTGCCCAACTGGCGGCCCGAGGGCCGTATACGGCCCCAGCCCCTTCTCTACGGCCCCCTAAGCTTTTTAATAAAAAATAAAAATTGAAAAATAAAATAAATAATAATATTTTTTTAAAACCTACTTCCGTGTTCGAGCAAGTATCGCGAGAATACACAATCCACACGGATTTCGCTGTCAACGCGAGATCACGCGGCATTGACAGCGAAATCCCGTGTGGATTTCGTATTCTCGCGATACTCTTCGGCTACTCTACTACTGGATCGCTGAGGCCCACAGACGTGATTAGGACCTTCTTCGACTCAGTCGGTCATCGCCTCTCTCGTCGTCCAGGTACTCCTGGATCCTGCGCGTTTGGAAAAGGTAGGCCGAAGCAGGGGCTCCTCATTCCCTTCCCCCATCTCCCTCATGTATTAAATATAAAATTAAATATTTTTAAAGATGAAATAAAAATAAGGGAGGGGGGAGATGGGATTTAATATTAAAAATAAGGGGAGGGGAGGATGGAATTAAATATATTTAATATTAAATAAAAATAAGGGGAGAGGGGAGGATGGAATTAAATATATTTAATATTAAATAAAAATAGAGGGGAGAGGGTGCCGGGGGAGAGGGCGGAGCCGGGGGTGGGGAGGGGGCGGAACCGGGGGGCAGAGCCGGGGGTGGGGGCAGACCCTACAGCCCCCCAGGTCATCAGTGACCAGAATTCAGGCCCCTGGGCCGGTAGAAGTTGGACAGCCCTGAGCCATACAATCACACCCACCTAAGAGCAAGTATCTCTTGTAGTTTGGATTGTGGTTTCTCCACCTTTTCACCTGGGAAGGAAACCCACTTTCTCTCTCACACACACAAAAATGCGGTATTTTCATAGAAACGGGAGTTGCAGAGTCAGCAGTTGGGATGAGATCAAGGGGCTGGCAAAAGATTTGAACCCACAGCTTTTTGCAAGCTGGTGCCAAGATTGCTACCTATGAACTACAGTTAATGTTAATTATGTGTGGGTATTTCAAACACTTCCTTTCAAGAATACTATTTCTCTTGGGCTCACTCTTCTGTTTTCCTTGAACAGGCTCACCCTTAAGTCCTAGTTCTTGTTTTCTCAAATGTGGAAAGCAGCTGGTTCCCATCCAGCTCTTCATTTCTGTTTCATATACAGAGTTTCTCTTTTAATTCCACCCCTTCCTCCGCTTTGTGCAGTGAGATCCAGCTGCTTGCCCTTCCTTCCAGAAGCATGTTTATTTTTACAGGTGTCTGTCTAATACAATATTACTTTATCAAGTAAATATTATCTGATGCATGCAAGTTTCCAAAACATTACCTCCCTCCAGTTATTTTGGTATACAAGCAGTCCCCAAGTTACAAACAAGTTCTGTAGGTTTGGTCTTAAGTTGAATTTGTATATCAGTTGAAACGGGTACATTTTTAAGTGTAACTCTAGCTTTTTGGGGAAACAAGAATTGGTGAGAAAGCTTCAGTGGGAACACCTTTTCCCCAGGACAATCCCTTCAGGAGTGAATTAAAGAGTTTTAAAGAGTAGTTCAATATGTTTTAAAGCAGGGGTGCTCATTAGGTAGATCACGATCTACTGGTAGATCATGTAGGGCAGTGTTTTTCAACCTTTTTTGAGCCGCGGCACATTTTTTACATTTACAAAATCCTGGGGCATACCACCAAACAAAATGATACAGAATGACACTCTAACACAGTAATACATATAGTTAATATGTTTTAAAATGTATTTATACACTCAGTGTGAAACCTGGGCCTGTTTCGATGAACACAACATATATATCGAAACAGGATCAGTATGTCATAGTCCAGGGCTGTCCAACAGGCGGCCCTGGGGCCGTACACGGCCCCCCAGCCCCTTGGCTACGGCCCCTTACCCTCCTGCAATAAATAATATATTTTTAAAAATATTTTTTTCAATTAAAATATTATTTATTATTATTATTATTTTTTGGTCCCGCCTCCTTGGCTTTCTATTGGTCGCCTCCTCTTCTCCTGAGGGAGGGGGCCAATGGGAGGGAGTGACGTCTCTCGGGCCCCGCCCTCTTGGCAGCAAACAGGAAGAGCGACCCGGCCGCATAGCTCGGCAGAGCTCCTTCCTCCTTCTCATCCTCCCTCCCTCCCTCCCTTCCCAGGGAGGAGTTATTGCAAGGAAGCATGCAGCGCTAAGGTGAGCACATTTCTTCTCCCTCCCTCCTTCCATTCCACCCTTTCATCCTTCTTCCTTCCCTGCCCCTTCCCTCTCTCTCTTTCTCCTCTCGCTCGCTTCCTCCTCCTGTTGCTCCGTGCGCTCGGAGGTGCTCAGGCCCTCAGCACACTCGCCTCCATCACCCGGCCTTCTCCCCCCCCACTTCCCTCTCCCTCTTTCTACTCCCCCCTCCCTTTCCTTCCACTCTTTCCTTCTTTCCTCCATCCCTCTCTTTCACCTTCTTTCCTTCCACCCACCCACCCTTTCAACTGTTCTCCCTCCCTCCTTGCCCATCTCTCTTTTACCTTCCTTTCTTCCTTTCCTGCCACCCTTTATCTTTTCTTCCTTCTCACTTTCCCTCCTCCCTTTCCTCCCTCCATTCCCTTCCATCCTTCTCTTCCACTCCTTCCTTCCTTCCTTCCTTCCTTCTCCTGGGGTTTGGAAGCAGCCAGGCCCCGAGAGGCATCTCCTCCCTTTCCCCAGTCTCTCTCTCGCTTGGGAAGGGGACTTGGAGAAAGGGAGGAAATCTCAGGGGCTGGCTGCTTCCAAACCCCGGGTTTGGAAGCAGCCAGGCCCCGAGAGGCATCCCCTCCGTTTGCTTGCAGGGAGCCTCCCGGGCTTGGTGGAGCCGCAAACCATGCTCTCGGCTTCCCTCCAGCTCCTGTTTATTTTCCCCAAACTCCATCTGTGTTCACTTTTGGGCATATTGAGTATTCATGCCAAGTTTGGTCCTGATCCAACATTGAGTCCAGAGTGCTCTCTGGATGGAGGTGAACTACAACTCCACAACTCAAGGTCAATGCCCACCAAAGCCTTCCAGTATTTCCTGTTGGTCATGGGAGTTCTGTGTGCCAAGATTGGTTAATTCCATCATTGGTGGGGTTTAGAATGCTCTTTGATTGTAGGCGAACTGGATATGATAGCTCTGTACACACTGATTTTGGTGCTTTGCCTCAGGTGCTTGTTGCTCCAGACTCTTTTGTGAAGCCTTCCAAATGCACTGTATGCCTTTCCTAATCTGTGATCTATCTATATATGGCAGGAATGGAATAATAGTAATAACAAATTATTTTATTAGAAATAAAGGGGAATATGAGTTTGTGAATATATACATGTGGCAGGAATGGAATAATAGTAATAACAAATTATTTTATTAGAAATAAAGGGGAATATGAGTTTGTGAATATATACAGCGGGCGGAGCCGGGGAGGGGGCGGAGCCGGGGAGGGGCAGACCCTTAGGCCCCCCAGTTGATCAGTGTCCGGTAATCAGGCCCCAGGGTTGGTAGAAGTTGGACAGCCCTGTCATAGTCGACGATATCAAACGTGGCGGTAAGATCAAGGAGTACCAGCAGCACCGACACCCCCCCCCCCCCTTTTTCTGTTGAACTGGCAGCGGGCGGAGTTCATCTGTAATGGCAACCAAGACAGTCTCTGTCCTGTGGCCAGGGCGAAAGCCAGACTGGAAAGGGTCCAGATCGGCTGTGTCGTCCAAAAACTGCTGCAGTTGCTCTAGTGCAGCCTGATCGATCACCTTGCTTGCCTAAAAATGGGAGATTAGAAACTGGTTGATAATTGGCAAGGATCATCGGATCGAGGCTGGGCTTTTTCAACAGAGGACGGACTATTGCCTCTTTTCAACATGATGGCCTCTCTGGCAAATCCCTACTTTCTAAAATGACTTGAACTGTAGATGAATGGTGGTAATTCAACCTTTTTTTTTTTTACTCCAAATGTTAATTATTGTGATAATTGGAATATGTAGGAGTTTGTTCTGTGTTCTTTTTGTATTTTTGTATTTTAACTTCTGCTTTCATGTGGAAATTGCTGACAGCTATTTGCTTGATAAAGTTGTCCTGGGGAGTCAGCAAATGATGCCAAAGACCATTTTGTCTTCATAAAGCTGCAGAGAAATGTGCAAGAGAAAGAATGAGCTGCAAACAAAATACTTAATAATATTTAAAATTGGGTTTGGGGCTCCTTTAGCGTTCTCCAGCTTTGTAAATAGTCCTCACCATTAACTATGCTAGCCAGGGGTGCTAAGGCTTGCAGTCCAGCAACATTTTGAGTGCTGTGTGATCCCATTATCTCCTGTTAGTGAGAAATCTCTATTGAAAGTATTGGTATAGAATGCAATTGTTAAAAGTCACTTGAAAATATAGTACTTATATTAGAATGGGTGGTAAGAAATGTACAGCAATACGAAACAATGTGCACACCTCTTATATCAGGGCTGTCCAACTGGCGGCCCGGGGGCCGTACACGGCCCCCCAGCCTGTTGGACGTGGCCCCCGCTATGCCCCCGCCGCCATTTTTAATTTTTTTTAAAAAAATCTATTTTTTTAAAAAAAATTTATTTTTTTAAAAAAAATGGCGGCCGGGGGGGGGGGGAGGCAGGGCAGGGAGGAGGAAGTGAGCCAGCTCCTCCTCCCTGCCCCGCCCTCTTCTTCCCTCTCTCGCCGGCGCCGATGCAAACCGGATCGCATCGGCGCCGGTAAGAGAGGGAAGAAGAGGGTGGTGCAGGGAGGAGGAAGAGAGCTAGCTCCTCCTCCCTGCACTGCCCCCTCCGTCCCTCTCTCCGCGCCGCCGCTGCGAGATTGCAGCGACGGGCAGGAGGGAGGGGAGGAGGAGGAGGCGGGGCAGGGAGAAGGAAGGGAGCCACTCCCTCCTCCTCCTTGCCTTGCCCCCTCCGTCCCTCTCTCCGCTCCGCCGCTGCGGGGGGGAGGGAGGGGAGGAGGAGGAATCCTCCCTTCCTCCTCCTCCTTCCCGGCGCCGCTGGTGTCCCGATTGCCGTGGCGCCGGGGAAGGAGGAGGAATCCTCCCTCCTTCTCCTTCCCCGGCGCCGCGGCGATTGGGACACCGGCGGCGCCGGGAAGGGCGGGAGGGAGCGAGGGGCAGGCCTTCCAGGGAGGCCTGCGGGAGAGTTTTCGCCCGACTCTCGCGTCCCTCTGACCAGAGGGACACGAGAGCCGGGCAAACCCCTCCCGCAAGCCTGGATGGCTCGCGGGGAAGCGAGAACCGGGCGCTCGCTTCCCCCGCGAGCCATCCAGGCCTGCGGGCAAGGGGGCGGAGCCGCGTAAGCTTCCTCGCGGCTCCGCCCCCTCACCCAAAGCATCACAACAGCTGTTGTGATGCTTTGGGAAAGGGGCGGAGCTGCGGAAGGCTCCCGTGGCTCCTCCTTCTCTCCCAAGCGTCACAACAGCCTCGGAAGTGGGCGAAATCGCCCGCTTCCAAGGCTATTGTGACGCTTTGGGAGAGGGGCGGAGCCGCGTGGCCAGGGGCATGGCCGGGGGCATGCCCGGGGGCGTGGCCACTCAGCCCCCAGGTGATCACTCACCAGAAGTCCGGCCCTTGGGTCGGCAGAAGTTGGACAGCACTGTCTTATATAATTAACATTGATAAATCCTACAATGGGATATAAGTTGCAGTGTACTGCTATTTATAGGTCAGCTATATCGTCTACTCAAATAAACATCTCACAAAAAAGTGTTATTGTTTTTTTAATATATGTAAACATCTATTTTTCCATATTACACATTCATATTAATCTGTTATCCAATAAACTTCACATTGTATTATTCCATCTCATGTACAACTTGATCATAAACAATAATTCATTCACTAGTATCTATACTCTTAACATAAACAATAAATCATTCACTGTGATCAATACTGTTAAACAGATACCCCTCTGTATGGATCCAAGAAGAACATTTCAACCCTCATGTCAATTCGTAAGAAATCATAACTCATAACATTCCCATAATATTTAAACGGAGCTTCTATGTTCACAATTCATTATAATCATTAATGGATTCTGGTTTGTGTAGGATAAATAATAACAGGTGTGCTACAACAACTTCAAACATTGACCTTCTAACGTTATATTCAAATAATATCCTAGGAGGACCTGACAGCCTACGATCCTAAATAATAATATTGTTGAATATCTAATCCAGGGCTCAATATGGCTGGGGACACTGTTTATAAACAGGACGTCACTCTAACACAATATACACTGGTTAAGGAATTACATGTACTCTGTGTGCTTAGTGGAGTGTGGTTCCCCTCCCTTCGTAGCTGGGTTCTCTGTAATCTATCCGAGGGGGCCGCCGTTCCCTTCCTGGATACGGTGCGGCCGCTTCTTGCTCCTTTGAATTCGAGCGGCGTTTCCAACTCAAGCTTCTTGTTGGGGGTACATTACCTAACGCGGAAATTGAGGGGTCTCAGATCCCGACCTTGGTTGGGGTGTATCTGTTGGGTTTGGATTCTTTCTCCTCCCTGTAGTACGGCGTTGTCGACCTGGCTGCGTTTGAGCGAAGGTGGAGTATTCGCTCAAAGCAGGATGTTAGGCGCTGCAGGGCTGCTTCTGAATGGGCGACAAGGGCAGCATTGTCTGCAAAAGCAGCTCACGGACTAGATAGTTTAGAGCAGTGTTTCTCAACCTGGGGGTCGGGACCCCTGGGGGGGTCGTGTGGGGATGTCAGAGGGGTCGCCAATGACCATCAGAAAACATAGTATTTTTGTTGGTCATGGTGGTTCTGTGTGGGAAGTTTGACCCAATTCTATAATTCAGAGTGTTCTTTGATTGTAGATGAACTATAAATCCCAGCAATTAGAGCTCCCAAATATCAAGGCGTATTTTCCCCAAATTCCACCAGTGTTCACATTTGGGCATATTTAATATTCATGCCAAATTTGGTCCAGATCCATTATTGTTTGAGTCCACAGTGCTCTCTGTATTTAGATGGACTACAACTCCAAAAACTCAAGGTCAACGCCCACCAAACCCTTCCAGTATTTTCTGTTGGTCATGTGTGCCAAGATTGGTTCAATTCCCCCCATTGGTGGGTTCAGAATGTTCTCCGATTGTAGGTGAACTATAACTCCCAGCAACTACAACTCCCACATGACAATATCAATCCCCCTGCCCCCACCTCACCAGTATTCAAATTTGGGTATATCGGGTATTTGTGCCAAATTTGGTCCTGTGAATGAAAATACATCCTGCATATCAGATATTTACATGACGATTCATAACAATAGCAAAATTACAGTTATGAAGTAGGAACAAAAAAAATTTATGGTTGGGGGTCACCATTAAGGGGTCGCGGCATTAGGAAGGTTGAGAAACACTGGTTTAGAGTCTTAGTGCGAGCCCTCAGACAGCTTAAGTTGAACAAGCTACCATCAGTACGATAGCGTATATATATGCCGCCTTCTTCTTCGAGGTCTGCCGTAGCCCTTTGGAGCATCATGCTGAAGAAGATTGTAAATAGGGTTGGTGCAAGACAGGGCCGTAGCCTGGCTTTTGATTCGGGGGCTGAGTTTGGTCGGGGGGGGGCTGAGGCTGGGTGGAAGAGGGTCTACCCTAGCAAACCGTTTGTATTGTTATCCCAATACCCCCCGTAAGGTGGGATATAATGAGCATGGTGATCAGATCATGATATGAATAAACATAACAGTTTAAATAATGTACCAGTAAGGCCTTTTCGCGGACCACCCTGAGACTTTCGGGGGGGGGGGCTGAAGCCCCCTTAGCCCCTGGCTACATGCCTGGTGCAAGAACACAACCTTGTTTCACTCCATTAGTTATTAGAAAGGGCTCCCCCAAATTCCTCAAAATGATTATCCTGTTACATGAAGGCCAGCACGGTCAAGTCAGATACGGCGATGCTCTCTTGGAGCCTTTTCTAATAATGGGTAGTAATCTAGAAGCAAACTTCAGCAAACCCCAGAAAACTCCAAGGAACCGTGTCCTGAGACTCAAGATCAGGCCAGAACAGCCCAGAGGCTTTTTTTTTTGTTCTAATATAAGAACATAAGAACATAAGAACATAAGAAGAGCCATGCTGAATCGGGCCTCAGCCCATCTAGTCCAGCATTCTGTGTCACACAGTAGCCCACTAGTTGTACACGGGGATCTCGAGCAGAAGGGAGGGCAAAACCCTCACCTGCTCCCGACCCCCCACAACCAGTACCCAGGGGAAATCCTGCCTGCCTCCATCAACTCAGAGGTGGCACTTGGATGTCCATTTCAGTAGCTACTGATTCCCTTGGTGTCCATGAATCTGTCTAATCCTGCCTTGAAGTTGTTCAGGCTGACAGCTGTCACAACCTCCTCTGGAAGTGAGTTCCATAACCCAATGACCCTCTGGGTGAAGAAATATTTCCTTTATTAGTCCTAACTTTCCTACCTTGGAGCTTCAGGGAGTGCCCTCTAGTCCTAGTGTTTTGTGACAAAGAAAATAATTTTTCTTTATTCACCTTTTCTATCCCATGCATGATTTTATACACTTCGATCAAGTCACCTCTTAAACGCCGTCTTTCAAGGCTGAAAAGACCAAGGCGTTGCAACCTGGTTTCGTAAGGGAGCTGCTCCATCCCTTGGATCATTTTTGTTGCCCTTTTCTGTACCTTTTCCAGTTCCGTTATATCCTTCTTGAGGTGCGGAGACCAGAATTGTACACAGTACTCAGATGTGGCCTCACCATAGATTTGTAGAGAGGCAATACAACATTTGACGACCTATTTTCGATTCCCTTCCTGATCATGCCAAGCATAGAATTTGCTTTTTTCACTGCTGCTGCGCACTGGGTTGACATCTTCATTGAGCTGTCCACCAAAACCCCAAGATCCCTTTCCTGGTTTGTCTCAGAAAGCTTTGACCCCATCAGTTGATAAGTGTATTTGGGGTTCTTTGCCCCGATGTGCATGACTTTACGCTTGTTTAGGTTAAAATGCATTTGCCACTTTGTTGCCCATTCACTCAATTTCGAGAGATCTTTCTGGAGCTCTTTACAATCAGTTTCATTTTTAACTACCCTGAACAATTTAGTGTCGTCTGCAAACTTTGCTACCTCAGAATTTACTCCTACATCCAGGTCATTAATGAATAAATTAAAAAGTAACGGACCCAAAACTGAACCTTGGGGTACGCCACTTCTCACCTCTTTCCACCCAGAGAAATGTCCGTTTATTACCACCCTTTGTTTCCTACAGTTTAGCCAGGTTCCAATCCAGGACAAGACCTGTCCCCTGATTCCATGGCTGAAGAGCTTATTTAGGAGCCTTTGGTGAGGGACTTTGTCAAAAGCCTTTTGAAAGTCAAGGTAAACAATATCGACTGGGTCCCCTTTATCTATGTGTTTATTTACACCCTCAAAGAATTCTATCAAGTTAGTAAGACATGATTTGCCTTTGCAGAAACCATGTTGATTTTCCTTCAGCAATGCCTGCTCTTCTATGTGCTTAGTAATTTTTTCTTTTATAATGGTTTCCATCACTTTGCCTGGAACTGAGGTTAGACTAACTGGCCTATAGTTTCCTGGATCACCCCTGGATCCTTTCTTGAAGATCAGAGTTACATTTGCCTCCCTCCAGTCCTCGGGTACGGTGCCTGATCTTAGAGAAAGGATATATATTTTGGCTAGAATTTCAGCAATTTCACACTTGAGTTCCTTAAGAACTCTGGGGTGGATGCCATCTGGCCCTGGTGATTTGTTGACATTTAGTTTAGTAAGGCATGTGAGAACATCTTCCTTGTTTATCTCTATCTGGTTTAATTCATTTAATTCCCTCCCTGAAAAAACTGACTCAGCTGCAGGCATATGTTGTCTGTCCTCCTGTGTGAAAACGGAGGCAAAGACGTCGTTTAGCCGCTCGGCAATCTTCTTGTCTTCACTTATTGTCCCTTTCTTACCATTTTCGTCAAGTGGCCCAACTGCTTTTCTAGTTGGGTTTCTACTTCTGATGTACTTAAAGAAGTTTTTGCTATTTTTTAAAAATATTCTTAGCTATTCTTAGCTAATATGCGTCAGCATTAAAAAGAAACAACCCAAGAGTGCTGGGATTTGTCAGGAAACAGTCTGAGACACTAGAAAGGCCTGGATCTGTGTGTTTTTAGAATGGGGCCCTCAAACTTTTTAAGCAGAAGGTTGGCTCACAGTATGTCAGATTGTTGGGATACTGGGACTATCATTTAAAAATGATAACAACAACAATAATAGTTATTTCTTACCTGCCTCTCCTCGTGGCTTCTTCTGAGTGAATTTTTATGCACACTGCACACATCTTATTTGCAGTGCAAAAAAGCATGAAAGAATACAATATTTGAAATGAAGAAACACTTTAACCAACATAAACTTACCAGGCCGTTTTTTTTATTTATTTATTTATTTATTTATTTATTTATTTATTATTTTTCCAACTTATATACCGCCACTCTATGAGGGCTCGGAGCGGTTTACAGTGCGAACAAGAACAATATACATAAATACCAAATTAAAACAAAGAGAAATCACCAATCAGCAGGATTCGAATGCCTGCCGGAATAAGAATGTTTTGCATGCCCTCCGAAAGGAAGGTAAGCTTCGCAGAGCTTGGGTTTCTGCTGGCAAGGCATTCCATAGGTATGGAGCCACAATCGTGAAGGCTCTGCGCCTGGTGGCCACCAAGTGGAAGGTCTTAAAGTTGGAAACTTCAAGTTAGTTTTGGTCTTCCGAATGAAGTGATCTCTGGGGTTGGTAGAGGGTGAGGCGGTCCCTCAGGTATGCCGACCATATAAGGTCTTAAAGGTGAGAACCAACACTTTGACGGTAATCTTCTGCAGAATTGAAGTAACATGACATCTCCCCGGCGAGTTGTCAGGCAGTAGCATTTTGCACGAGCTTAAGCTTCCGGATCACCGATAGAGGCAGGCCAATCTAGAGGATGTTACAGTAGTCTAACCTTGATATAACCGTAGCCAGGTCATTCCTAGACAAGTAGGGAGCCAGTCGTCTAGCTCAGTGTTTCCCAACCTTTTTTGAGCCGCGGCACATTTTTTACATTTATAAAATCCTGGGGCACACCACCAGCCAAAATGACACAAAATGACACTCTAACACAGTATTACATATAGTTAATATGTTTTTAAATGTATTTATACACTCAGTGTGAAACCTGGGCCTGTTTTGATGAACACAACATAGATATCCTGGCAGGAATGGCAGAAAGACACACACAAAGGTCTTGCTCAACAGCTGTCAGTCTCTCTCTGTGTTTAGTTTTTATCGCAGTCAAACTAGAGAAGCTCGTCTCACACAGATATGTGGTGGAAAACGGGAGCAATGTCAAAATAGCTTTGTTGGCCTGAATGGGGAACTCCCTGGTAACAGATAACAAAAAACTGTCCAAAGGAAGATCAGCAAATTTTAGCTTTAAACTACGATCTTGTTTCAGTTCAATTTATAGTTAACACACAATCAAAGAGCATCCTGAACTCTTGCAACAATGGAATTGAACCAAACTTGGCATATTGAACTCTCATTATCAACAGAAAGTACTGAAAGGGTTTGCTTGGGAATTAACCTTGAGTTTGGAAGTTGTAGTTCACCTACACCCAGAGAGCACTGTGGACTCAAACAATGTTATGTTGTTTGTTTTCTATCCAGAATCACAATGTTGGAAGGAGGCTCACCACTTTAAGGTCCCTAAAACAGGCATGGGAAAACTTCTGCCCTCTGGGTGCTTTGGACTTCAACTCCCACCATTCCTAACAGCCTGAGGCCCTTTCCTGTTTAAGTGGCTGAGGGGGGGGGGTAAAGGAAAAGGGCCTGAGGCTGCTAGGAATGGTGGGAGTTGGAGTCCATAACACCTGGAAGGTCCAAGTTTGCCCATGCCAGCTTTCGACAGAGACCTCTTCCTTCCCCCTTCCCCTTTGCGCCCTTTCTTCCCCCTCCTGCCGAACACTTACTTTTTCTTCTCCACTCGGGCTCCCTTCTTCCCTGACCCGCTCTGCTCGCTTTGCTCACGCTGCCGCTTCTGCCGCCATTTTGATCTGAGGGGGCAGCGTAAGCGTGTTCAAGAGGGGAGGGAGGAAGACGTGGGGCGAGTCTGCGCAGTAGCGCCTGCATGGGTCATGTCTTCCTCCCTCCCCCCTCCCCTCCTGAACAAAGCGAGGCAAAGCGAGCAGAGCGAGGCTGGGAAGAAGGGAGCCCGAGTGGAGAAGAAAAAGTGTTCGGCAGGAGGAGGAAGAAAGGGCATTGGAGGTTCCAATTTCCCACGGCACACCTGATGATCGCTCACGGCACACTAGTGTGCCCCAGCACACTGGTTGGGAAACACTGGTCTAGCTGATGAGATCATCAAATTAATTAAGACTGTTGTTGTGTACCTGTTGTTGTGTGCCTTCAAGATCTAGGGTGACTCTAAGTCTAAATTTAGGGCAAAGGCTAGATAATTGACCTTGGGGGGCTGCATCCAGCCAGCAGGCCTTAGTTTGGGGACTACTGATTTAGAATAGCAATAATACAGTGTTTCCCAACCAGTGTGCCGGGGCACACTAGTGTGCTGTGAGCGATCATCAGGTGTGCCTTGGGAAATTGGAACCTCCAGGAAGGGGGCGGGGGGAGTCTAGTGTGTTGAAGTATAAAAACCCTAAGAAACCTACCTCGATAAAGGCACAAAATTACAAACACCCCCCCTCCCCACCCGTTGTCTATTTGTTCTCTCCCTCTCCAAGCATTGGGACGGCCCGACTCCCTTTCCCCAAGTAGAGACCTCCCCTTGCCTCCTGGGGGTTCTCTGTGGGAAGTTTGGCCCAGTTCTATCATTGGTGGGGTTCAGAATGCTCTTTGATTGTAAGAGAACTATAAATCCCAGCAACTACAACTCCCAAATGTCAAAGTCTATTTCCCCTGAACTCCATCTGTGTTCATATTTGGGCATATTGAGTATTCGTGCCAAGTTTGGTCCTGATCCAACATTGTTTGAGTCCACAGTGCTCTCTGGATATAGGTGAACTACAACTCCAAAACTCAAGATCAATGCCCACCAAACTCTTATAGCATTTTCTCTTGGTTATGGGAGTTCTGTGTGGGAAGTTTGTGTCTTTCTGCCTGTAGAGATTCGTCTTAACTTGTAATCGCTGCCACCAATTATCTTTTCTTGACCACCAGACTTATAAAGAGTGGTGAGGAGACTGGCAATCCAAATGAAGTCACAGGGAGAGAGTTTTGAATCAAAACTTAAATAGTTTATTTCACACAACTGGGCACAAAGCTTGGTTTGATACTTTATATAACTCTTCCGAAGAGGCACGACTTAAAAAGGTTACAAAGTTTAACTAGTGCTATTATTCAGCCAGATCAGCTTTTCTATATCTCAATGTATAGGCACTCTTGCCTTCTAAAGGCACCTTGCCTCTATCTAGCCCTCAGGCTTTACACAAACCGGCTGGCTCACAAGCTCAGCCCATCAGAACTGTCTCCCCACAGCTCTCGAAACAGATTCCCCAGCCGAAGCTACACTCTCGCTTCGCTGACAGGAAAACTCTAACTGCTCTCTCTGCAGTTTCAACAATGTGATTCCTACTCCTCTCCTCAGAGTAGAATCTAACCGAACCTTCTGGCTTGACAGCCAGGCACCCACTGACTCTCTCTAAGAATTCCGAGCTAGCCTTCTGGCTGGCTCCGCCCACCATCACCATGGCAACACATTCCCCCAGGAGGGAACTCCCTCCATTATCACAGTTAACCCTTTGTGGTCTGTCCATAACATGACCACTTAATATAACACAAATAACTACCTCATCACACTGCCATTCCTGCCAGGATATCTATGTTGTGTTCATTGAAACAGGCCCAGGTTTCACACTGAGTGTATAAATACATTTTAAAACATAATTAACTATATGTATTACTGTGTTAGAGTGTCATTTTGGTTGGTGGTGTGCCCCAGGATCTTGTAAATGTAAAAAATGTGCCGCGGCTCAAAAAAAGGTTGGGAAACACTGTCCTAATACATTTGCCCCGTCTAGAAGAGGCCATATATATACAGTACATACATACATACATATATACATATATGGGAAAGTGTAAAAACCATGAGAAATATCAAGATATTATTGCTTTCACCCCCAATGACTGGGTACATAATAACAAGTTGCTCTGGATCCCAGGTGAACTTTGCACCAGGTAATGTGAGGGCACAGCTTTAAGCCTGGGGGTTAGGCTATGAGCTTGTGTTTCATGATGATGTGGTGCTGGCTTTTGAACCATGTGTGTCCAGCATTCTGCTAATTTCCCACCCTTGCTTTCTTTCACAAAGTTGTCGGCCCTACTTCCCTCTTTTATGTCCTCCAAGAACTTTAGTTGCTGTGACTGTTACCCCCCCCCTTCTTTGTCCTCCCTTCTTCTCCCCCATCCACATCTTTTGCACTAATCAGGACCCATGGAAGACTGTTGTTTTCTTGAGCTGGATCCTGCCCAGTGCAGAATTCAGAAGTTTTCACATACTTCACAGATGAAAAACATTTTGCTATATGTCAGAGTGCGGTTATGATGACAAAAGTTATTAATGATGAAGAAAAGAGAAGCTAAACAGGCAGCAGCAATTTGCTACTGGAAAAGGTAAACTGCAGCCGCCTCCATCTTTCTCCCCTGATGAATTAATTGAGTACAGATGGCTTTTGCTCTTTGATCTCGGTTTGTAGCCAGGGCAAAGGGGGAAAGTGAGAGAAGTAAAGAGAAACCTGAACATTTTAAATGTAGCTGAAAAAATAGGCTGCTAGATGATGAATTTGACTATCTGTGCCGAATTGGGACAGTTGGAGACAAAAATGCTCTCTGCCCCGCTCTCCCCAGGGGGCCTTTTGATCAGGGAACGGGGGACTGTGAGCCATTGGGTATATGCAAATAAATTCACTCCGATTTTGAAATCTTTTCCCCCTTCCTTCAACCTTGCTCTAAATCTGTCTGCTTTTCCCCCTCAGTTGCTCAATCTTATTTATTTATTTATTTATTATTGAGGCTTCTATGCCGCCGACTCCCGGGGGCTCGCGGCGGCTCACAAGAGCCAGAGGCACAATAACAAAAGATTAAAAGCATAAAACAATTGAGCAATTAAAACAATAGCAAAACAGGCAATAAAACAGACAAAGCAGCAGCGGGTGAGGCGACACAGTACTTAGAGCGCGTGGCCTATTCTCCAAAGGCCTGCCTAAACAGGTGGATTTTACAGGCCCGCCTGAATGGGACTAAATCCCTTAGGGCCCTGGTTTCGGCCGGGAGGGCGTTCCACAGCGTGGGAGCTATGACGGAGAACGCCCTCCGGCGGGTAGATGTCAGGTGTGCCAGCTTTGTTGATGGTATTTCCAGGAAGTTGGCATCTTCAGACCGTAGTGATCTCAGAGGGCAATATGGAGTGAGGCGGTCCCTCAGATACGCTGGCCCCAGGCCGTGCAAGGCCTTGAAGGTAAGAACCAGCACTTTGAAGGCGATCCGGTGCTCAATAGGCAGCCAGTGCAGATCCTGCAAAACAGGTGTTATATGGCAGCCTGCTGGGGTGCCAGACAGGAGCCGGGCGACAGTGTTCTGCACCAGCTTGAGCTTCCGGATCAACGACAGAGGCAGGCCAACGTAGAGCGCATTACAGTAATCTAGCCTTGAGATGACCGTGGCTTGGATCACCGTGGCCAGGCCGTTCCGGGAGAGGTAGGGGGCCAGCCTCCTAGCCTGGCGGAGGTGGAAAAAAGCAGCCTTGCTGACCGCAGAGACCTGGGCCTCCATGGTCAGCTGGGAGTCCAGATGGACCCCCAGGCTCTTCAATTAAATCTGGTTTAATTGAAGATTGTATTCCACTTTTCTGCCCCCGAAAGACTTCTTTTCCCGTTGCCTAGTTCAGTGTTTCCCAACCAGTGTGCCGTGAGCGCTCATCAGGTGTGCCGTGGGAAATTCGGGGGGGGGGGGGTGTCTAGTGTGTTGAAGTATAAAAACCCTAAGAAACCTACCTCGATAAAGGCACAAAATTACAACCACCCCCTACCCACCCGTTGTCTACTTGGTCTCTCCTTCTCCATGCATTGGGAAGGCCCGCCTCCCTTTGCCCAAGTAGAGACCTCCTCTTGCCTCCTGGGGGTTCTGTGTGGGAAATTTGGCCCAGTTCTATCATTGGTGGGGTTCAGAATGCTCTTTGATTGTAGGGGAACTATAAATCCCAACAACTACAACTCCCAAGTGTCAAGGTCTATTTCCCCTGAACTCCATCTACGTTCATATTTGGGCATATTGAGTATTCATGCCAAGTTTAGTCCTGATCTAACATTGTTTGAGTCCACAGTGCTCTCTGGATATAGGTGAACTACAACTCCATAACCCAAGGCCCACCAAACTCTTATAGCATTTTCTCTTGGTTATGGGAGTTCTGTGTGGGAAGTTTGTGTCTTTCTGCCATTCCTGCCAGGATATCTATGTTGTGTTCATCGAAACAGGCCAAGGTTTCACACTAAGTGAATAAATACATTCAAAAACATATTAACTATATGTATTACTGTGCTAGAGTGTCATTTTGTGTCATTTTGGTTGGTGGTGTGCCCCAGGATTTTGCAAATGTAAAAAGTGTGCCGCGGCTCCAAAAAGGTTGGGAAACACTGGCCTAGTTCATCTCCCTTACTTAGCAAATAGCTTGCATTGCCAATGCAGTTCTAAGGGAGATTTACCTTTCCGCATTCTATAAATGTTTGTGTAGTCTTTGTGGGGTTTCTGCTCATTTTGTATGTGGGTAGTTTGCTGTGCAGTTAACTGTTTGTGTGCCACGGTTATGCTCATAAATGCATTGAAAGCATTTTGACAGCAGGCTATGACTGGAAACTCAACTATTTATATATATATTGGTTGGTTTATTTGGATTTCAGGTGAGATCTGAGCAATGTGTTTCCCAGCTCACTTTCACTTAACTACTGTGCATTATATTAGCAGTACTGTGAAGTCTAAGCAGGGCAGTTTCTGCTCATGTTGCCTATGTCATGTCGATCTAAGCTTCGTTGCACTCTTTACAGACAGCCCTTCATACCTATGGATTCTATATCCATAGCGGGAGCCCCCAGTGGCACAATGGTTCAAACCCTTGTGCTGGTAGGACTGAAGACTGACAAGTCAGAGGTTCGAATCCAGGGAGAGAACAGATGAGTTCCCTCTGTCAACTCCAGCTCTCCATGCAGTGGCATGAGCAGGGGCGGACCAAGCCTTTCCCGGGGGGTACGCAAAAAAAATTAGCGCCCCCCCCCAGTGCACATGCGCCAATCTGCGCAAAGTGGGAGCCAGTACGCAGCGTGGACCTTTTCGCGCATGCGCAAAAAGGTCTGCGCATGCAGAAACGCGGCCGGAGCGCCCTGGGCTGCCTAGCAAAGCGCGGCGGCGCTGCTTGGGGCGGCGGCTGCGGGGCCAGCCGCGGAGGCCTGGCCGGCGCAGCCGTGGGCGCTGTGGTGCCCCGGGCGGTGAGGAGCCGGCGCGGCTGCGCCCCTCCCCGGTGACGTCGCCCTACGCGCCTGCTTCCTTTGTCTAATGGACGAACCGGCCCTGGGCATGAGAGAAGCCTAAACACAACAACGGGGTGGGTTGCTGAAACCTGAAACGCTAACCCAAAGAGGGATCCTTGGATCTTTGGATCTTACATGTTGAAACTGTATATTATGATATTTGTATACTCTGTTACAGACCGTTTATGCAGACCGCTACATATACATGACTCAATTTGACATTAGATGGGATTGGCTACTATCGACAGGTCTTGAGAAAGACCCGTCAGGGTCGAAACAAGTGATGGTACCTGTAATACTATTTTCCTTGTCGGCTTTTGGGAACCACCACAACATGTTGACCAGTTGAAAATTCCCTATGATAGGGATATATATGGAATATCTCACGGTGGTGGATCCGGAGTTATTGATATCAGCCTTCCGTTGGATTTGACTGCATTCCACAGCATTTATTTCACGAAGCGGATTACATATCTGCCAATCCTCCCAGCGAGAATACGGACACTAATAATATACATATAAGGGACAGTATATTTGGGATTTCACATGTGTGTGATATTTCGGGACATTCTCCATCACCCCATGGACTAATAGAACTCTTTAGTATCATCGCTGGTAGGAACCCCACCTGGGGTAGTGACCTTTTCAATTGTGATGTGTACTTTGCAAGCTGTGTACTATGACTAATTTGAGATTGAAATATTGGGACACATATTGTATATAAATATATCTTTATCTACATGGTTAATCACGTTGAGATACATAGTGCATATCTTTATGTACCTGATTTCTAGATATATTCAATATATTATATCCCTCTTTGGGTTAGTGTTGCGTGAGAGAAGCCTCCCACAAGGATGGTAAAACATCAAAACATCCTGGTGTCCCCTGGGCGACGTCCTTGCAGAGGGCCAATTCTCTCACACCAGAAATAACTTGCAGTTTCTCAAGTCACTCCTGACACACAAAAAATATATCCATGGCTTCAACCATCCATTGTCTAAATAGTACAGTAAAGTCTCACTTGTCAAACCTTTGCTCAACCCAATGTTATTATACAATACAGTCTGCCTCCCATCTGGATCCATAGCTGTTTCAATACCTTGCAATGTTTTGGTGCTAAATTCGTAAATACAGTAATTACTACCTAATGTTACCATGTATTGAACTGCTTTTTCTGTCCATTTGTTGTAAAACATTATGTTTTGGTGCTTAATTTGTAAAATCATAATGTAATTTGACATTTAATGGGCTTTTCTTTAATTCCTCCTTATTAGGTTTTGACCTATAAAGCTCTAAACGGTTCTGGCCCAGCTTACTTGTCCAAACGCATTCACCCCTACATCCCACCTCAAAATCTAAGATGATCCAGGGAGGCCCTGCTCTCGCTTCCACCAAGAGCTCAAATGCGCCTGGCGGGAACGAGGGATAGGGCCTTCTCGGCGGTGGCTCCCCGACTATGGAACACTCTTCCAACTGAATTAAGATCGGTCCCCTCCCTCCTGGTTTTCCGAAAGAAATTAAAGGCATGGTTTTGAGACCAGGCTTTTGGGCAATAGATGTAGCAGCACTTTAAGGGACAAATTGCAATGGTGATATGACTGATAAGACTGGTTTTATTGTTCAATCTTTCTATGGTTTTTAACTATGTATTGTTTTTATGATGAGATGTTTTAATATGTGATTTTATTATTGTAATTTTGTAATAGCCTCTAATTGGGCTTAATTGTAATGCCGTCCTGAGTCCCCCTTCGGGGGTTGAGAAGTGACGAGATATAAATACGAGAAATAAATTATCCAACAAGTTTGCTTATCTGACGTTCTGCTGGTCCGTTTATGTTGGATAAGAAAAGACTTTCCTATAGTATCAAGTTATTTATCATGCTGAATTCATTCCTGTTACTACGTTACCCTGTTTTTTCTTAGACTATCCCCCCCACACACACACACACAAATAACATAGGAAAGTTTATTGACTATTTGCTATGTTTCCAATAGCTGCATACAAAATGTTTTCAGTCCGATGTTATGACTATCCATGATTACTTATTCATTTCTAAGTGGAGAACTGCATGTTCCAAAAACCTTATAATAATGTGGAGGGGAATCAGTGAGTGGGTGGAAAATATGTTGTCCTTCTTAACACACCGATTGTTGCTGTTAACAGCTGTCAAGCTAAGTTTCAAACCAAGGAATGAAAGACCTCCAAGATTTGCAAACCCAGAGCCATGGCCTCCTTGACTGAGACACATAATCCAGTCTTCTTTTCCTATAATTTTTCACCTCATCAATCATTAGCATCTTTTCTACTGAATCATGTTGTTTCATCCTAAGTCGAAAGTACTATTGTCTCATTTTATGTTGTTTTCAGGGACAATCCCGGCCTGATTTGCTGTAGAACTCTTGTTGACAGTCAATGGTATTCACAGAATTCTCCTCCAGCCGTACATCTGTATATCTGTATATCTTTATAAAACGGAATGTTTGTATGTGTGTATGCGGAGGGCGGGAGGGCAGAAGGGTGGAAGCAGCTACTTCCACAGGCCAGGGCGGATATGTGGCAGCCACTTTCACAGGCCAGGGCGGATATGTGGCAGCCACTTTCACAGGCCAGGGCGGATATGTGGCAGCCACTTTCACAGGCCACAGCGACCAGCGCGGGTGATGGACCTGCACCAAACTTGGTACACATAACCCCCCTAACCCCCTTTACGTCCTGGCGCGGGTCGAGGGACATGACCCACGGATTATGGGATTTGTAGTACTTTCCAACACTTTGGTTCCCACAGACCACTGAGGCCACCAAAAAGGACCAATACAGACCACACTCAGCACACACAGCCCCCATGACCCACTCTACGTCCTGGTGCAGTTCGGAGGAGGGTGGACCATGGATGATGCAACCCTCATCCAATCACTGATCGAGACCAAACTTGGCACACATAACCCCCATGACTGCCTTCATGTCCTGGTGAGGTTTGGGGGAGGACTGACAATGGATGATGGGATTTGTAGTACTTTTACACCCCTCTGTTCCCACAGACCACTGTGGCCCCCAACAAACACTTGGCACACAGAGCCCCAGTGACCCAGTCCACATCCTACTGAAGTTTGGAGGGGGACAGAACATGGATGATGGGTCTTGTAGTACCTTCCCTCACTTTCCAAGACTGCTACAAACCTAATCCTATGATTGATCAACACCAAACTTGCCACACAGAGCCCTCATGACCCACTCTACATTCTGGTGCAGTTCGGAGGAGGGTGGACCATGGATGATGGGACTTGAAGTACCTCTACTCACTTCCCAAGTCTGCTGCGACCCTCATCCAATTACCGATTGAGACCAAACTTGGCACACATAACCCCCATGACTGCCTTCACGTCCTGGTGAGGCCACACAGAGCCCTCATGACCCACTCTACAGCCTGGCGCAGTTTACTGTGAGACGGACCACGGATGATGGGACTTGAAGTACCTTCACTCACTTCCGAAAAAAATGCATCCCTCATCCATTCACTAATACAGACCAAACTTAGCACACAGACCCCCATGACCCAATCTACATCCTACTACACTTTGGGGGGGGCAGAGATGATGGGACTTGCACTACCTTCAGTAATTTCATGATACCACTGCAACTCCCAATAATGATGGATCAAGACCAAACTTGGCACACAGAGCCCCCATGACCCACTCTACATCCTGCTGCGCTTCACAAATAACCCGGGCAGGGCCGGGTCCCCAAGCTAGTTTCAAATAAATATCTGTCAGTTTACTTTACTTTCCAACTTTCTTTGCTCCTTTGCAAATCTCTGCTTCAAGGAGGCCTTTCCACACAATTATATTATTGGGATCTTAATTTACATATAAACAGTGTCTATATATTATGTATTTATTTATTTATTATTCAGTCTTATAAGCCGCCACTCCCTGAGGGCTTGGAGCGGCTTACAACACAGAAAGTGCGACCACTAGTTCAGCTGGTACGTAGCTTTGGGCTTGAGTGTCATCAGTACGCTGATGGCACCCAGCTCATTCTGAGGATGAAGGGCCGGCCGGACTCCGTACCCAATAATTTCCATCGGTGCCTTGAAGCTGTCACTGGATGGCTGCAAGCCAGCAGGTTGAAGGTGAATCCGCCGAAGACGGAGATCCTTTGGCTGGGCCGCCCGGGCGATAGGGTTATCCAACTGCCGACCCTGGATGGCGAGGCATTACGCCCGTCACCATCTGTAAAAAGCCTAGGTGTCCACTTGGACCCTCTGCTGTCAATGGAGACCCAAATCTCCACTGCCAGCAGAATCGCATTCTTCCATCTGCGACAGGTGAAGCACTTGGCCTCCTATCTGTCCCGGAACGATCTAGCCATGGTAATCCAAGCCACGGTCATCTCAAGGCTTGACTACTGTAACACTCTTTACATCGACCTTCGCATGACCGTGATCCGGAAACTTAAGCTGGTGCAGAATGCCACAGCTCGGCTACTCGCAGGGAAGCCTGCAACGTGCCGTATTACTCCAATCCTGCGGGATCTGCACTGGCTCCCAATTGAACGCCGGATCACCTTCAAGGTGTTAGTTCTCACTTTCAAGGCCTTTTATGGTCTGGGGCCAGTGTACCTACGGGATCACCTGATTCCATATAACCCCCCGAGATCACTACGTTCAGAAGACTCGAACCTTCTAACTATCCCCAATGTAAAGTCTTTTCATCTGACCTCTACCAGATGGCGAGCTTTTTCCACCATTGCTCCTACTTTGTGGAACGCATTGCCTCCGGAGACACGGGCTCTGCGAAGCCTATATTCCTTTCGCAGAGCTTGGAAGACATTCCTTTTTAAGCAAGCTTTCAAATGCTTGTGATTTGTGTCTAAGTTCCATTGCGCTTGCTGAATTTTTACTGTTTTATTGTATTTTATTTATCCTGTGTTTTGATTCATAATGTTGTAAACCGCCCCGAGCCGTTGGGAGTGGCGGTGTAGAAATCTAATAAATAAATAAATAAATAAATAAAATGAATAACAACATTAAGCTCATATTTAAAATCACACAGTATATGGAAAATCAAATCCATATTGACATTCAACATTCAAATGCCAGCCAGAACAAGTGGTTTTTACAGGCCCTGCGGAACGACAGCAAATTTTGAAAGTGTAGTCCTGGTGCAGGATGTTGGATTAATGGATTCCATGAAGATTGATATGGAAAGTTAATAAGAACGCAATCCTATATACCAGTCTTTCTCAACCAGTGTGCCGTGACGGACTTCCTGCTGTGCCACGAGAAAAGCTCTCTGCCCCCCCTAGTTCCCCCCCTCCTGCCGAACTCCTGCTGCTTGGGGGAGGAGGAAGGGCCGGGCAGTGGCGAAGAAAGAGAAGAAGGGACCGGCGCCGCCTCCTTAGCCATTTCCCCAGCCAGCCTCCAATCCGCCATGACTCCCACCATGACTCTTGCCCTCGCTCGCTGAAGCCGCGTGGAGGAGGAGCCCCTCCCACTGAAGCCCGTCCACCGCTCATGCTCCTCCTCTGTGGGAGAGCTGAAGCTGGGGGGAGGGGCGGGGCATGGCGCGTCCTGGCTCTGCCCCCTCCCTTGGCTTTGGCACTCCCAGCAGCTGCTCCAGCCTTGAGGGGACAGTGCCAAGCCAGCATTGTGCTGGCTCTGGCACCGCTGGCTTGGCACTGCCCCTCAAGGCTGGAGCAGCTGCTGGGAGAGCTGAAGCTGGGGGGAGGGGCGGGGCATGCCATGGCCTGGCTCCGCCCCCTCCTCTGGCTTCTGCACTCCCAGCAGCTGTTCCCAGCAGGCCACCAACCCCCAGCTGTTCTTTACTGTGTTCGAGTGTCTTTTTGTGTCTTTTTGGTTGGTGGTGTGCCTCCGGATTTTTTAAATGTTAAAAGTGTGCCGCGGCTCAAAAAGGGTTGGGAAACACTGCTATATACTATGCAGAAAAAAAAATCAATGCCACTGAACTAGTCAGATTCACTTCGGATGGCTGCCAGGAAATCATTTTACTCAGTCAGAAAAGAAGCCAAGGGTTTTTAATAGGCATGTATGTATGTATACATGTCTACCCATCTTTTGTGTAATAGTAGGATAGTAATAGTAGAGTAGCAATTGTGTCAACTAAACAGAGATTGAGCTGGATGCTTCTGCTGCCTGTATTTAGAAATAGGTCTAGTAGCCAGAGGTCTTTCGCTATACTTCTGAAAATTGTGCAGCATATAGCTTTTTATCATATTACTTTAATGAGGCAATGGTAAGTCCGCTGCTGAAGAAACCGGGTCTAGATGGCTTGGTTCCCTCCAATTACCGCCCAGTTTCTAACCTACCGTTTCTGGGCAAGGTAATTGAGAGGGCAGCAGCGAGACAGCTGCAGCGGTTCTTGGACGATTCAGCCGGATTAGATCCCTTCCAGTCCGGCTTCCGCTTTGGGCAGGGGACAGAGACTGTGCTGGTCTCTGTCACAGACCAGCTGCGCTGCCAGTTGGATCAGGGTGGGTCAGCGCTGCTCGTGTTATTGCACCTCACCGCAGCATTTGACACCGTCAACTATTCGCTATTGATCCACCGTTTCGTCATGATGGGAGTTAGGGGATCCGCCCTTAAATGGGTGGCCTCCTTACTCCAAGATCAGGGACAACGGGTGGAGGGGGGGATGGTCTGGGAAAGGGTCCCCCTTAACTGTGGGGTCCCCCAAGGGGCTATCCTCTCTCCTCTATTATTTAACATCTATATGCGTCCACTGGCCCAACTGCTGCGTAGTTTCGGTCTGGAGTGTCATCAGTACGCTGATAACACCCAGCTGGTGCTGAGGATAGATGGCCAGCCAGACTCTGTACCCGATTATTTCCATTGGTGCCTTGAAGCCATGACTGGGTGGCTACGGGCCAGCAGGTTGAAGGTGAACCCATCGAAGACTGAGGTCCTGTGGCTGGGTCGTCCCGGGGGGAGAGGGGCGAGCTCCGGTTGCCAGTAATGGATGGCAGGATGGTTACCCCGTCACCCTTGGTTAAAAGCCTGGGTGTCCAACTGGACCTTCTGCTGACGATGGAGGCTCAGGTCTCCGCCGTGAGCAGAGCAGCGTTTTTCCATCTACTACCCTACTCTCCAGTGATGACCTGGCTACGGTAATCCAGGCCACAGTCATCTCGAGACTGGACTACTGTAATGCCCTTTACATTGGGCTTCCTTTGTCGGTAATCCGGAAACTGAAGATGGTGCAAAACGCTGTGGCTCGACTTCTGGCTGGAGTGACATTATCATGCCATATCACGCTAGTCTTGCAGCGTTTGCACTGGCTTCCCATCAAGTACCGGATTGCCTTCAAAGTGCTGGTGTTAACCTTTAAGGCCTTGCATGGTCTGGGGCCAGTGTATCTGAAGGACCGCCTCTCCCTGCACATTCCCCAGAGACCACTACGGTCCATGGACCAAAACCTATTGGAGGTTCCATCACTCAATATTTGCCGATTGTCATTGACTCGGCAGCGCACCTTTTCTGTAGTAGCGCCTACCCTGTGGAACGCCCTCCCGGCAGAGACACGAGCAATAACGGAGTTACAGGACTTCAGGAGGGCCTGTAAGACCACCCTGTTCCGCCAGGCGTTTAATCTCTAAGGTTGTGCTTTCCATTCTGGTCCTAATCTGTTTTTATTCTGTTTTTAACTACGTTGTGTTGTGTATTCATTGTTGTGAACAACCCTTTTTGGGAAGGGTGGTATATAAATCAAAATAATAAATAAATAAATAAAAATATACTATGCAGAAAAAAAATCAATGCCACTGAACTAGTCAGATTCACTTCGGATGGCTGCCAGGAAATCATTTTACTCAGTCAGAAAAGAAGCCAAGGGTTTTTAATAGGCATGGATGCATGTATACATGTCTACCCACCTTGTGTGTAATAGTAGGATAGTAATAATATAGTAGCAATTGTGTCAACTATACAGAGAGTGAGCTGGATGCTTCTGCTGCCTGTATTTAGAAATAGGTCTAGTAGCCAGAGGTTACTATGGTTTTGAGAATTGTGCAGCATATAGCTTTTTGTCATATTACTTTAATGGAGACCATGAAAGAACATACATGGTTACTCTCTTTCCATTGAAGTATACACAATAAATGTGCAGCAAAGAATTTCTGGTGATGTACTTGATGTCACTAATTACGTAGCGTTAATAAATGAGCTTTTACATTGAATTGGCACTGTACAACCCCGCGCTGGCAAAGGACACACCCATGGTTCTCTTCAAGGCATTTACAAAGAGATTGTAATTGGATGTCCATTTCCTCATTCAAATGGTTCATGCATGGCAGCACCTCTGAAATTGATTTAACAAAACCAAAGAAAAAATCCAGAAAATACAGAGTTTCAAATGTATCTTGCGCAAATTATATCCTTACAACATAGCTTCCAGTCTGAATTGTTCTTGGTTCACTGATTATATTGTATGTGTCTGTTTGTCTCCCTTGGGTGTCCATTTGGACACACAATTCCTTAATAATGCTGCGGCGCTCTTTGTTGCATAGTGGTAAAACGTTAAAAGAAAATAATACTGTAAAAGCCAAGTTCCTTCCTCTACGACCTCCCGTGAACTCCAAAGGTGTCACATGACCATCTTCCCTGCATACTGTAAATGGAAAATAGCCCTTCCGCTATAGAAGTCCCCTTTGAAAAGCAAACAGTATGGTTTCCTTGTAGGCAGACAGCTGGCCAGAAAGCAAACCCAAACCTCTCCTTGCTTTTCGGGAATCCTGATCATGTCAGAAAAAGGCCCTCTTTGATTGAATCCAGATTGAGCCGTTTCCTGTTAGCGTGCTAACTCAGCCCTCTGGGTCTTATTCCGCAAGTCAGTGTTATTGAATGGTGGCTTGCCAAGACTTTTTAAAAGACTTCAAGGCAGAGTAGTGAAATAATGCAAACAAAACGTAGACCTCAAATATTCCATGAAATGATTTCAAGTACCCTGGGTTCTTTACTGACATGTTTTTGTTTTTAAACACACACACACACACACATCTTGAGAGACAGCAGACTATAGAATACATGGATTGGGGGGGCTGCTTTCAGTTTTGTTACGTAGTTCCACTTTATGTGCAATGTTTTCTTAAGATTGGTAGCAGAGTGTAACACAATTTTTTTGTATTCTGCTAGCTAACCAATCTTAAGTCACAACTGTATTTGGAAAACATGAATGATATACAGGAGGGCTGTCCAACTGTCGGCCTGGGGGCCGTATACGGCCCCCCAGCCCCTTCACTACGCCCCCCTAACCATTTTAATAATAAAATAAAATAAATTAAATTAAAATATTTTTAAAAATTACCCACTTCCGGGTTTCAGAGCAAGTATCGCGAGACTACGAAAGCCACACGGATTTCGTTCTCAACGCGAAATCTCGCCTGTGTTGAGAGCGAAATCCCGTGTGGTTTCCGTAGTCTCGCGACACTCCTGTTGCCAAAATCTCGGCTACTTAATCCCTGCGGCCCACGCAGACGTGATTTGTACCTTCCTGGCTGCTGCCTCGGTCGGTCGTCGCCTCTGCTTGTGGTCCGGCTGCTCCTGGATCCCGTGCGTTTGGGAAGGTAGGCTAACCTTTATGTTATTGTTATGTAATTGTGTATTTGAATGCCCCCCTGCATTTTATCGGGGGCGGAGCTGGGGCGGAGCAGACCCTATGACCCCAGGTCATCAGTGGAATTCAGCCCTGATAGTTACAGCGCTGATATACAGTATTAGTCATTGTCCTGACACACAATGTTTGTGACAGTTTGAATCTCAACTAGTTCTTTGGCCCTTAAACAACTTTAACAAAAATTACTTTCATCTAGCAAAGACGGAGATACTGTGGCTGGGCCGCCCGGTTGGTGGGGAGGCCTGACTGCCTAGCTTGGTTGGCGAGGCATTATGCCCGACATCCTCAGTTAAGAGCCTTGGGGGTTTTTTGATCCATTGCTGTCGATGGAGGCCCAGGTCTCCGCGTCAGCAAAACCGCCTTTTTCCATCTGCGGCAAGCTAGGTATCTGGCCCCCTACCTATCCAGAGATGACCTGGCCACGGTCATCTCGAGACTGGAGTACTGTAACACCCTTTACATAGGCCTGCCCTTGTCAGTGATCTGGAAACTTAAGCTCGTCCAGAATGCCGCTGCACGACTTCTCACTGGGGCTCCAGTGAGATGTCACATAACACCTATCCTCCAGCAGCTTCATTGGCTTCCGGTCGAGCACCGGATCACCTTCAAGGTGATGGTGTTAACTTTCAAGGCCTTGCATGGTCTGGGGCCGCTGTATCTGAGGGACCGTCTTTTCCCCTACCAACCCCAGAGGTCACTTCGTTCGGAACAAATGAACCTCCTTGAAGTACCGACCTTCAAAGCAATCCGTCTTACATCGACCCAGCGCAGAGCCTTTTCTGTAGTGGTGCCATCAATATGGAACACTCCTCCTAGCGATGTACGGGCCATGCAGGACCTTCTCTCCTTCCGCAAGGCCTGCAAGACTCACCTTTTCCGGCTAGCCTTTGATTGTTAGACCAGAAATCTTTTTTAAGCTAGTTTAATATGTATGCTTTTACCTCTGTGTGTTTTGCCTGATTCTAAGCCGCTCCCAGCCCTCGGAGAGTGGCGGTGTACAAGTCCAAATAATAAATAAATAAATAAAATCGTATATACTGGCTGAAGTTCAGGGGCAGGGGGTGGGGTGTGGGAGAGGTGTGGCTGTCCCTAACAGGTGGCTTCATATGGGAACCGGGAGAGGAGTTTGGGATGGTCTGAAAAACTGTGGTGGGAGGTGGAAAGGGCTAGCAAGTCACGTGATCATTCCCATCAGGATGTGGGCTCAGCTCAGTACTTTTTAAAAATTTTTTTTAAAGGTCTATCCACAGATCAGCATACTAGTATGTCAGTATAACAGGATGGCTAAAGACACCGTTGACCAAAGGTTTCCAAAGATTTCATGTTGATGACACACTTTTTAGACATGCATCATTTCATGACATGGTAATTCAGTTTTATTACCAAAATGGAGGTTAAACCAACTCTTCATAGGAGTTATAGACAAGTTCATGAACTGTAATAAAGAAATGTATGGAGACACAACGTATCTCATGACAAACTTTCATTTGAATTTTTTTAAAAAAATATGTGATTTATTATTTCACATAGACTCAGAGACTTTTTGTTACATTGGTACAGCACACCTATGCACTGCAGCTGACACATTAATGCGTCGCAACACACAGTTTGGAAAACTCTGCCTTAGACAAACATACAAATGTTCACATGCATGTTGGGAAGAAAATTAAGCAAAAGCAACCACTTCTGTGTGGCCACCAAGGGTGTGAACGGGAGGAATTTTTCACACGCAAGCTTGTGCATGGGGCATGTGTGGTTGCTTAAGATGGTCTCGTTACGATGTGGTTTCTGGGTGTGATGTTAATAAGGCAAATGCAGGGTCTATGCAGATCTAGAAAATATAGGGCAAATACATTTTTTCAGGGATAGGCAGGCCCATTCCTGTAAACCAGGGGTGCTCATTACGGTGATCGGGAGCACCTAGGTGATCTTCGGCCCTCTTCCAGGTGATCTTTGGGCCTCACCAGCCGGATGGCGTGCTCCTGCCATGCGTGCGCACGTGCGCTCCCGCCGCCGGCTTCGCGGGGCTTCTTTTGCCAAAATGAGGCTTTAGTGGGCGGGCCCTGGCTCCAGCCTCACATGGGTCCCTCTCTTGGTTGAGTTTCCCAGCCCAGGCAGCAGCCAGGCAGCCCCTCTTCCCAGCCCTGTGCCTTCCAAGCCGCCACTGAAGCCATATCTGGCCGGAGCGCTGGCAGGTGCGCCTATAAATACCCTCCTGCTGCGTGCGTGGGAGGGGCCTGCTGTGCACGCAAGAAGCAGGACGGGATGGGGACTTCCCGCTTCACGAAAGCATGCAGCAGGAAGGAGGAAGGCAACGAAGACATTAAGAGAGAGCGCGTGCGCAGGCAAGTAGAATCCCCTTCCCGGGTGTGCGTGGCGGCGAATTCGTGGGCAGGCAAGAAAGAAGCCCCGCGCGGACGGAAGGCTGCAGTAGGAGCGTGCGCGCATGCATGCGTGCGCATGCTCACATGCACAACAGGTGATCTTTTCGACTTGATTGTTCATATAGTAGCTCGCATGATGAAAAAGTGTGGGCACCCCTGCTGTAAACCTTCGGGGAATGGTGGTATACAAGCCGAAACAATAAAATTTTATTTATTTATTTATTTATTCGGATTTCTTGGCCGCCACTCCTGGGTGGCTCGGGGCAGCTCACAAATCGAACGAATCGCAGCACATAATACAAATTAAAACAATTAAAAACCGCAACATTTAGCCATAAAATCGACATACACCACTAGACTAACTCAGGTTACAAAGGCCTTTCGGAACAGCCAGGTCTTGCAGGCCTTCCGAAACGCCATGAGGTCGCGGAGTGACCTAATCTTTGGCGGTAAGGAGTTCCAAAGTGTGGGGGCAATAATGGAAAATGCCCTTCTCCTCGTCGAAGTTAGGTGAAAGGCTTTGGCGCTCGGCACAAAGAGAAGATCCTGATCTTCTGATCTCAGTGATCTCATGGGGCACTATGGGGTAAGGCGGTCCCTCAGGTACACTGGCCCCAGACCATACAAGGCCTTGAAAGTCAGAACTAACACTTTGAAGGTGATCTGGAATTCAACAGGCAGCCAGTGCAGTTCCTGAAGGATAGGTGTAATGTGGTAGCAAGCAGGCACGCCTGCAAGCAAGCGAGCTGCCGCGTTCTGCACCAGCTTAAGTTTCCGGGTCACCGACAGAGGAAGGCCAATGTAAGGAGCGTTACAGTAGTCTAATCTTGAGATGACCGTCGCTTGGATCAGTCTTTCTCAACCAGTGTGCCGTGGCACACTAGTGTGCCGTAATGGACCTCCTGCTGTGCCGCGAGAAAAGCTCTCTGCCCCCTTCCTCCCCCCCTCGTGCCAAACTCCTGCTGCTTGGGGGAGGAGGAAGGGCCGGGCAGTGGCAAAGAAAAAGAAGAAGGGACAGGGGCGCCGCCTCCTTCGGCCGTTTCCCCAGCCAGCCTCCAATCCGCCATGACTCCCACCATGACTCTCGCCCCTCGCTCGTTGAAGCCACGTGAAGGAGAAGCCCCGCCCACTGAGCGCGTCCACCGCTCATGCTCCTCCTCTGTAGGAGAGCTGAAGCTGGGGAGGGGCGGGGCATGGCACGGCCTGTAGGAGAGCTGAAGCTGGGGGAGGGGCGGGGCATGGTGCGGCCTGGCTCTGCCCCTCCCCGGCTTTCGGCACTCCCAGCAGCTGCTCCAGCCTTGAGGGGACAGTGCAAAGCCAGCATTGTGCTGGCTCTGGCACCGCTGGCTTGGCACTGCCCCCTCAAGGCTGGAGCAGCTGCTGGGAGAGGTGAAGCCAGGGGTAAGGGGCGGGGCATGGCACAGCCTGGCTCCGCCCCCACCCCTTCTTCGGCACTCCCAACAGCTATTCCCAGCAGGCCACCATCCCCCAGCCGTTCTTTACTGTGTTAGAGTGTCATTTTGTGTCATTTTGGTTGGTGGTGTGCCCCCAGATTTTTTTAATGTTAAAAGTGTGCCGCGGCTCAAAAAAGGTTGGGAAACACTGGCTTGGATCACCGAGGCCAAGTTGCGGCGGGACAGGTAGGGGGCCAGCTTCCGAGCCTGGCGTAGGTGGAAAAACGCAACTCGGCTAACCATGGAGATATGAATCTCCATAGAAAGCCGAGTGTCCAGATGGACTCCAAGGCTCTTTACTGATGACGATGGGCATAACGCCGTGCCGTCCGAGGGTTGGAAGCTGGAGTTCCCCACCGCCCGGCCGACCCAGCCAAAGGATCTCCGTCTTCGCTGGATTCACCTTCAAATAAATAAATAAATGCATGTAGAAATATACATATAGCAAAAGTTTCCTGATGAACATGGTTAAGGAAAAAAACGGTTAATAACAAAACCATAACAACATGGATAAGTATTGAGACTGAGTATAAAAAGTGAATTGGAAATAGGGTTGCACTTGGACCTTCCATACCAGGAGGTGATGCAATGCGCATGTGCGCATGTTTGTGTGTGTGTGAGAGAGAGCGCACACTCTGATTTGACAGAGAAAAATCTATGCAGTGTCTCTTATTTCACAGCCGTTGAAAGGCCCAGACGCCCCCCCCCCATTCCATCTTGATACTGTAAGAGGCATGGGAGAAGAATAAACAACAATGAGATCACTGAGCCATCATCTGGATTACTTTCCATAACATGTTTGAGTGTGCTGTTCAGTCTAAGTGGTGGCAAGCTCCTCTTAGGGGACCACTAGGGCCTTATAGACTCATCACTTTAAAATGTTGCCTGATCATGTTTCCTTTTGCGTAACTCCTTTCTCATAAAAGAGATGGACGTATGCATCCCATTCCAAATAGCTTGTACCTTCCCATCAGCTCTTAATGCAACTTGATACTGTTACAAGTGGAGACATGAAAAAAAAAACCCCTCCACAGATGGTCCCCAATCCATGCAATATGCTCTTAAGAAAAGCTTGGAAATATCCCATTACAAATAAGGTAGTTATGTGTTGCAAGGGTACATTGAATTACATTTCAAAAATGCTGTTGTTAGTCCTGATTAGAATATATTCATTGAATCAATAGGATTTACCTGCATGTGGACACAACATCCAGCAATTGATTTAATAGGTATAATGTAGTTAGGGCAGTGTTTTTCAACCTTTTTTGAGCCGCAGCACATTTTTTACATTTACAAAATCCTGGGGCACACCACCATCCAAAATGACACAAAATGACACTCTAACACAGTAATACATATAGTTAATATGTTTTTTAATGTATTTATACACTCAGTGTGAAACCTGGACCTGTTTCGATGAACACAACATAGATATCCTGGCAGGAATGGCAGAAAGACACAAACTTCCCACACAGAACTCACATAACCAAGAGAAAAAACTATAAGGGTTTGGTGGGCATTGACCTTGGGTTTGGGAGTTGTAGTTCACCTATATCCAGAGAGCACAATGAAACGATGTTGGATCAGGACCAAACTTGGCATGAATACTCAATATGCCCAAATGTGAACACAGATGGAGTTTGGGGAAAAGAGACCTTGACATTTGGGAGTTGCAGTTTCTGGGATTTATAGTTAACACACAATCCAAGAGCATCCTGAACTCTTGCAACAATGGAATTGAACCAAACTTGGCATATTGAACTCTCATTACCAACAGAAAGTACTGAAAGGGTTTGCTTGGGAATTGACCTTGAGTTTGGAAGTTGTAGTTCACCTACACCCAGAGAGCACTGTGGGCAGGAGGAGGAAGAAAGGGTATTGGAGGTTCCAATTTCCCATGGCACACCTGATGATCGCTCACGGCACACTAGTGTGCCACGGCACACTGGTTGGGAAACACTGAGTTAGGAAACTATGGATTTTCATTTTTACAAGATATGTGAACAAACCAGACATTTGATTACAAGCATCCCTCACTTTTTGATAGTTTGATTCATGTGTATGATAGATTTCTGGAAAATGTCCTATCAGACTCATATCTGCATAGTTTGTCAGTTGTTTGCTTCTAAGACTATTCTGTATATGTGTTGGTTCTGCTGGACCTCTCAGTGGCCTTCGATACTGTTAACCACGGTATCCTTCTTGGACGCCTTGTGGATATGGGGCTTGGAGGTACTGTTCTGCAGTGGGTCCGGTCCTTTCTCGAGGGACGATGTCAGAAGGTGTTGTTGGGTGACACCTGTTTGACTCCACAACCGTTGTCTTCTGAAGTCCCACAGGGCTCAATATTGTCCCCGATGTTGTTTAACATCTACATCAGGGCTGTCCAACTTCTACCGGCCCAGGGGCCTGAATTCCGTTCACTGATGACCTGGGGGCCGTAGGGTCTGCCCCCATCCCGGCTCCGCCCCCTCCCCGCCCCCAGCTCCGCCCTCTCCCCGGCTCCGCCCCCGCCCCTGCATGCATACAGTCAAATAGAATCTTTTACTGAGATAAAATGCAGGGATAAGATATTAAATTATTTTAAATTAATATTAAATATATTTAATTCCATCCTCCCCTCCCCCTTATTTTAATTTAATATTAAATATATTTAATTCCATCCTCCCCTCTCCCCTTATTTTAATTTAATATTAAATATATTTAATTCCATCCTCCCCTCTCCCCTTATTTTAATTTAATATTAAATATATTTATTTCCATCCTCCCCTCTCCCCTTATTTTAATTTAATATTAAATATATTTAATTCCATCCTCCCCCTTATTTTAATTTAGTATTAAATATATTTAATTCCATCCTCCCTTTATGTATCCCATCTCCCTTATTTCATCTTTAAATATATTTAATTTTATATTTAATACATGAGGGAGATGGGGGAGGGAATGAGGAGCCCCTGAGGAGCCCCCTGCTTCGGCCTACCTTTTCCAACGCGCAGGATCCAGGAGTACCCGGACGACGAGGGAGGCGACGACTGACTGAGTCGAAGAAGGTCCTAATCGCGTCTGTGGGCCTTAGCGATCCAGTAGTAGGAGTATCGCGAGTAGTAGAGTATCGCGAGAATACGCAATCCACACGGGATTTCGCTGTCAACGCCCGCGTGATATCGCGGTGACAGCGAAATACCGGGTGGATTGCGTATTATCGCAATACTTGCTACGAACCCGGAAATAGGTTTTTTTTAAAAAAATTATTATTTATTTTATTTTTCAATTTTTATTTTTTATTAAAAAGCTTAGGGGGCCGGAGGGAAGGAGCTGGGGGGCTGTATACGGCCCCCGGGCCGCCAGTTGGACAGCCCTGATCTACATGAAGCCGCTGGGGGAGACCATCCGGAGTTTCGGAATGCGATGTCATGTTGATCCGGTGCTTGGCCGCTGTGTCGGACTGGATGAGAGCTAGCAAACTGAAATTGAATCCAGACAAGACAGAGGTCCTCCTGGTCAGTCTGACTGAAAGGGGCATAGGGTTACAGCCTGTGTTGGATGGGGTCACACTCCCCCTGAAGATGCAGGTTCGCAGTCTAGGAGTGATCCTGGATTAATCGCTGAGCCTGAAACCCCAGGTCTTGGCGGTGGCCGGGAGAGCTTTTGCACAGTTAAAGCTTGTGCACCAGCTGCGCCCATACCTTGGGAAGTCTGATCTGGCCACGGTGGTCCATGCTCTTGTTACATCCTGAATAGATTACTGCAACACACTCTACGTGGGGCTGCCTTTGAAGACTGTTCGGAAACTTTAACTAGTCCAGCGGTCGGCAGCCAGGTTACTAACTGGAGCGACATACAGGGAGCACACCACTCCTCTGATGTGCCAGCTCCACTGGCTGCCTGTCCAATTCCGAACACAATTCAAAATGTTTGTTTTGACCTTTAAAGCCCTTTATGGTTCTAGCCCAGCTTACTTGTCCGAACGTATCTCCCCTCGAAATTTGCGATCTTCTGGGGAGGCCCTGCTCTTGATCCCACCTTTGTCCCAAATACATTTGGTGGGGGTGAGAGACAGGGCCTTCTCGGTAGTGACCCCTCGCCTGTGGAACTCGCTCCCCAGTGAAATAAGATCAACTTCTTCCCTCCTTTCCTTTAGAAAAAGCTAGAGACGTGGCTGTGGGACCGGGCGTTTGGTTGATGGGGAGCAGCGGATGGACAATCTGAGTAGGAGAGGGTTGTGTTGGCAGACTGTGGATTGGCTGACAGCCTACGAATATGGAACGGGGATTATGGGGGATTTTTGATATGTAACTGTTTTTAATCTGCTTGTTGTAATTTTTTTGATATGTTGTTGTTTTGTTCTTGTATGTGGCATTGAACTATTGCCTTTTGTGAGCCGCCCTGAGCCCCCCTTCGGGGGTAGAGAAGGCCGGGTTAGAAATGACATAAATAAGTAAATAAATACTTTAATTGATTGTATTGTTTTATTTGCTGCTGTGTTATTATTTATTTATTTATTTATAACCCGCCCTTCTCAACCCCGTAAGGCAGTGTTTCCCAACCTTTTTTGAGCCACGGCACACTTTTAACATTAAAAAAATCCAGGGGCACACCACCAACCAAAATGACACAAAATGACACTATAACACAGTAAAGAACGGTTGGGGGTTGGTGGCCTACTGGGAGCAGCTGCTGGGAGTGCCGAAGCCAGAGAGGGGGCGGAGCCAGGCTGCGCCATGCCCCGCCCCCTACCCCCGGCTTCACCTCTCCAAGCAGCTGCTCCAGCCTTGAGGGGGCAGTGCCAAGCCAGCGGTGCCAGAGCCAGCACAATGCTGGCTTGGCACTGTCCCCTCAAGGCTGGAGCAGCTGCTGGGAGTGCCGAAGCCAGAGGGGCGGAGCCAGGCTGCGCCATGCCCCGCCCCTACCCCCGGCTTCACTTCTCCAAGCAGCTGCTCCAGCCTTGAGGGGGCAGTGCCAAGCCAGCGGTGCCAGAGCCAGCACAATGCTGGCTTGGCACTGTCCCCTCAAGGCTGGAGCAGCTGCTGGGAGAGCCCTGCCCCCTCCCCCCAGCTTCAGCTCTCCTACAGGCCGTGCCATGCCCCGCCCCCTCCCCCCAGCTTCAGCTCTCCTACAGAGAAGGAGCATGAGCGGTGGACGGGCTTCAGTGGGTGGGGCTCCTCCACGCGGCTTCAGCGAGCGAGGGGCGAGAGTCATGGTGTGAGTCATGGCGGATTGGAGGCTGGCTGGGGAAACGGCCGAAGAAGGCGGCGCCCCGGTCCCTTCTTCTTTTTCTTCGCCACTGCCCGGCCCTTCCTCCTCCCCCAAGCAGCAGGAGTTCGGCAGGAGGGGGGGAGGAAGGGGGGCAGAGAGCTTTTCTCGCGGCACAGCAGGAGATCTGTCACGGCACACTAGTGTGCCACGGCACACTGGTTGAGAAAGACTGCCGTAAGGGGTTGTTTTTATTGCTGTGTTGTTGAGCTTGACCTCATGTAAGCCACCCCGAGTCCCTTCTGGGAGATGGTGGGGGCGTATAGATAAAGTTTAATAATAATAATTAATAATAATATAATCTACTTTGAGAACATTCCTATAGTATATACATACCAGGAATCTTGCTAAAACTACCTTTGGTGGCAGATATTAATGTCCCTTCATGTTTTTTGTTGTTGTTGCATAGATTGAAAGGGACCAATTGCCCCCAGATCATACTGTTAGCCAACATGAGACATGTAAGATAAGATCAATCAAGGCTGGTACTCTGGAGAAGCTCGTGGAGAATCTACTGACAGCTTTTGGGGACAACGACTTCAACTACATCAACATATTTCTGTCAACATACCGAGGCTTTGCATCCACAAAAGAAGTTCTGGAATTGATCCTTGACAGGTAAGACTGAGAGTAGAAACAGACAATGTTTCAGCAAATGTTGTATGATTTTTTGGTGTAGTGTATGCCTTAAACGCAGGGGTAGGGAACCTATGGCCCGGGAGCCAGGTGTGGCTCTTTTCATGATTGCATCTGGCTCTCCAGAGCAGCCCGGGCCTCGGTTTCCCAGCATGCAGCGGGGAGGAGTGACACAAATGTGTCACGACTGCCGCTTCTGCATCGCCATCACCGCCTCTTTCTCATCCCCCGCTGATCTCGGGACCCTGCGCCCGCTTCGCCGGGGATGGCGGAGCCCGGCAGCAGCGCCTTGTCCTTGTCTTCCTCTTCGTCCTCTGCCACAGGCCTCGGGGAGGTGGCGGAGGCGGGCCTGGCCCTGGCGCTGCAGACCCAGCCTCACTGCCCCTGGGGAACGGCCAGCTCATCGCCCTCATCATTGGGCAGCTCAAGAGCCACTGCCTCTTCGACGCCTTCGGGAGGGACTGCCTCGCTGACGTTGATACCAAGGTTCGCCTTGGTCCCGCGCCCTCCTCCCCCTTCCTTCCTTCCTTCCTTCCTTCCTTTCTCTTCCTTTCTTTTCCCCTCTTTTTCTTTCATTCTTTTTCCTCCCTCTCTCCCTACCTTCTTTCCTCCCTCCCTCTTCGTTCCTTTCTTCCTCTTCCATTCTTTCCTTCTCTCCTTGCATTCCCTCCCTCTCTCCCCTTCCTTCTTTCCTCCATTCTCCTTCCTTCCTTCCTTCCTTCCTCTTCCTTCCTTTCTCCCCTTCACCCTTTCCTTCTCTTTCTCTCCTTCCTTTTCCCTCCCTCTCTCCCCTTCCTTCTTTCCTCCATTCTCCCTCTTCCTTCCTTCCTCTTGCTTTCCTTCTCTCCTTCCTTTTCCCTCCCTCTCTCCCCTTCCTTCTTTCCTCCATTCTCCCTCCCTCTTCCTTCCTCTTCTATTCTTTCCCCCCCATCTTCCTTTTGCTTCTTCTTCCTTTCTTTTCACTTCCCCCTCTCTCCCCTTTTTTTCTTCTTTTCCCTTCTTTATTTTACTTTTTTCTCACTCCCTTTCCTTTCTTTTCCCCACCCTTTCCTTTCCTCCCTTCTGATTTCCTTCTTTCTTTTCCCCCCGTCTCTCTCCTGCTTTTGTTTTCTTCCTTTTCCATAGTTCTTTCTTCTTTTCTTTCTTCCTCTCTCCCTCCCTCCTTTATTTCCTCTCTGTTTCTTTCTTTCTTTCCCCCTTCCTTCCGTCTTCTCTTCCTTCCCAGAGTCCTGAGCATGCCTTTTGCAGAGCCAGGTATGAAGTGTCCCGTCATTCTGCCGGGGGAATCCTTTTCTCATAGTATATACGTATATACTCACATTTAGTTGAATTCAGTCTTAAAATATATCATATATATTATATGGCTCTCACTGAAATAAATTTCCCAATATTTTGCTTTCTCGACCCCTGCCTTAAAGTCACCTATGTTCTTATAGCAACCCACCTTAGTTTTTAGGACTTTTTAGGCAAGGAAGATTCAGAGGTCTTTTTATTAATTCCTTCCTCTGAAATATAGCCATACAGCATCTGGTATGTGGGCCCCATTTCCTGTTCCTACATTAACCCATCTCTATTCTTACATCTTCATTTTTTAAAAGCTGGCTCAAAAGACAGTGATTAGACTTTTTTCGACAGATTTGTGTGCCTAATAATTTATTTATTTATTTATTTATTTAAAACTTTTGTATTCCGACCATCTCACCTCCTTAGAGAGACTCAGACCGGCATCACAATAATGACAACTTCTCAGTTTGGTAATAATCAAATAGGCCAGCTATAAAGCCAATGATATAGTTTTCAAAATGTTGGGTTAGGTTATTTTTGTAAATGGATGTTTATGATTGCTGGAGTCGATATTATATAATGTTCCACCAACATTCTCACGGGATGGAGACTGTGTTGGTCGCCATTTCAGATCAGCTTCGATACCAACTGGACAAGGACGGTTCAGCGCTGCTTGTGTTATTGGAGCTCACAACAGCTTTTGATACGGTTGATTACAATCTTTTGACCCACCGCCTTGCCGTTGTTGGAGTTAGGGGAACAGCCCTGAAATGGCTGTTGTCCTTTCTCCACAATCTGGGACAGCGAGTGGAAAGGGGTGGTTTGGTTTCCGAGAGGGCTTCACTTACCTGTGGTGTCCCTCAAGGTGCCATTCTTTCCCCTTTATTATTTAACATCTATATGCGACCACTTGCTGGTCTGGTTCGAAGCTTTGGGCTGGAATGTTATCCGTACGCTGACGACACCCAGGTCGTTCTGAAAATGGAGAGCCAGCCGAACTCCGTACCTTCTTGTTTCCGACAGTGCCTTGAAGCCGTTACTGGTTGGCTGCGTGCCAGTAGATTGAGGGTGAATCCAGCAAAGATGGAGATACTGTTGGTGGGGAGGCCCGACTGCCTAGCTTGGATGGCGAGGCATTATGCCCGACATCCTCAGTTAAGAGCCTTGGGGTCGTTTTTGACCCGTTGCTGTCGATGGAGGCCCAGGTCTCCAGCGTCAGCAAAACCGCCTTTTTCCATCTGCGGCAAGCTAGGCGTCTGCCCCCCTACCTATCCAGAGACGACATGACCATGGTGCTCCAAGCCACGGTCATCTCGAGACTGGTCTACTGTAACGCCCTTTACATCGGTCTGCCCTTGTCAGTGATCCGGAAACGTAAGCTCGTCCAGAATGCCGTTGCATGACTTCTCACTGGGGCTCCAGTGAGATGTCACATAACACCCATCCTCCAGCAGCTTCATTGGCTTCCGGTCGAGCACCGGATCACCTTCAAGGTGATGGTGTAAACTTTCAAGGCCTTGCATGGTCTGGGGCCGCTGTATCTGAGGGACCGTCTCACCCCCTATCAACCCCAGAGGTCACTTCGTTCCGAACAAATGAACCTCCTTGAAGTACTGACCTTCAAAGCAATCCGTCTTACATCGACCCGGCGCAGAGCCTTTTCTGTAGTGGCGCCGTCAATATGGAAGACTCTTCCTAGTGATGTACGGGCCATGCAGGACCTTCTCTCCTTTTGCAAGGCCTGCAAGACTCACCTTTTCCGGCTAGCCTTTGATTGCTAGGCCAGAAATCTTTTTGAAGCTAGTTTAATATGTATGCTTTTACCTTTGTGTGTTTTACCTGATTGTAAGCCGCTCCGAGCCCTCGGGGAGTGACGGCGTACAAGTTCAAGTAAAAATAAATAAATAAATAAATAAATAAATAAATATGAAAAATGAGAAATGTTGCTGAAGATGATAGAAGTGATTAGTGAGAGAGAACACACACATTACAAGAATTTCAAACAGTGTCCTTTTGCCTGAGTCTCCTGGGAAGGGCAAGATTCCTCTCTGCTCCCTTTGCTGAGTTTTCACCAACTGAAGTAAGCTGGGAACAAAAGGGGAAGAGGAAAGAGAAACTGGAACATCTTGATAGCTGCTGAAAAAAACAGGACAACAGAGAATTAACTGGAAGTATGTTTTTAGTGCGGATAAGCCCCATGCAGGGGCGGATCTTAGTGGAGGCAAATTAAGTGGCCGCCTCAGGGCGCCACGTGGCCAAAGGGCGCATCCCCCAGGGGTGCCACCAGGGTGGGAGGAAGGCTCACACAGGGCAAGAGAGGAGGAGGCAGAGGCACGCGCCTTTCCCTTCTCCCTGCCTCGCCCTGCGCACGTCTCATCCCTCACCCTGTGCACCCTTCCCCCTCCGCCCCCGCCGAGGATGCCTTGCGCAGGGCGAGAGAGAAGGGGGCAGAAGTGCCCGCCTTTCCCGTCTCTCTTGGCGTCCTCGCGTCTCCTCCCTCTGTTGCCGCTGCTGCTGCCGGTGCACAAGGGCGAGGGAGGAGGCCACGTGGGTGCCCTTACCTGGGGGCCGAAAGCAGGACTGAGCAGCCAGCCAGAGGGCACCTAGCCCAACCCCCGGGCCCTTGCTCCCGAAATTAGCCTAGACCTGATGCACACACACATATACATACACACAAAAAGAGAATAGGAAGAGGGGAGGGAAAAGGGTGAGAAGGGAGGAAGGGGAAGGTAAGAAGGGGAAAGAGAATAGGAGGGGGGCAAGGAAAAGGGCGAGGAGGAAGGAAGGATGGGGAATGTACAGACCCACACAAAGAATAGGAAGAGGGGAGGGAAAAGGGCGAGGGCTCTTCCACACAGCCCTATATCCCACAATATCTGCTTTGAATATCTGAGTCCACACTCAGATAATGTGGGATTTTCTGCCTTGATATTCTGGGGTATAGGGCTGAGAAGGAAGGAAGGGGAATAGATATAGATATAGACACGCACACATACACACGCACACTCAAAGAGAATAGGAATAAAGAAAGGAAAATGGTGGGAAGGAAGGAATATATATATATATATATATATATATATATATATACTGTATATATATATATATATGGCATGGGCCAACTTCAGCCCTCCATGTGTTTTGGACTTCAATCCCCACAATTCCAAACAGCCAGTAGGAAGTCCAAAATACCCAGAGGGCCCAAATTTGTCTATGCACCCAATCCATATATAGATATAGATATTAGGCATGGTTTAGAACCCAAAAATAGCAAATCGAAAATCTAATGGGGGGGATTTTTTTTGATTAGTAATAGGAAGACTTACAAAAAAATTCCAAAAATTTCTAAAATGTAACTTAATTACTAACGAAATTTGTTAGTAGTTCGTATGCCAGAGCATGCGCATTCCAGATGGTTTTGGCCTACAACTTCCAGAAATCCTAACAGCTGGTAAATTGGCTGGGATTTCTGGGAGTTGTAGGCCAAAACTTGAATAAATCACACTGAATTCTAGATGGGACTCTCCAAATAGGAAGGAGGGAGGGAAGGAGGGAGGGAGGGAGTGGGTATTCTATTCTTGGAAGCAGCAAAAGAAAAGGAGGAGGAGCCCCCCCCCCCTCGCTCCTTGCTGCCTCTCTCTCACCCCGATCCCGAGGAGCGAGGGCCCAAGTTTGCCCAGGCTGGTCATATACCTACATTCTATGCACATGCAATAATACAGCAGTAATAACAATGGGTATAAGAAGAGGTAAAATTCAAACCGAAGTATTCTGATTGGTCCCTGCCTCATGCGGTGCAAGCGGGCTCTTCTCTGTGAGCCCGGGAAAAGCCAGCGTTTTCTGCTTGGGTGCACACACATACATATTCTTTGGGGGATTTGCTGCAGAATCTTCTCTATGAGCCGGGATTCTGTAGCAAATCCCTCCCAAGAATATGTATGTGTGTGCTCAAGCAGCAACGCTGGCTTTTCCCCAGGCTAATTTCCGGGCTAATAAGAGAAGAGCCCGTTTGCACCGCATGAGGAGAGACCAGTCAGAATACTTTGGTTTGAATTTTACCTCTTGTTATTGTTATTACTGCTGTATTATTGCATGTGCATGGAATGTAGGTATGACCAGTTGGATTACTTATAATATTAGGCACTTACAGTAGCATTCATTCTATTATACATTAGGTTGGTTTCTCACCCCAATACTCTTTGATGCTTTAGATCCTGGCAGGCAGGAGAGGCAGGAAGCCTGGAAAAAATGTAAACAGAGAGGTTTACTCAGAGTAAATCCACAAAGGAGGGCCCTTCATCCAAAGTGCCCTCCTTTGCAGATTTACTTCTGAGTAATCCTCTCTGTTTACATTTTTTCCAGGCTTCCTTCCAGCCGAAAGAAGGAGCGAGTATAGGGCTTGCCTTGCCATAATACTTATTGGCAAGGGAGGCGGAAGGGTGGTGAGAGAGAAGGAGGGTGCCCCCCCTTATGCCCCCCCCCTTACGACCTAATAACGACACTTAAGAAAATCCTGGCCCCCGGAGTTCGAAAAAGAAAGTCCACTTCCTGGTTGGCGTTCCAGGTGCGGAAATACTCGAAAGTAGCATTTCTTACGAATTTCTTACGAAACGAATCATTTTCATAACTTTTTTCTCATGCCTAATAGATATATATCAGTGATTGGTTGGGGGGGGGGGGGTGCCAAAATACTGTTTGCTTACCATTTAAAATTACCTAGGTCCGGCCTGGCCCCATGTCTCCTTTTGCCAGTTACTGCAGGGATCTGTTTTGGCCAGACACCCAAAGCTTTATTATCCTATTCACTTTGCCCTTTGCAAGCAGGCACACTTCAGTCCCCCGGACAAATTTAGTTTCCTCTTCATATAGCCTGCTTTGCTAGCTTCACTTAATCCAGCTGATTGTCTGCAGTTTGTGTTGTAAATCCAGAGTTGAAACTGAGCAATATTTAAATGCTAAAGTGCTTGGCAATGGATGCCTTTAAAAATACTGTAGAGGAGATTTTCATCACAAGTCACAGTTTTCAATTTCCTTTTAAAAGGCACGTTACATTGCAGAGCAAGGGGGTCGCCTGTATAGTAGAGTCCCACGCAAGTTGGCGCTTCCTGTGGGGAGGCCTGCTTTAGTCACGGCTGGCTGGCGGAGGCACCGAGCTGGGGGTGGCAGAGGAAAGCTTGTCCTGCAGCTGTTCATTGTTGTTCCTGCTTTGTTCTTTAACAAAGAACATCAGTTTGTATGCTGTCAGTCCAGCACTTTCATAAAACACGAGGCTATATATAACGTGTTCACTCCTTTCAGGCAGAGCTTAAGAGCTGTTGATGGAGAGAGGAAAATGCCAGCACTTTCCCAGTAACTCAACAGGAGCCTCACCATAATCCAGCAGCTGTGGTTTTGATTGATTTTGGTGCACCCTAAAAGTTATGATGTTTTAGATTTTAATGTTAGCATTGAATTCTTGCTGTCTGTCGGTCTGAGTCCCTCTTCGGATACAAAAGTTTTAAATACCGGGGTACAAAAGCAGGGCTGCCCAGGAAGTCGATCGCGATCGACCAATCGATCCCGGGACCGAAGGAGGTCGATCCCAGCCGGATGGGGCGCTTCTCAGAGGGGGGCGGAGCCAGGCCGTGCCAAGCCATGCCCCCTCCCCAGCTTTGGCACTCCCAGCAGCTTCTCCAGGCTTGAGGATGGCAATGCCAAGCCAGTGGTGGCATAGCTAGCACAAGGCTGGCTTGGCATTGCCATCTTCAAGCTTGGAGAAGCTGCTGGGAGCTCCAAAGCCAGAAAGGAGGGGGCGGGACTTGGCGCAGCCTGGCTCCGCCCCCTCTGGTTTCCGCTCTACCAGCAGCTTCTCCAGGCTTGAGGATGGCAATGCCAAGCCAGTGGTGGCATAGCTAGCACAAGGCTGGCTTGACATTGCCATCTTCAAGCTTGGAGAAGCTGCTGGGAGCTCCAAAGCCAGAAAGGAGGGGGCGGGGCTTGGCGCAGCCTGGCTCCGCCCCTCTGGTTTCCGCTCTACCAGCAGCTTCTCCAGGCTTGAGGATGGCAATGCCAAGCCAGTGGTGGCATAGCTAGCACAAGGCTGGCTTGGCATAGCCATCTTCAAGCTTGGAGAAGCTGCTGGGAGCTCCAAAACCAGAAAGGAGGGGGCGGGGCTTGGCACAGCCTGACTCCGCTCCCTCTGGTTTCCGCTCTACCAGCAGCTTCTCCAGGCTTGAGGATGGCCACCCCGCCCCCTCCCCTCTCCAGCCTTGAGGAGGTATTTATTTATTTATTTATTTATTTAAAACCTTTGTACCTCGGCCCTCTCACCTCTATCGAGGGACTCAGACCGGCATAACAGCAAAAATTCAATGCTATACAGATTAAAAACAACTACAACAACATATTAAAATACATTAAAACCCAGCATAAAACACATCGCCATTAAAACAATTCCACTCAATCTGTAAACGTGGTCATACATTCAGACAGACAATAGCCAATCTCAGCCTATTCTGTGGTGGCTTGGTTCCACATCCAGGTAGATCTTTCTGACTTGGTTTTATTATAAGTAGCTCGCATGCTCAAAAAGTGTGGGCACCCCTGAGTTTTAAATAAATAAATAAATAAATAAATAGTATCTGTGACTGGGTTGTTTCTGTTCTTATTATCAAATGCGATGAAATTAAATGCTTAGGATGTGGTCACAGATGCATAGTCCTTCTTGACAGAATTAAAGGCTAATTCATGCTAAGTATGGAGTAGGTGTGCTTGCTTTTGTTAATGAATCCCACTGTTGCACTCCAGAACAGGAAAAGCCCTCTGACTTAAAACACAGCACACGTTGAGTGAAAAATCTAATCCTCTTTATTGAAGCTTAATAGAATAGCCAGTAGATATCGATGCTTGTGAGAAAATAAGGAATTTCCAAAAAGTATAAAGTCAGTAAGATGCAGTAACACGAAGCAATGTCCACAAAAATATATATAAGCAATTCCAAAGCCGTATTAACCCAGACCGGAATCAACAGGATACAAAGACAATCCAGGCAATGCAGGACAACACCAAAAAGCTAAAAATATCCACAGGAACAAGAGCCCTTGAACAGGATTTCCATGGCACATAGACTTGATTTTCAAACGATGCCTGGTCTAACAGGTTTTCCCTTGAAGCAAACCTTATATCTCAAAATCCAGAAACTGGTTTCGTTTCCCCCCACTCTTGGCTGTTATCTGACAAAGTCTTTCAGAGCGACGTAAACCTTGAGCTTGCTGTCGATCCTGGCTAAACTCCAACCGTCTATTTTTCAACCCCTTATCTGGCTGCTGCTCATTAAAATCCCCAGGTGTCAGATTGTTGTCCAAACCCAAATCTTGAGAGCTCACAGAGAGAGGGAGTAAACCATCATCTCTCTGCCCAGGAGGAATATTCTCATGAGAAACTGCCCTTTGCACTGGGGCCTCTCTGTCCTTGTCTGCATGAGAATCATTGACCAAACCATCTCCATCTTGCAGCTCAGCCTCGGCACCATCATTTCCCTCATCATGAGAAACTGCCCTTTGCACTGGGGCCTCGCTGTCATTGTCTGCATGTAAATCATTGCCCACATCACAAACATCATTATATTGAAACACAAACACAGTCTGATTCCCAACATCCACAGAGAGATTACATCTGCTCAGGTGATATGAGAGAAGTATATGGGATTTGCCATTGTATTTATTTATTTTCTCCCATTTTAATAGCATATAGCAGTCTTTCTCAACCAGTGTGCCGTGGCACACTAGTGTGCCGTGACCGACCTCCTGCTGTGCCACGAGAAAAGCTCTCTGCCCCCCTTCCTCCCCCCTCCTGCCAAACTCCTGCTGCTTGGGGGGGGGGGGTAGGAGGAAGGGCCGGGCAGTGGCGAAGAAAAAGAAGGGACCGGGGCGCCGCCTCCTTTGGTGGTTTCCCCAGCCAGCCTCCAATCTGCCATGACTCCCACCCTGACTCTCGCCCCTCGCTCGGTGAAGCCGCGTGGAGGAGCCCTGCCCACTGAAACCCATCCACCGCTCATGCTCCTCCTCTGTAGGAGAGCTGAAGCTTGGGGGAGGGGGAGGGGCATGGTGCGGCCTGGTTCTGCCCCTCCCCCGGCTTTGGCACTCCCAGCAGCTGCTCCAGCTTTGAGGGGACAGTGCCAAGCCAGCAATGTGCTGGCTCTGGCACCGCTGGCTTGGCACTGCCCCCTCAAGGCTGGAGCAGCTGCTGGGAGAGGTGAAGTTGGGGGTAGGGGGCAAGGCATGGCTCCGCCTGGCTCCGCCCCCTCCCCAGCTTCAGCACTCCCAGCAGCTGCTCCCAGCAGGCCACCATCCCCCAGCCATTCTTTACTGTGTTAGAGTGTCAGTTTGTGTCATTTTGGTTGGTGGTGTGCCCCCGGATTTTTTTAATGTTAAAAGTGTGCCGCGGCTCAAAAAAGGTTGGGAAACACTGGCATATAGTATAACCCCTACATCAAATAAAATTAAATTGTTTTTATAGCAAAACAAATACAAGATTAAAATCAGAAAGAATGCCACAACATAATGCAATTTCTCCTCCCCACCACTTAAATATTTCCCCTAAATGACATCCAATGTAGGGGAAATAAATATGTCCATTATAAGTACTTCCAGGACAGCTCCATGGCCAAACTGGGGGAAAAAACAACAACATTGCCATCACTTCCCTGGCTCTCCTTTTCCCCATGTGATGAAGGGAAGCCAAGATGGGGCGGGGTGTGAGGTGACAGATCCCTGTACCAGGAAGTGGTGGAACTAGCTGATTCTAGCGGCACATGACAAGGCCCCTAGGGTTGTCCACTAAGGCATACAATGATTGAAGGAATGGTGAGGTATTGATCTGTAAAGTAAAGTCCTAAGGCAGTGTTTTTCAACCTTTTTTGAGCCGCGGTACATTTTTTACATTTACAAAATCCTGGGGCACACCACCAACCAAAATGTCACAAAATGACACTCTGACACAGTAATACATATAGTTAATATGTTTTTTAATTTATTTATACACTCACTTAGTGTGAAACCAAATAAAAGATAACTTTCACTGTATTGCCTCGAGCTTACCGTTTTTTTCTCTCTCTTTTGTCCACCACTCATATTAGGGCCTTCATCTGTGTCATAATTTTGTCCAGGTCCCTGTTCAGCATTTGCATTTTCCCTCCTCAAAAACTTCTCCATCACTGTCACTCGCTTGTCTTGCTGTGATCCCAAATTGCCACTGTCACTTGACGCGCAGCTGCAGCACTAACTCTAACATTGTTTACTTAGCCACGTCTGAGCGAATCCAAGATGGCACAACCATAGCACTCTCGCGTCACTTCTTAGGTGACGCGAGAGTGCTATGGTTCTATTTCTTAAAGGGACGGATGCGCCTTTTAGTTTAAATATGAATGAAGTTCGAAAATAATTTCCAACGGCACACCTGATGATCTCTCATGGCACACTAGTGTTCCGCGGCACACTGGTTGAAAATCAGTGTCCTTAGGAAACAAATAATGTTGGTGCACAAAATCCCTCATACAGCTGAGGGATCCAAATGGTTGCCTACTACTTAGAGGAAGAGTATTGGTGGTGAAGAGTGGTTTGGAGGAATAGCAGCTGTGTGCCATATCGTGTGTAGGTGTTAGGTCTTAACTTTGACATGATTGCTGTACTGTATTTGAAAGAGTTGTATAGAACAGTGCTGTCCAACTTCTACCGGACCTAGGGCCGGACTTCCAGTCACCGATGACCTGGGGGGCCCCCCCACGCCACTCCGCCCCGCCCCACCTCCGCCCCGCCCCGGCCAAGCCCCCGGCCCCTCCTCCTAAAGTGTCACGCCAGCCTCAGAAGCGGCGATTTTCGCTCTGAGGCAGGCGTGACCCCATTAGGAGGGAGGGCAAAGCCAAGGGAGCCCTCCATGGCTTCGCCCTCCCTCCTAAAGTTTCACGCCAGCCTCCTCCTCTGTTCTGCCTCTCCCACCAGCGCACTCGACCAGTGCGCCGGGAGGAGAGGCAGAACAGAGAAGGCGTGCCTAAAGAGGAGGAAGGGAAGCACTTGCCTTCTTCCTATTTAGGCACACCTCCTCCCTCCCTCCCCCCCCCCGGCGTTCCCGATTGGTGCACCGGGGGGAGAGGCAGGACGGAGGAGGAGGAAGGGAGCCTCCCTTCCTCCTCTTTAGGCCCACCTTTAGGCCCCCGGCGTTCCCGATTGGTGCGCCGGGGGGAGAGGCGGGATGGAGGAGGAGGAAGGGAGCGGGCGGGGCTGGGTGACGTCAGGCTCGGCGCCGGCACCACACCTGACGTCACCCAGCCCCGCCCCTGGAGATCGAATTATTTTAAAAAATTATTTTAAAAAATATTATTTTTGCAGGGTAGGCGGAGGCCGTAGGGAAGGGGCTGGGGGGCCGTATACGGCCCCCGGGCCGCCAGTTGGACAGCCCTGGTATAGAAGGTATAGGAGCACTGCTTATGGCTTAGTATCCCTAAGAAAAATATTGGGTGGCCCAGGAATAATTGGGTAAAGTTGGGTAGAAAGATGAAACTGAATTTCTAATAAATGTGCTGTCTGCTTTTAGTTGGGAGGTAAGTGAGTTCTCGTTCATTCTTCATTCCTAAAGCATGGTTTTTCCAACTTTTAAAAAAATCACAGCCTTCCTGTTATATTTATTTATGTAATTTAGATATGGAAACCTGGACATCTCAAACTGTGAAGAAGATAGAAGCCAGAACTCTACCGAGAACAAAACAGTACTCAGGACGTAAGTATTGCTTTTCTCTGAATACTGAGAAAAGGATGTGGTTCTTTGGAAAATAGTCTACTTTTTATTATACAGAGGAGCTGAATGCCACAGAGGAAGCTAAACCCAGAGACCATAACTGGGTTTTTATAAATCCAGCAAAAACATTGTCCACTCAATATTTTTCATAACCACTATGTGTATACTAGATACTTTAATTTCTCCCACTTAAGTAAATGAGATTTAGACATTCTTAATATGACTGTCCCCTCCCCCATATATAAGCACACATCAATTAACTTAGGCTGAATCCACACTACTAGATAATGCAGTTTATATGCCCAGTGTAGTTCCATATAATGCATTTGAGCTGCATTATACGTGCCTATGCTGACTATATAAAATGTGGTGAAATATGCTAAATTGCTCTTCTTTTTTGGTGTGTAGGAACCTATCTCTATTCTTTCCATGTTATATCAATCTCTGGTGCCAGAATTTCTGTTACAGAACTCAACCCCAGGAAAACATCTTATTCATTCATCTGTACTCCACATTTTTTTAAAAAAAAAAACCCCTGCAAGTTTAAGGTTTCACATAGTTCTGCGTAAGTAGGAAGCTAAAACTAATGTCTTAACATGACGTGCCCTGAGATGAAGAATTACACCATTCACTGTCACAGTGTTTGGTTACTTCACCTCACTTTCAGTTATACTTTTGGTTTTGGTATTTTGTTCCCAAATCTAGATGGGGAAGATGGAATACGTGGGAATATAATGATGTTCCAGGTTTTCCTGGTCATGCATTTCCTAATGACACATCTGAGCCTAAATGTATGGAAAAAAATGTCTGAGATGCAATAGCAGTAATATTTATGCTGACAGTTTGATATCACATTCCACAATGTAAGGAATAAGAATGTCAGTTGTATTCAGAACTCTAACAAAACTTTCAAAACTTCATTATTATTTCATTATTGGCGATTTTTAAGACAGAACCAATTAGGAACTGCCATTTATAACGAAATTTTGAAAGTTTTGTTAGAGTTCTGAAATGTTCACCACCAGAACTTTAGCAACACTGTAGAAGCAAAGCCACCTAGTTTTCACCACCAGAACTTTAGTTTTGTAAGTACTTTAGAACCATTTAGAACCATGATTGCCCAGGCCTACTAACTACATTTCCTCTGCAGTGTGGTGGAATAACCCTGAAAAGCTCTGAGCTACTGTCAGTATTCTAGTTTCAAGATGTAATTGAGCATGTGTGAAATAATGTTACTAGCAATTGCTGCCATGCGTTTTAAAGGAGAAGGAAATCTTAATTTCTTTTGACCCACTCCTCAGACTATCATCACAACAATAACCAGGCTGAGCAGACTGCATCAGTGGTCTGCACTAATATTTGACAGAGATGTATGCTTGTGCCTTTCTGAAACTGAAGTAAAAAGGGAAAATGTATTCATTTCCAGAACTTCTGTACTCATCAAAGTGGTTTGACATCTGGTCCAGTAGCAGACCTCATGAAATAAGTTGTCAGTGCCAAGTCATAGCTTAAATTAAGCAGATGTCATTTTCTTAAGCGAAAGAAAGTCCAAATTTATGATGGCAGGGATTTTTCTGTGTGTGACTTGCCTAACAAAAAAGGCACTCTGTTACCCTTTTGTAAATTACCGTATTTTTCGCAACATAAGACGCAGTTTTTTTCCTCCCAAATTAGGAAGAAAAATCAGCCGCGTCTTAGGGAGCGAAGATGCAGGCAGGGAGGGGGGGGGGAGGCACGGGAGCAGAGGGGGGGGCGGCGATCTACTCACCAAAAGTATCTGGAGACCGCCGCCTCTGTCGCCACCTCTCCTCTTCTCTGGTCGCGTCAGAGCTCCTTTTCCGTCCCCCCGCCCTTTCTCCCTCGAGCAAAGGGCGGGGGGAAAGGAGCAGGAGGAGGAGCAAAGCAGCGTCGCCAGACGCTCTGACGCGACGCTGCCGCTCCTCCTCCTGCTCCTTTTTCTTCCCCCCCCTTTCTTCCCTCGAGCAAGGGGCGGGGAAAGGGCTGGGAGGAGGAGCAAAGCAGCGTCGTGTCAGGCGGCTCTGACGCGACGCTGCTTCGCTCCTCCTCCTGCTCCTTTTCCTTCCCCCGCCCTTTCTTCCCTCGAGCAAAGGGCGGAAAGGGCAGGAGGAGGAGCAAAGCAGCGTCGCGTCAGACGCTCTGACGCGACGCTGCTTCGCCTCCTCCTGCTCCTTTTTCCTTCCCCCGCCCTTTCTTCCCTCGAGCAAAGGGCGGGGGAAAGGGAGCAGGAGGAGGAGCAAAGCAGCGTCGCGTCCAGACGCTCTGACGCGACGCTGCTTCGCTCCTCCTCCTGCTCTTTTTTCTTCCCCACCCTTTCTTCCCTCGAGCAAAGGCGGGGGAAAGGGAGCAGGAGGAGGAGCAAAGCAGCGTCGTGTCAGACGCTCTGACGCGACGCTGCTTCGCCTCCTCCTGCTCCTTTCCTTCCCCCGCCCTTTCTTCCCTCGAGCAAAGGGCGGGGGGAAAGGAGCAGGAGGAGGAGCAAAGCAGCGTCGCGTCAGACGCTCTGACGCGACGCTGCTTCGCTCCTCCTGCTGCTCCTTTTCCTTCCCCCCGCCCTTTCTTCCCTCGAGCAAAGGGCGGGGGGAAGGAGCAGGAGGAGGAGCAAAGCAGCGTCGCGTCAGACGCTCTGACGCGACGCTGCTCCTCCCTCCTCCTCCTGCTCCTTTTCCTTCCCCCGCCCTTTCTTCCCTCAAACAAAGGACGGGGGAAAGGAGCAGGAGGAGGAGCAAAGCAGCGTCGCGTCAGACGCTCTGACGCGACGCTGCTTCGCTCCCTCCTCCTGCTCCTTTCCTTCTCCTGCCCTTTCTTCTCTCGAGCAAAGGGCGGGGGAAAGGAGCAGGAGGAGGAGCAAAGCAGCGTCGCGTCAGACGCTCTGACGCGACGCTGCTTCGCTCCTCCTCCTGCTCCTTTTCTTCCCCGCCCTTTCTTCCCTCGAGCAAAGGGCGGGGAAAGGAGCAGGAGGAGGAGCAAAGCAGCGTCGCGTCAGACGCTCTGACGCGACGCTGCTTCGCCCTCCTCCTGCTCCTTTTCCTTCCCCCGCCCTTTCTTCTCTCGAGCAAAGGGCGGGGGAAAGGAGCAGGAGGAGGAGGAGCAAAGCAGCGTCGCGTCAGACGCTCTGACGCGACGCTGCTTCGCTCCTCCTCCTGCTCCTTTTCCTTCCCCCCGCCCTTTCTTCCCTCGAGCAAAGGGCGGGGGGAAAGGAGCAGGAGGAGGAGCAAAGCAGCGTCGCGTCAGACGCTCTGATGCAACGCTGCTTCGCTCCTCCTCCTGCTCCTTTTCCTTCCCCCCACCCTTTCTTCCCTCGAGCAAGGGGGCGGGGAAAGGAGCAGGAGGAGGAGCAAAGCAGCGTCGCGTCAGACGCTCTGACGCTGCTTCAGAGCGCTCCTCCTCCTGCTCCTTTTCCTTCCCCCGCCCTTTCTTCCCTCGAGCAAAGGGCGGGGGAAAGGAGCAGGAGGAGGAGCAAAGCAGCGTCGCGTCAGACGGCTCTGACGCGACGCTGCTTCGCTCCTCCTCCTGCTCCTTTTTCCTTCCCCCGCCCTTTCTTCCCTCAAACACAGGACGGGGGGATAGGAGCTGGAGGAGGAGCAACGCTGCGTCGCGTCAGACGCTCTGACGCGACGCTGCTTCGCTCCTCCTCCTGCTCCTTTTCCTTCTCCCTGCCCTTTCTTCTCTCGAGCAAAGGGCGGGGAAAGGAGCAGGAGGAGGAGCAAAGCAGCGTCGCTGGTCAGACGCTCCTCCGCGACGCTGCTTCGCTCCTCCTCCTGCTCCCTTTTCCTTCCCCCGCCCCTTTCTTCCCTCGAGCAAAGGGCGGGGGAAAGGAGCAGGAGGAGGAGCAAAGCAGCGTCGCGTCAGACGGCTCTGACGCGACGCTGCTTCGCTCCTCCTCCTGCTCCTTTCCTTCCCCCCCCTTTCTTCTCTCGAGCAAAGGGCGGGGGAAAGGAGCAGGAGGAGGAGCAAAGCAGGCGTCGCGTCCAGACGCCTCTGACGCGACGCTGCTTCTCGCTCCTCCTCCTGCTCTTTCCTTCCCCCCCGCCCTTTCTTCCCTCGAGCAAAGGGCGGGGGAAAGGAGCAGGAGGAGGAGCAAAGCAGCGTCGCGTCAGACGCTCTGACGCGACGCTGCCGCTCCTCCTCCTGCTCCTTTTCCTTCCCCCGCCCTTTCTTCCCTCGAGCAAAGGGCGGGGGAAAGGAGCAGGAGGAGGAGCAAAGCAGCGTCGCGCGTCCAGAGGAGGAAAATAGTAAAAAAAAATCTAGGTGCGTCTTATCAGCCGGTGCGCCTTATGGTGTGAAAAATACGGTACCGTATGTAATTGGTCCTGCTAGTGTTGTGTGCCTTCAGATAATTTATGACTTACTAGCTGAGGACCCGGCGGTGCCCGAGTTATTTGAGGAAGGCATTGTGTGCCAAGGTTGGTTCCTATTAGATGTTTATGTGGCTTGCAGTGGTTTCAGGAACTTAGTGAAGGTACTGCGAGGGGGCCATGGTGCATCCCCCTCCAAACAGCACCAGGATGTTGAGTGGATCATGGGGGCTGTGTGTGTCACATTTTGTTTTGATCATTCTCTGGATGAAGGTTGCAGGGGTGTCTGGAAGTGAGGGAAGGTACTGGAGGTCTCAGGATGAGTGTTGCAGCGGTCTCAGAAAGTGAGTGAAGGTACTTCAAATCCCATCATCCGTGGTCTGTCCCACTCAAAACTGCACCAGGTTTTAGAGTGGGTTATGGGTACTCTGTGTGCCAAGTTTGCGTCTGGTCTATGATGTATAGGGGCTGCAGTGTTGTGTGGGAAGTGAATGAGGTGAAGGTACTGCAAATCCCATCATTCGTGGCCCATCCTGCCCTAAATCACACCAGGTTGTGTAGTGGTCCTGTGGGCCCCTATTTGCTATGTTTGGTCCTGATCCGTCATTGCTGTGGGCCGCAGTGGCTGAGTGCCTGAGGCCTTTTGCTTTCCCTCTGAGTCACCTTAGAAGTGTATTGGGTGAAGGTACTGAACATTCCATTTCTAACAAAAAAAAACCTGTCAGCTGGTTAACTTCAACTCCAGCCATTTATGCCTGCCTCAGGCCCTTCCCTTTCCTCTCTGTGCTGTGTTGGAATGTTGGGAGGCTGGCCAGTCACAGCCATTTATGCAAATAATCTGACAGATGCAGCCAATCGGAACGCTGGCACATACTCGGTCGCACCACCCACCCACCGCCCGCAAACACTGACTTTTATTTATATACATAGAATAGATAGATAGATAGATGGTGACCATAAGGTGGATCTATCACAGGGAATTCTGGGATTGTGAGTGTGTGTGACTCACCCAAGGTCACTCCAAGCAGGGAATCAAATCCGGGTCTCCATAACCATTGTCTCAATGCTGAAACCACCGTGCCATGTTGGATCCTATTTGTGAATATTGTCTCTCAAAGATTAGCTGACTTGGTTTTGTACTGCCAGCAGGGGCGGTCCTACAAGATAGGCCAAGTACGCGGCCGCCTATGGCGCCATCTGGGAAGGGGGCGCCATCCTGGCCCTGCCGATGTTCCTCAGACAGTGCTGCAGCTGGTGCTTTTTGACCCCGGCCTTGGGCGCTCCCTCGCTGGTTCTGGGCACGCGCGGAGGTTTTCACGCAGGCGCAGCTGCTCCGGAGCTGAAGTTGAGCACAGGAGCAACTGCACATGCTCGAAAACCTCCGCGCATGCCCAGTAGCTCCTTTGCGCAGAAGCCTGTAAGCAAAGCACTCCCTATCGGGCAGGCAGGGAGTACTTCCCCTCTCCCTTTGTCTCCGCCGTCACGTCCACACCGCCGCCGCCGCCACACCCACGCCGCCGCCGCCATGCCGCCGCCGCAACTGGCCCCATCGGCCGCGGCACACCTCCGCGACGCACCTTTCTGCACGTGTCTCCCTGCGCCGCCCGGCTGCGCAGCGCCAGAAGCACCTACAGGCGCTATAGCGCCTGTAGATGTTTCTGCGCACGCTGCGAACGTCAGCCCGCACGCGCACTTGCTCCCAGCGCGCCTGCCGCTTTGGAGCCAGCGCATGCGTGCAGTGCAGGTTTTGCGCATGCGTGCTGGCTCCAAAGCAGCAGGCGCGCTCGGAGGGAGTGCGCGTGCCAGGCGTTCGCGCGTGCGCAGAGAAGCGTCTACAGGCGCTATAGCGCCTGTAGGTGCTTCTGTGCGTGCGCTGGACGGCGGCGCCGAGTAGTGCGGCGGCGGTGGGGGTGCGGAGTTGCGCGGCGGCGCCCCTCCCAGCCGGTGGTGCCCCTCCCAGCCGGTGACGCTATACGCGACCGCGTAGGTGGCGGAATCGCTGGGGCCGCCCCTGCCTGTATTTGACCTCATTTGAACATTTTGGCTGTTTTTCTATTTACATTTGCATTGGGATCCTAATTTTGGACTTATGGGAGACTCCTATGAATTATGAGTCGGGTGATAGGTAATATATTCTGATTTTGATGCATTTACATTGCATTTCTTGTTGATTATTATACAGTTCTGCTTAATATTGCCATACAATATAATACAAATACAATATAACAATAGAATAATGATATATTTTTATTACATGTAATATTACAAACAATATTGCAGTATAGTGGTATTGTACAAAATAGTAGTATATAATATTTTATTTTACTTTATTTTGGGTTATTTGAGTTTTTGGAGTAATGAAAATATTTAGTAGAGGATAATTTTATTTAAATAAATAATTTTATTATTTTATAATAATAATATAATAGAATGTTACATTATATTATAATGTCAATATATTATAATATAATTATATTGTAATGTAGTATAATATAATTATGATATAATATAGTATGAGTATGGTATAATATATTGTATATACATTGATACAATATAATACTACTAATGGTATTGTGATATTATAATTGTATTTTTGTTTTACATTGGGGGCGGCAAAATAATGTTTTATGGGGGGGCACCAAAATAATGTTCGCCTACCATTTAAAATTACCTTAGACGGCCCCTGACTGCCAGATACATGACCCACCTTGAAAAGGCCTTATTCCATGCAGGCGCTGTGGAAGCTGTAAAATCACTGGTCCTTCTGTTCTCCAAAAACATGTTTTTGGAGAAGTTCTACATGTGGCAGTAGATCCGTTCAGGCATTCAAGATAAGACTAAACTGAGTGCATGATCCAGGATAGCACAGTAGCCCTGTCTTCTCTATTACATCTCTGTGCATTGCAGAGAACCCTTATGCAAGATTTCTAGTTGTATGGGCATCTTGAGCACATGGAGAGCAATAACAATGCTGCAGAGCAGGGGTGCTCACACTTTTTCAGCATGGGAGCTACTGATTAAAAAACCAAGTCCCAAAGATCACCTACCCAGAAATGTAAAACGTATAACTATTTTCTTATTTATTTATTTATTTATTTATATATATTTATTATTCATTTTTATGTACCGCTCCTTCCAGCAGGCTCGGGACAGTTTACATAAAATGAAGTTATAAAACATCAACATTTCAATTTAATAACAACAATATAAAACAGCATAAAAATACATCCAACCACCCCATTTCTCCCACGCTGCCGTATTACCACACATATTATCAGCCAGAAAGTAAGGCTTTTGAACTGCAAGGCCATTTAATACGCAGCAAGGTAAACAAAGGGGCATGCAAAAATACATCCAACCACCCCATTTCTCCCACATTTCCATATTCCCCAACATATATTTCTCAAGGAACAAAGCAAGCAGAGAGGCTTTGGAGCTAAAAAGGCCATTTTAAACATTAAAAATAAACAAAGAGACATGCCACAGAACAATCAAGCACCCACCCCAAAGTAAAAAGACCGACCTTTGAGATGCAGTAAGGAAATGACCCCAAAGCGTCCTTCTTCTTCTCCTCCGTTGTTGCTCCTATTTCCACGCCGCCAGCATGCGTGCCGCCTCCAAGAGCTCACGAGAAGTCCGAGAGGCAGAATGGGCACTTCTGCGCATGCGCGCGGGGCCAGCCATGCATCGCGTCATCCAGGCCCGCCCTCTTTGGTCTCCTACGACTCTGAGTGGCTGGAGAAGGACGGAGGGAGGAGGAGGAATCCAAAAGAGGGGGCCCATTCTGCCTCTTGGACCCTGGAGCTTTTGGAGGCGGTGCGCGAGCAGGGAGGAGCAATGACGGAGGACTTCTTTGCAGCGTGCAGGGGCGCGTGAAGAGGACCAACAGCAAAAAAACCTGGTCAGGGGCCTGAAGATCACCAGGATGAGACCCAAAGATCACCCTGGTGATCCCGATCACCATTCTGAGCACCCCTGCTGCAGAGTGATGGTACTCCTCGTGTGTTTAGTTTAGCCCCATTCGAAATGCCTGAATAAAGCTACTATTCTCGAGGACACTGGAGCTGGAAGCACCACCCTCTGCTTTCTATACCTCCACAACACCTTGAAGATACAGATCCCACAGTGAGAATAGCTTGTGCATCTCTGAGGAAGAGGACTTGTTAAAGTTGTTTTGCTACAGGATAGTTGTTGACTGTCTATTTGCTCTAGAGCAGTGTTTTTCAACCTTTTTTGAGCCGCGGCACATTTTTTACATTTACAAAAATCCTGGGGCACACTACTAACCAAAATGACACAAAATGACACTCTGTCATTTTACTAACTGTCACCCTCCCCCCTCGTGATGCCGCTGCTTCCGCCAAACCCCCCTCCCCAGGAGGCCCACACGCAGGAGGCCCATCACCGTCCCCAGGGCCGTAGCCAGGATTTTGATTCCGGGGGGGGGCTGAGACTGGGTGGAAGAGGGTCTACCCTATCAAACCTTTTGTATTGTTATCCCAATAACCCCATTAATGTGGGATATAATGAGCATGGTGATCAGATCATGATATGAATAAACATAACAGTTTAAATAATGTACCAGTAAGGCCTTTTCGCGGACCACCCTGAGAATTTCAGGGGGGGCTGAAGCCCCCTTAGCCCCCCCTGGCTACATGCCTGACCGTCCCGCAGGGGAGGGCTGCGCTGAGTGGTCGAAACGCGCGTGGGCTCGGTTGAGCAGGACGAATAGGAATTGAGCACACGGGATGGCTCCGAACCTTGGAACAAACTGTGGCGGAGGCTTGCAGCCGTCGCCACCCCCAACTCTCCTTCTCGAAGGGGTTCAGCTCCCCCAGGAGTGCCTCCCCTTCCCCCGCACATCCCTTCGGCTTCCCTGCTGTCGCCTTGGGGCCAGATCGGAAAGAAACCAAGCTGGGCTGTAGAGCTGCGCATCCCGGCCTCTGCTCTGCTCTGCAGTGAACCCGGAGCCCAGCCAGGAAAGGCCAGGAGATGAGGGGTTGCTCCCCTTCTCCAGCGCGGAGGGTCTAGAGGACAGAAAGCCTCGCCTCAAGCCTCCGGGAGCGGGGTCGGGCGGGGGCAGCTCCCATGGACTCCTCCTCCCTCTCCTCCTCCTTGCTGCCGGAGGGAGGAGGGCAGAAGAGCGCCCAGGAGCCAGGAAGCAGGAAGAGCCGCAGCCCAGCCAGGCAGCCCTTGATGCGCAGAGGGAGTGAAGGAAGGGAAGGAGAGAGAGAGGAGGGAGGGAGGAAAGTTCTGGATGCCGAGGGCTCTCCCTGACTGCAGCCAGGCTGGCTGGCATTGCTGCTTCGGCCAGGAAAGCCTCATTTCCGCTAGGCGCGCGCTCTCTCTCTCTCCCCCCACTGTAATTTCCCACGGCACACCTGATGATCTCTCTCGGCACATTGGTTGGGAAACACTGCTCTAAAGCACTGATTCTCAAAGTGGGCGGTACCACCCCCTGGTGGGCGGTGAGGCGATCCAAGGGGGCAGTGAAAGGCTCAGGGGGAATTTGAGGGGCAGTGAACACCTTTAAGGGGGTGGTGAACGATTGGCCATTTAGGAGGGGGTGCATGGCCCTCTCCTTTGGCCCCACCCCCTTCACTTTGACCCCCACATGAGTGCAAAGGCTGCAGTGCAAAGGCCTCCGTGTCCTCTGGCGGAGTCACCCCGCCACCGCTGAAGAAAGTGCGGCCCCCTCCACTGCCCCCTGCGCACCATCCTCGCAGTCTCCCCAATAGGGCCTTCTCTCTGCCGCTCCCCCACGCCATGCATGCAGGCCAGAGGGGGCACAAAACATCATTTCAACTTTAAAGTAAGTGCTTAACTTTAAGGTAAGTGCTTAACACAACATTAAAGTAAGTGCTTAACACTACCAGCCCTTTCTCAAATCTATTCCCTCCAAATTTAATATTTTTTCCTTCTTCAATTGTATCCAATCAATAATCCATGTAAGGGCACAGGCTTCAAAATATAAACTTAGATCCAGCATGGCAAGTCCTTCCCTCCTTTTCTCATCTATCATGTTTTTAAATTTTATCCTCGTTTTTTTCCCTTGCCAGATGCACTTTTTAATGTCTTTATTCCATTCCTTTAAAACAATTGGTTCCTTATTATTGGTAAATTTTGGAACAGGAGGGTCATCATTGGTAGTATGTTCATTTTTATACTCGCGATTCTACCTAAAAAGGATAGTTTTAGATTTTTCCATTTTTCCAAATCGTTTTTAATTTCTTTCCACTTTTCCCCCATAATTGTTTTGTAGCAGTTGAGCATTCTTTGGAGTAATGATAATGCCAAGATATTTTATCTTGGGTATTATCTGGATCAGGGGTGCTCATTAGATAGCTCGTGAGCTACTAGTACAGTGTTTCTCAACCTGGGGGTCGGGACCCCTGGAGGGGTCGCAAGGGGGTGTCAGAGGGGTCACCAAAGACCACCAGAAAACAGTATTTTCTGTTGGTCCCGTGGGATCTGTGTGGGAAATTTGGCCCGATTCTATCGTTGGTGGAGTTCAGAATACTCTTTGATTGAAGTTGAACTATAAATCCCAGCAACTACAACTCCCAAATGTCAAGGTCCGTTTTCCCCAAACTCCACCAGGGTTCACATTTGGGGATATTGAGGACTCATGCCACGTTTGGTCCATATCCAGCATTGTTTGAGTCCACAGTGCTCTCTGGATGTAGGTCAACTACAACTCCAAAACTCAAGGCCAATGCCCACCGAATGCTTCCAGTATTTTCTGTTGATCATGGGAGTTCTGTGTGCAAATTTTGGTTCAATTCCATTGTTGGTGGAGTTCAGAATACTCTTTGATTGTAGGTGAACTATAAATCCCAGCAACTACAACTCCCAAATGACAACATCAATACCCACAACCCCATCAGTATTGAAATTTGGGCGTATTGGGTATTTGTGCCAAATTTGGTCCAGTGAATGAAAATACATCCTGCATATCAGATATTTACATTATGGTTTATAACAGTAGCAAAATTACTGTTATGAAGTAGCAACAAAAATAATTTTATGGTTGGAGGTCACCACAACATCAGAAACTGCATTAAGGGGTCATGGCATTAGGAAGGTTGAGAACCACTGTACTAGTAGATCTTCGGCCCTCTTCCAGGTGATCTTCGAGCCTCACCAGCCGGATGGGGCGCTCCTGCCATGTGCACGCACAACCTGCGTGCACGCGCGGTCCTGCTGCTGGCTTCCGCTCTCGCGGTGCTTTTTTCGCCTGTGGGGCATTGCAGGAAGAAGGAAGCACAAGGCGGGGCCTCTGGAGGGAGCGCCCTGCCTCTCTCTCATCCAGAAGCAGCTGTGCAGCCTCCGTTGCCAGCGAGACAGGCAGGGCGGAGCGCTCCCTCTGGGTGCCCTGCCTCGTGCTTTCTCCTTCCTGCAATGCCCCGCAGGCGGAAGAAGCGCTGCGCAGGCGGAAAACAACAGCAGGAGCACGTGCGGTGGCGGGAGTGCGCAGCGGCGGGAGCGTGTGGGAGCACACAGCGGCGGGGGCAGGTAGATCTTTTGGACTTGGTGGCTTTAAGAGTAGCTCATATGCTGAAAAAGTGTGAGCACCCCTGATCTGGATGTTCCATTTCTCATTTAATAGTTCTATTTTTTTCTTTGGTATGTTTTTTTGTAATTGCTTTTGTTTTTTCTATATTTAATTTGAAACCCGCAACCTCACCAAATTTATTTTTTTTTAATGCAATTTTTCAATACTTGACAGAATACGGAACTTGCATGTTTTCTCCTCCTGCCCTTTTCTCATGAAGTGCTCACTCTCATTCATAAGACAATTCAGGCTGTCAGATATGCCAAGGAGACTGTGGCATAATAGGGAGAGCCAAACGGGGTTTGGGCATTGTTCCAGTCTAAGCTTTGGGCAAGTCTCCCTTGACCTTTGTGTGTTGTGGCCAACCAGGCAATAAAAGAAGCTAAATTGTTCTTAAAAAAAAGGGGGGGGGGTGCTCTTTTACAAAAAAACAATAGACATTTTTGTTGCATTTCATGAGAAATTTTGATGTGCTTGTTGGGTAATAATAAAATGTAGTTGTTGTTTGCTTATTGGGTTATAACAACATTTAAAGACATGATTTTGAAAGTATTGATTGTTTATATTTTAGACCAGTGGTTCCCAAACTTTTTTTGGCCTACCGCCCCCTTTCCGGAAAAAAAAATTACTCACCGCCCCCCAAGAAATTAATTTAATAGCAATTAAACAGAAAGATATATGTATTAATGCAGTGGTTCTCGACCTTTCTAATGCCCTGAGACCTAAATAACGTTCCTCGTGTTGCGGTGACCCCCAACCATATTTTCGTGGCTACTTCATAAATAATGTTGCTACTCTTACGAATTCTATTGCAAATATCTAATATGCAGGATGTATTTTCATTGTTACAAATTGAACATAATTAAAGCATAGTGATTAATCACAAAAACCGGGAGTATAGACCGGATGATGGGATTTGTAGTGCCTTCGACCAATTCAGCTCGGACTTCCACAGCCGAGACCCCATGAATGACAGATCTGGACCAAACTTGGCACACAGAACCCCCATGACCAACAGAAAATACTGGAGGGGTTTGGGAGGAATTGACAGTGATTTAGGGGAGATGTAGTTCACCTACATTGGGAGAGCACTCTGAACCCAAACAACCCTGGATCTGGACCAAATTTGGCACAAATACTCAATATGCCCAAAGTTTAACACTGGTGGCGTTGTGGGCGAATAATGCAAATATCTAATATGAAGGATGTATTTTCATTGTTTATTTATTTATTATTGATGTTTATATACCGCCACTCCCCGAAGGCTCGGAGCGGTTTACAACAGAATAATACAGTTAACAGTAAACAACTCTGCACATCACAAACAATAACGAAACAAACTATAGGAGTCATCTACTAGATACCAGGGTTCACCCGGTCCCTAGAGAGAGGGGCAGAAGAAAACCCGATGGAGTGTGGTCATGGACAGGGCCAACTGGGTGGCCAGCGTAAAAGCTGGCTCACCCAGCCAGCATTGGAGGCGTAATGACAGCCTGACAGGCCCAAAAATAGAGTCTCCAGTAGAGTCTTTAGGAGAGTTCCTATCACTAGTAACTTGGGAGGGCACTCTTCACCTTCACAGAGTTTGAGTCACTACGTCCAACCCTTGGCAAGCATAGCCAGAAGTTTTGGATTTGGGTGCTACCAATATGCAGATGACACCCAGCTTCTGCTGAAGCTTGAGCCAGGTGTAACATCGGTGCCTGAGAATTTCAGACAAGGACTAGAGGCAGTGACCAGATGGCTCCGCTCATACAAACTCAAGATCAATCCATCAAAGACTGAGATTCTATGGCCGGGACGCCCAGAGCCACCCATTCCGCTGCCTCTCTTTGAGGGAGAGCCGCTGATCCCGGCCCGTCGGTGAAGAGTCTCGGTGTGATACTAGACTCGAGACTCATTGGAGGCCCAGGTTGCTAAAATCCAGCTAGTCCAGAATGCAGCCGCCAGACTCCTCACCGGGACACCACTGAGATGCCATATCGCGCCATCTCTACAGCGCCTGCGCGGGCTGCCAGTCGAGCTCAGAGCCATCCACAAGATCTTGTCGCTTACCTTTAAGGCCCTCCATGGCGCCGGCCCAGCTTATTTAAAAGACCGCTTGTCCGAACCAGCTCATTTAAGGTCACCGCGTTCAGGAAACAGGGACCTTCTCCGCATCCCAGGTGTGAGTGAGGCCCGCCTCGACACCACGAGACGGAGAGCCTTTTCCATCGCGGCCCCTGTTCTTTGGAACTTGATGCCGGCGGATCAGAGAGCTATCCAGGACATGCCCCAGTTCCTGACCGCACTGAAGACCTGGCTCTTCCGAAAGGCTTACGGCTAAGGACACACTCCAGACTTAGCCTGAGTTACTGGAACTATTTTAATTAATTTTCCTATTCTTTTAGCTTTTAACTATTGAACTCTTTTATGTGTTTTATGTGTAAGTCGCCCGGAGCACTGACGTGGAGGGCGACTCATAAATAATAAAATCAATCAATCAATCAATCAATAAGGGTGGACTGAAGAGACGCTCTCTCCCTTACGACCCTAGGTCGAGCATTTGAGTCCCAGTCCCTGACAGCTTGGGAGGGCCCTCTCTCCTCCCCATTCACAAAGGAGGGACCACCCGGGAGACCATATTCCAATTTTTGGGAGGGGGCTGCTGCTGCAGATCTTCTCCAGCTACCGAAACCTACCCCCCAAAAGTTCTGGACTTAAATTTCCTACCATTTCCCATCGCTGCATCTTTGTCCATATCTAGGGCTTTAGGCTCTCCAGAGCCCGAGCTTGACTCCGTCCTGCTTCTCTCTCTCCTTCGGCCACCCTGGGTGCCCTGGGGTCGAGGAGCGGATTTTCCCACTTCTCCAGCTTGTTACAAATTGAACATAATTAAAGCATAGTGATTAATCACAAAAACAATATGTTTGGGGGAGTATGGACAACAGATGATGGGATTTGCAGTACCTTCAATCGATTCAGCTCTGACTTCTACAGACCACTGAGACCCCCACAAATGACAGAACTGGACCAAACTTGGCACAGGGAACCCACATGACCAACAGAAAATACTGGAGGGGTTTGGGAGGAATTGGCAGTGATTTAGGGGAGATGTAGTTCACTGACATCCAGAGAGCACTATGAACCCAAACAGCTATGGATTTTGATGAAACTTGGCACAAATACTCAATACGCCCAAATTTGAACATTGGTGGAGTTTGGAGAAAATAGCCCTTCTCATTTGGGAGTTGTAGTTATTGGGATTTATTGTTTACCTACAATCAAAGAGCATTTTGAATTCCACCAACAATGGAATTGAGCCAAACTTGGCACACAGAACCCCCATGACCAACAGAAAGTACTGGAGGGGTTTGGAATGAACTGCCCCTGCCGGGGAAGGCCGTGCTTTCTTCTGCAGTGGCGGGGAGGCTCCTCCGGAGGACGCCGAGGCTTTTGCACCGCAGCCTTTGCACTGCACTGCGTGTGGCGGTCAAAGCGAAGGGGGCGGGGCCAAAGAAGAGGGCTTCGCGACCCCTACTAAATCGTTCACCACCCCCTTAAAGGGGTTCACCGCCCCCTTAGATCACCTCACCACCCACCAGGGGGTGGTACCACCCACTATGAGAATCAGTGTTTTAGACCATAACCATGCTGCCCTATGTGCAAATGAATGGTGAATTGTTCTGCATATTTTTCCAGTTTTCCCATTCGAGGCTGCTGTTTTTGATCTTTGTGTGGGGATGATTGTGTGTGAGAGAGTTGTATCTAAAAGTAATATTAGAGTAAAGTTCTGATTTGGATCGCACATCTTCAGGACATCTGATCATAATGGATCACCAAAAATCCCTCAACTTTGTTCGAGTCTGAATAAATGACCAGTTTCCCTTCCCTTTTTTCTGACTTCTCATCAGTTCCCTTCTCTTATAGAATTTCAGGTTTTGAGCTCCTCTTAGCAGGGTCCTATTTTTGATGTTACGTAGAAAGATCCATGCAGATCACAAGAGATACATTAATAATACTATGTAATTAGATTGCATGTACCAGCTGGGAACCAATGGCCAGAAGAAATAATAATTTTGCCAAACGTTAGCATCTACAATAGTAAAACGGTAGTTTTGGGGCTATATTTAATTAAATATTTGGAGTGATTTCCCCCTTCATTTTTGCTCTGCATCTCATTACTTTTTGTGCGTGAATCAGGCCCGGATTACCCATAAGGCCACCCTAGGCCACGGCCTAGGAGCACAAGCCAAAAGGGGCGCAGTTCTGGGACCAAAAAAAATGTTGCAACAAAACCACAACGCGCGGCGTGGAGAGGACTCTCTCTCTCTCTCAGGGGAGGGTGGGGGGAGAACATTGCGAGGGGGCGGGAGAGGAGGAAATGGCGCCCCCCCTCACCATCGCCCCCGCCCCCTTGTCAAGGAAGGAGGAGGAGGCAGAGGGAAGCCCCCGGGGCCACTGGCGGGCATGCGCAGCACCCAGGAACATGGCGGATGAGGCGAGGCCGCAGCGCTCGCGCCCTCCCTCCTGCCACGCATGCCCGGCAGTGGCCCCGGGGGCGGGGCTTCCCTCCACGTCTTCCTCCTCCTCGCTGTGCCCTCCTTCCTTGAGTCAAGGAGGAGGAGGAAGGAAGGGAAGCCCCGCCCCAGGGCCGCTTCTGGGCAAGCGCGGCAGGAAGGAGGGCGCAAACGCAGCGGCCTCTGCCTCCTCCGCCATGTTCCTGGGTGCCGCAGCGGCCCCGGGGGCTTCCCTTCCTCCGAGGACGAAGGAAGGGAAGACCCCGGGGCTGCTGCCGCACATGCACGGTACCCAGGAACATGGCGGAGGAGGCCGCGGCACTCGCGCCCTCCCTCCTGCCGCGCATGCGTGGCAGCAGCCCCACCCCTGGGGGCAGGGTTTCCAAAGTGTGGCCTAGGGCACCAAAAGGGCTTAATCCGGGCCTGGCATGAATAAGACTTTTCTTATTTAACTTTTGTCTCCATGGAGTTTATTCTTCTCCTGGTAAAGCAATAGTGCGCTGCTTTAGTGTAACACAGTGGTTCTCAACCTTCCTAATGCCGTGACCCCTCAATACAGTTCCTCATGTTGTGGTGACCCCCAACCATAAAATTATTTTTGTTTCTACTTCACAATTGTAATTTTGCTACTGTTATGAATCGTAATGTAAATATCTGATATGCAGGATGTATTTTCATTCACTGGACCAAGTTGGGTACAAATACCTAGTACGCCCAAATTTGAATACTGGAGGGGTTGGGGGGGATTGATTTTGTAATTTGGGAGTTGTAGTTAGAACATAAGAACATAAGAAGAGCCATGCTGAATCGGGCCTCAGCCCATCTAGTCCAGCATTCTGTGTCACACAGTGGCCCACTAGTTGTACACAGGGATCTCTAGCAGAAAGGAGGGCAAAACCCTCACCTGCTCCCGACCCCCCACAACCAGTACCCGGGGAAAATCCTGCCTGCCTCCATCAACACAGAGGTGGCACTTGGATGTCCATTTGCTGGGATTTATAGTTCACCTACAATCAAAGAGCATTCTGAACTCCACCAATGATGGAATTGAACCAGACTTGGCACACAGAACTCCCACAACCAACAGAAAATACTGGAAGGGTTTGGTGGGCATTGACCTTGAGTTTTGGAGTTGTAGTTCACCTACATCCAGAGAGCACTGTGGACTCAAACAGTGATGGATCTGGACCAAACTTGGCAGGAATACTCAATCTGCCCAAATGTAAACACTGGTGGAGTTTGGGGAAAATAGACATTGAAAATTTGAGAGTTGTAGTTGCTGGGATTTACAGTTTACCTACAATCAAAGAGCATTCTGAACCCTACAAACAATAGAACTGGGCCAAACTTCCCACACAGGAACCCGCCTCCAATGACCAACAGAAAATACTGCGTTTTATGATGGTTTTTGGCGACCCCTTTGACACCCCCTCGCGACCCCTCTAGGGGTCCCGACCCCCAGGTTGAGAAACGCTGGTGTAACAGAAGCAATTTCATCCAAGGAATGGACTTAGGAGAAGCATTCTACTGAATAAATATGAAATGAGCGAAAGAAGATTGGCTGCAGTTCTTTAAAGCCTGGGAAACCCACAGTGGGTGTCATTTTAAGTTTCTGTTTGGGTTGAAGCAATCAACTTTCCTTCTAAGTAAAGGGTAAAATAACAAGAAAAAAGCAATGTAGCTGAACTGAGGAGACAAAGGGACAAATGGCGGCGCTCAAGAGAATGGGGAAGAATGGAAAAGGTTACCAAAACAAGCCAGAATCATCTGCACAATGGGAAAACAGGGAGAAAACAGTGAGTAATGGCACAAGTAGCCAGGCCACAATCCACATAAAAACAAATAACATGAGACTATCACAGAATAAATTCTCTTCCACCATGGGGAAGTTTTTAAGCTCCGTCAAGAGCAAACAAACCAGTTATAGCATGGGGCCTTATTTTCCCTACAGATCCGTACAAGAACTGTGATTTGGGGTGGGGCCACAATTCTAGAGTACAGTGTTCCCTCACTTATCAGTGAGGGTTCCATTCCAGGATCCCTCGTGATAAGTGAAAATCCGCAATGTAGGAACGCTCCTACATTGTATGACCCACATCATGAGTCATTATCCCTGTCTCAAACCATTCTTCAATTTGCTCTGAAAGCCGTTGCCTCTTTTTAAATCTTGCCCATCCTGCAAGGCCATTTTGTGGGAGGCCATTTTGTGGGTTCCAGGCTCAGCGATGAGTCCAGGATCACACCCAAACTGCAAACCTGCGTCTTCAGGGGGAGTGTAACCCCGTCTAACACAGGCTGTAACCTTAAATCAGGCTATTTTTTGTGATATAGAGCAGGGCTGTCCAACTGGCGGCCCCGGGGCCGAATCCGGCCCCGTAGCCTGTTGGACACGGCCCCACCTATGCCCTCAGCCGCCATTTTTAAATTTTATTTTATTTTTTAAAAAATCGATTTTTTTTTTAAAAAAGGCGGCCGGGGGGGGGGGGGAGGCGGGGCAGGGAGGAGGAAGAGAGCTAGCTCCTCCTTTTCGGCGCCCCCCTCCCTACCTAGGCGGGGAGCCCGTGGGCAGAGAGGCGGCGCCAAGAGCAGCGCGTCACAGGCCTGGCGTAACACGCTGCTCTTGGCGCCGCCGCCTCCTCCGGCGGCTCCCCTGGCCTAGGAAGGAGGGGCGCCGAAAAGGAGGAGAGGCGGTGCCAAGGGGCAGCGCGTCACGGCAGGCCTGTGACGCGCTGCCGTTGGCGCCGCCTTCTGCCCTTTTCGGCCCCCCCTCCTTCCTAGGGCAGGGGGCCGCCGAAAAAAGGGCAGAAGGCGGCGCCAAGAGCAGCGTCACAGGCCTGGCGTGACGCGCTGCTCTTGGCACCGCCTACTCCTCCTTTCGGCGGCTCCCCGGCCCTAGGAAGGGAGGGGGCGAAGGAAAGGAGGAAGGCGGTGCCAAGGGAGCAGCGTCATGCCAGGCCTGTGACGCGCTGCTCTTGGCGCCGCCTACTCCTCCTTTTTCGGCGGCTTTAGGAGGGGCGGGGCCTGGGCTGGGGCGGGGCCTGGGCTGGGCTGGGGGCGGGGCCTGGGGCGGGGGCCTGGGGCGGGGCCGCTCGGCCCCGCCGGTCATCAGTGACCTCTTATCCGGCCCTGGACCCGCCAGAAGTTGGACAGCCCTGATATAGAGTAAACCTTTCGACACAAAAATCATGTCGGACTGGATGAGGGTGAACAAATTGAAACTGAATCCAGACAAGACAGAGGCACTCCTGGTCAGTCGAAAGGCCGAACAGGGCATAGGTTTACAGCCTGTGTTTAGACGGGGTTACCCCCCTGAAGACGCAGGTTCGCAGTTTGGGTGTGATCCTTGACACATCGCTGAGCCTGGAACCCCAGGTTTCGGCGGTGATCAGGGGAGCATTTGCACAGTTAAAACTAGTGTGCCAGCTGCGCCCATACCTTGGGAAGTCTGACTTGGCCACGGTAGTCCACGCTCTGGTTACATCCCGTATAGATTACTGCAACGCTCTCTATGTGGGGTTGCCTTTGAAGACTGTTCGGAAGCTGCAACTAGTTCAACGGACAGCAGCCAGGTTGATAACAGGAGCGGCATTCAGGGAGCATACAACTCCACTGGCTGCCAGTTTGGTACCGGGCACATTTCAAAGTGCTGGCTTTAGCCTTTAAAGCCCTAAACGGTTTGGGTCCTACTTACCTGTCCGAACGCATCTCTCCCTATGAACCATCGAGATGTTTAAGATCATCTGAGAGGCCCTGCTCTCGGTCCCGCCTTCTTCACAGGCGTGACTGGCGGGGGACGAGAGACAGGGCCTTTTCAGTGGTGGCTCCTCGGCTTTGGAACGCCCTCCCTAGAGACATCAGATCGGCCCCCTCCCTCCTGACATTTCGCAAGAAAGTCAAGACCTGGCTGTTTGAGCAGGCATTTGCTGATGAAATATAACGGTTTAATTAGATATATGAAATGACGATGATGTGACGGAAACTGATTTCAACATGACGCTGAGACTGCAATTGTATGTTTCTAATTGTTAATTTGTTGTTATATGGGTTTTTTGTTTGTTTGTTTGCTTGTGTTGTATTGAAGGCAGAGACTGCCTTCTGTAAACCATCCCGAGTCGCCTTCCGGCTGAGAGGGGCGGTATAGTAACGTGACAAATAATAAAAGAAAATTTAAGGTTAATACAAAAGAAAAAGGCAGAATTTTTTGTTTCTTCACTTCAAATCATTTGCTAAGAGATAAGCTAGATCAGGGCTGCCGAACAGGCGGCCCGCGGGCCATACTCGCCCCCCCAGCCTGTTGGACACGGCCCCCGCTACCCTCCTGAAAGAATTTATTTAAAAATATATTTTTTTAAAAAAAATGGCGGCCGGGGGGGGGGGAGGAGGAGGCGGGGCAGGGAGGAGGAAGGGAGCCAGCTCCTCCTCCTTGCCTCACCCCCTCCGTCCCTCTCTCTGCCCCGCCACTGGGATCCGGTTCGCAGCAGTGGGGGGAGGAGGGAGGAGGAGGAATCTCCTTCCTCCTCTCCTCTCCTCCGATCGGGACACCGACTGCGCTGGGAAGGGCGGGAGGGAGCAAGGGGGCGGGCCTCCTCCTCCTCCTTCCCAGCACTGCTGGTGTCCCGATCACTGCGGCGCCGGGGGGAAGGAGGAGGAGGAGGAATCTTTAGCAGGAAGGGCGAAGCCATGGAGGGCTCCCCTTGGCTTCGCCCTTCCTGCTAAAGTGTCACGCCAGCCTCAGAAACAGGCGAAATCGCCCGCTTCTGCTGCCCGGCATGGCACTTTAGGAGGAGGGGGCGGGGCCAGGGCCGTGGGCGGGGCCATGGGCGGGGCGGCCCCCCAGGTCATCCGTGACCTGAATTCCGGCCCTTGGCCGGTTAGAAGTTGGACAGCCCTGAGCTAGATTTCAAGAACCTTCCCAGCTTAAATTCTATCACTGATATAAATAATATATGGTTAGTAATTTTCATTATAAAAAAAAACAAGAAAACGAAACCTGAACATTTCAGAGACCATGTCTGAAACTTCTTACGTTGTACAGATTGGAAATGCCGCCTGTTTCTGGCGTGTTTTCAGAATGTGATCTGATGGGTCCCACCCTCAAGGATTTACCCTCCGAAAGCAAGAGCAGAGCCTCTCCCTCAGATTAGTTCTCACCTAGGAATGTGCATAGTGTTCAGAAAGTATAAAAGTATGGATTGTTTCCCATCATCTTTCTGGCAATCCTAGCTTGTTGGTGTGCCCCTTGTTTGACTAGTACTTTTTTTGCTGTCTTTTACAATGGCTATATTCTCCTGAAAAGCTTGTGAGCTTAAAATATTTCGTATTACTGGATGCGTTATCACTTTTGTTTTTCTTCTGTGTTTCCTGCTCTAAGAATAACAAGAAGCATCATCCTTTCAAGTTCAATTGTCCTTGACTTCTAGCAGTGAGCTGCACACATCATGTATTTTTATTTAATAATAATAATAATAAAACTTTATTTCTAACCCGCATCCATCTCCCCGTAGGGGACTCGGAGCGGCTTACATGGGGCCGTGCCCAAACAACACATCACAAAATCAACCACATCAAAAAACCAAACAACAGAACACAACAGCACAGGTGAATCTAAAATAAAGCGACAGGGCGGGCCACATGAACATATAAAATGTTTAAAACTCAGGGGAGATAAATGGAGTAGGGTCAAATCATAAAAATCACAAAGGGGGGGAAAGGTCTCGCAAATACGGGGCATTTAGGGGCCTAATCTCCGAAGGCCAGATGGAAGAACCAAGTTTTTAGTTGTTTCCTGAAGGATTCCAATGAGGAGGCATTCCTAATCTCTCCCGGGAGGGAGTTCCAAAAACGGGGGGCCACAGAGGAGAAGGCTTTCTCCCTAGTGCTCACAAGCCGGGTCTGTGAGACTGACAAAGGCGAAAGGAGGGCCTCCCCTGAGGAACGAAGGGCTCGAGCTGGTTCATGGGGGGAGAGCCGGTCACAAAGGTAGGCGGGTCCCAAACCATTTAGGGCAGGGGTGCTCAGAATGGTGATCGGGATCACCAGGGTGATCTTTGGGCCTCATCCTGACCAGGTTTTTTGCTGTTTGTCCTCTTCACGCGCCCCTGCACGCTGCAAAGAAGTCCTCCGTCGTTGCTCCTCCCTGCTCGCGCGCCGCCTTCAAAAGCTCCAGAGTCCAAGAGGCAGAATGGGCCCCCTCTTTTGGATTCCTCCTCCTCCCTCCGTCCTTCTCCAGCCAATCAGAGTCGTAGGAGACCAAAGGGGGCGGGCCTGGATGACGCGATGCATGGCTGGCCCTGTGCGCATGTGCAGAAGCGCCCATTCTGCCTCTCGGACTTCTCGTGAGCTCTTGGAGGCAGCACACATGCTGGCGGCGTGGAAATAGGAGCAATGACGGAGGAGGAGGAGGGAGGCGTGGAAATAGGAGCAATGACAGAGGAGGAGAAGGAGGACGCTTTGGGGTCATTTTACCGCATCTCAAAGGTTGATCTTTTACTTTGGGGTGGGTGCTTGATTGTTCTGTGGCATGTCTCTTAGTTTATTTTTAATGTTTAAAAATGGCCTTTTAGCTCCAAAGCCTCTCTGCTTTCTTTGTTCCTTGAGAAATATATGTTGGGGAATATGGAAATGTGGGAGAAATGGGGTGGTTGGATGTATTTTTGCATGCCCCTTTGTTTACCTTGCTGAGTATTAAATGGCCTTGCAGTTCAAAAGCCTCTCTTCTTACTTTCTGGCTGACAATATGTGTGGTAATATGGCAGTGTGGGAGAAATTGGGTGGTTGGATGTATTTTTATGCTCTGTTTTATATTGTTGTTATTAAATTGAAATGTTGATGTTTTATAACTTCATTTTATGTAAACTGCCCCGAGCCTGCTGGAAGGAGCGGTACATAAAAATTAATAATACATATAAATAAATAAATAAATAAGAAAATAGTTATACGTTTTACATTTCTGGGTAGGTGATCTTTGGGACTTGGTTTTTTAATCAGTAGCTCCCATGCTGAAAAAGTGTGAGCACCCCTGATTTAGGACTTTATAGGTAATCACCTGCACCTTGAATTGGGCTCGGAAAATGAACGGTAGCCAGTGGAGCTCTTTAAACAGGGGGGGTCGACCGCTCCCTGTAACCTGCCCCAGTTATTAATCTGGCAGCCGAGCGTTGGACCAATTGAAGTTTCCGGGCCGTCTTCAAGGGAAGCCCCACATAGAGCGCATTGCAGTAATCCAATCTAGAGGTAACCAAGGCGTGGACCACCATGGTCAAATCAGACTTCGCGAGGTATGGTCGCAGTTGGCGCACAAGTTTTAACTGTGCGAAGGCTCTCCCAGCCACCGCCGACACCTGAGCATCAAGCGTCAGCGCTGAATCCAAGAGAACCCCCAAACTGCGGACCTGTGACTTCAGGGGGAGTGTAACCCCGACCAGCACAGGTTGCCATCCAATGCCCCGATCAGACGAGCGACTGATCTGGAGGACCTCTTGTCTTATCGGGATTGATCCTCAGCGTGTTCCTCCTCATCCAAACCATCACAGCGGCCAGTCACTGGTCCAATATCCGAGGGGCTTCCTTGGAATCTGATGGAAAAGAGTAGTGGAGTTGGGTGTTATCTGTGTAGAGATGGCACCGTACTCCAAAACTCTGGATGACCTCGCCCAGCGGTTTCATGCAGATGTTAAATAGCATGGGGGATAAAATAGATCCTTGCGGGACCCCACAGGTCAAAGGCCAGGGATCCGAGCAGGAATCCCCCAGCTTCACCGATTGGGAACGACTCTCCAGGAAGGAACAGAGCCACAAGAGAACCGTGCCCCCAAGTCCCATCCCGGCGAGTCTCCCCAGAAGGATACCGTGGTCGACGGTATCTAAAGCCGTTGAGATGTCCAAGAGAACGAGCAGAGTCACACTCCCCCTGTCCAGCTCTCTGCGGAGGTCATCCACCAAGGCGACCAAAGCCGTCTCAGTACTATGATGTAGTGATGCACAAGAGGCTTAAAGCTTAGTTATCATGGAAAATCCTGGACTGGCCTTTATACCTAAACTGAATTCTAGCCCCCTAAATTCAGGGGGAGAAATGGGTAGAATGTCTCTTAGGCTGGATCTGCGCTGCCAAATAATGCCCTTTCAGAATGCAGGTTAATTGCACTGAGCTGGGCTATGAGTCTGCACTGACATATAATCCAGTTTGATGCAATTAAACTGCATTCTATGACAATTTAGATCCAGCATTAGAAGAAGAGCACACTGTATAATGTGACACAGTTTAAAAGGTTAGCTTCCTGTGAGAAAAGAATAAGGCATAGTTTCAGTATCTCCCTTATTCCTTTCCTTAGAAAAGTGCCTTTAGGCATGCAACTATATTACTTGATGTTTTAAAAAAAGCCTTCTCCTCAACTGAAAATGGACCAAGAGGCCTGTTCCCTTGATCCGTGCCCCTCCTGGCTGGTGAAAGCCAGCCTGAAGGGATTACGAGACCCTCTGTTGAATATAATTAATACTTCCCTAGCCCAGGGAGTATTTCCAGAGGGTTTAAAAGAGGCGGTCTCTCCATTGTTGAAGAAGGGATTAGATCCAACGGTCCCCTCCAACTACCGCCCGGTTTCGAATTTATCGTTCCTGGGCAAGGTAATTGAAAGGCGGCAATGGAGCAGTTGCAGTCCTTCCTAGATGACACAGCTTGGCTCCCCTTCCAGTCCGGCTTCCCCCGGGGCATGGGACGGAGACGGTCCTGGTCTCCATCTCGGATGAGTTGCGCTGCCAGCTGGATCAGGGCGGATCGGCGCTGCTGCTCGTGTTATTGGACCTCACAGCGGCGTTTGATACAGTCGATTATGATCTATTGACTCACCGCCTTGCCAGGGCCGGAGTTAGGGGACAGCCCTTAATTGGGTGACCTCCTTCCTCCGAAACCGGCTACAACGAGTGAGGGAGGGGCAAGGATGTCTCCGGGGTTCCCGCTTCTTTGCGGGTTCCTCAGGGGCTATTCTCTCCCCCTCTTATTTAACATCTAGCGACCACTTGCCCAGCTGGTGCGTAGTTTTGGGCTGGTGTGCCATCAGTACGCTGATGACACCCAGCTTATCTTGAAGATGGAGGGCAGCCTCGAATCCGTACCCGATAATTTCCATCTTTGCCTTGAGGCCGTCACTGGATGGCTGCGAGCCAGTAGGTTGAAGGTGAATCCGGCAAAGACGGAGATCCTGTGGCTGGGTCCTCCGGGCTGTAGGGATGTTCAGCTTCCAACCCTGGACGGCGGGACATTATGTCCGTCGCCCCTCTGTTAAGAGCTTAGGAGTAACCTTGGACCCCCTGTTGTCGATGGAGGCCCACGTCTCCAGCGTCAGCAGGGCAGCATTTTTCCATCTTCACCAGGCGAGGAAGCTGGCCCCCTATTTGTCCCGGCGTGACTTAGCCACAGTGGTCCAAGCCACGGTCATCTCGAGGCTGGACTACTGTAACGCTCTTTACATTGGCCTTCCTCTGTCGGTAATCCGGAGACTCAAGCTGGTACAGAACGCTGCAGCGCGACTCCTGGCAGGGGTCCCGATTGGCCACCACATCACGCCAATCCTGAACTGCACTGGCTCCCAATTGAATGCCGGATTGCCTTCAAAGTGTTAGTCCTGACTTTTAAGGCCTTACATGGTCTGGGGCCAGTGTACCTGCGGGACCGCCTTGTCCCATATCATCCCACCAGATCACTGCGCTCAGAAGAGCTAAACCTCCTGGTCATCCCAAATGTGAGGACCTACCATCTGTCCGCAACCCGCCGCTGGGCTTTCTCTGTTGCAGCCCCTACAATGTGGAACGCACTGCCCGCTGGCATCCGTGCCACCCAGGGCCTCCTCCCGTTCAGGAGAGCAGTTAAGACATTGCTGTTCCAACAAGCCTTCGGAGTTAGCTAAACTGTTAGCTTCCTGCACCGCCTAGCTGTCAGCCCACTGCGACTCCATTTGTTGTTTCAACTGTTCTAATTGTAATTCCATCTTAATGGTATTACTGTGAGTTATTATGAGTTATCTGACAATTGTATTTTCAACTGTTGAAAATGGACCGTTGGGGGGGACAGACAAATGTGAAATAATAAATAAATAATAATAAATAAAAGCATGGCTAAATGGCCCCTACAGACTCTAGAACAGTTGTTCCCAAACTTTTTTGGCCTACCACCCCCTTTCTAGAAAAAAAAATTTACTCACCGCCCCCCTATAAATATTTGTTTTAAAAAAATTAATAGCAATTAAACAGAAAGATATATGTATTGATGCAGTGGTTCTCAACCTTTCTAATGCCATGACCCCTAAATAAGGCTCCTCGTGTTGTGACCCCCATCCATATTTTCGTTGCTACTTCATAAATAATTTTGCTACTCTTACGAATTCTAATGCAAATATCTAATATGCAGGATGTATTTTCATTGTTACAAATTGAACATAATTAAAGCATAGTGATTAATCACAAAAACAATATGTTCGGGGGAGTATGGACAACGGATGATGGGATTTGTAGTGCCTTCGACCAATTCAGCTCGGACTTCCACAGCCGAGACCCCATGAATGACAGATCTGGACCAAACTTGGCACACAGAACCCCCATGACCAACAGAAAATACTGGAGGGGTTTGGGAGGAATTGACAGTGATTTAGGGGAGATGTAGTTCACCTACATTGGGAGAGCACTCTGAACCCAAACAACCCTGGATCTGGACCAAATTTGGCACAAATACTCAATATGCCCAAAGTTGAACACTGGTGGAGTTGTGGGTGATTGATTTTGTCATTTGGGAATTGTAGCTGCTGGGATTTATAGTTCACCTATAATCAAAGAGCATTTTGAACTCCCAACAGCAATGGAATTGAACTAAACTTGAGCAATAGAGAATACTGGACCTTGGAAATTGGGAGCTGCTTGCATTTTTCTTTGTGCCATGGCCATCTCCCAGGAGGCGCCTGCAAACACCGCAGCGACTCAGGGGGGGCTTTTGCAGACGTGGAGGCTCTCCTTCTCTGCTGGACCAACTGGCAGGCACACACTCGCAAGCGCGCAACTGTCTCAGCCTGCCAGTTGGATTCCCTGGGCAAGCGTTGCCTGGAAAATGCAGCGCGCGCCTCCTTCCTTTCATCAAACCCGCCCACGGCGCAGTCCTGTATCGCCACTTCCTTCCAAAGGACCCGTTGGATTGGAAGGGGCGATACAGGACTGCACCGTGGGCACCGTGGAGTTGAGGAGAGGAAGGAGGAGTGCGCTGTAGTTTCCAGGCAGCACCTGCACAGGGTTTCTAACTGGCAGGCACACACTCGCGCGTTTGAGTTGGAATCCCGCCACCACCCCCTTACAGGGCTTCAGTGCCCCCCAAATTCTCCTGAGCCTCCCACTGCCCCCTTGGATCGCCTCACCACCCACTAGGGGGTGGTACCGCCCACTTTGGAAACCACGGCTCTAGAAGGCCTCTCTGTGCTATTTGGAGGCCATACAATTGAGGGCTTGGTGGTGGTGGTTGTGTGTGTCCTAGGTGGCTATTGCAGCTCCCTAACCTCTCATAGTGTTCTCTGATATTCATAATAATCATGCACTTCTTATTGATCACAAATGTCTGTTTTCCTAAGAAATATGTTGGTTAATAATACACTCATCCTCTAGACCAGGCCTGGGCAAACTTCGGCCCTCCAGGTGTTTTGGACTCCAACTCCCACAATTCCTAACAGCCAATGTGATGAGGTCATTTGTAAGCAACCTATGGTTTAACATGGCTAGATGAGGACAGGATACATACCGGGTACATGCCCACCTGATCACATGTCGGTTTCTTCTTCAAATATCAAATAAGATAACGAGATTTTGACTAATCGATGACTCCTGCCATTCCTTCTGATATTCCCTGTCTTTCCTTAAAAAAAAGGTTTTGCAAGATCTTGGCCAGGAAAGCCTCATTTCCGCTGCCTGAAGTTTCCTACCAGGCTCTCTCTCTCTCTACACTGTAATTTCCCACGGCACACCTGATGATCTCTCACGCACACTAGTATGCCACGGCACACTGGTTGGGAAACACTGTTTTAGACCCTCTGCTGACGATGGAGGCACAAGTCTCTGCTGTGAGCAGAGCAGCGTTTTTCCACCTGCGTCAGGCTAGGCGACTGGCACCCTATTTGACCCGGGATGACCTAACCATGGTGATCCAGGCTATGGTCATCTCAAGACTTGATTACTGTAACGCCTTTTACATTGGCCTACCTTTGACTGTGACCCGGAAGCTTAAGCTAGTGCTAAATGCTGTAGCTCGGCTACTCGCTGAGTTGTCACATAACTCCGGTCTTATGCCAACTGCACTGGCTCCTGATTGAGCACCAGATCACTTTCAAAGTGTTAGACAAGACAGAGGTCCTCCTGGTCAGTCGTAAGGCCGAACAGGGCATAGGGTTACAGCTTGTGTTGGATGGGGTTACACTCCCCCTGAAGACGCAGGTTCGCAGCCTGGGAGTGATCCTGGATTCATCGCTGAGCCTGGAGCCCCAGGTCTCAGCGGTAGCCAGGGGAGCTTTTGCACAATTGAGACTTGTGCGCCAGCTGCGCCCGTACCTTGGGAAGTCTGATCTGGCTACGGTCGTCCACGCTCTGGTCACATCCCGAATAGATTACTGCAACCCACTCTACGTGGGGCTGCCTTTGAAGACAGTTCGGAAATTGCAATTAGTCCAGCGGGCGGCAGCCAGATTATTAACGGGAGCCACATACAGGGAGCACACCACTCCCCTGTTGTGTCAGCTCCACTGGCTGCCTGTCCAATTCCGAGCTCAATTCAAAGTGCTGGTTTTGACCTTAAAGCTCTATACGGTTCTGGCCCAGCTTACTTGTCCGAACGCATCAGCCGCTACGTCCCACCCCGTAACCTAAGATCGGCTTCCGCGGCTGCCGCAATGCTTTGCAAGGGAGGGGGGTCCCCCGGCAGCGCCTCCCTCCCTTGCAAGGCATCGCGGCAGCTGAAGCCGGCCTCCGCGGCTGCCGCGATGCTTTGCAAGGGAGGGGGTCCCCGACGGCGCCTCCCTCCCTTGCAAGGAGTAGCGGCTGAAGCCGGCGTCGGCTTCCGTGGCTGCCGCGATGCCTTGCAAGGGAGGGGGGTCCCCCCGCGGCTCCTCTCTCCCTCCCAAGGCATCCCGGCAGCCGGGGGGCGGGGGCGGGCAGCCCCCCCAGGTCATCAGTGACCTGGAATCCGGCCCTTGGCCGGTTAGAAGTTGGACAGCACTGCTCTATACAGTTCTGGCCCAGCGTACTTGTTTGAACGCATCAGCCGCTATGTCCCACCTCGTAATCTAAGATCATCCGGGAGGCCCTGCTCTCGCTCCCGCCTACTTCTCAAATGCGGTTGGTGGGGACGAGGACAGGGCGTCTCGGTGGTGGCTCCCCGCCTGTGGAATGCGCTCCCTATTGAGGTACAGTCCACCTCATCCCTCCTGGCATTCAGGAAAAGGTAAAATCCTGGCTTTGGGACCAGGCGTTTGCAGCACTAAGCAGCATGCTAGATGGGGATTTTAATGGAAATGGATGAAGAGGGTCAATGTTTTATGGATTGAATATTGTTTTAAGTTGGAATGACTGTGTATGTTGTTGAGGAACTGCATTTTAATGTGTTTTTAATATATCTTAATTGTTGTGGGGTTTTGGGGTTTTACTGTGATGATGTGGCATCGGGTGTGCCGTACTGTAAGCCGCTCTGAGTCCCCCCTCGGGGGTTGAGAAGAGCGGGGTAAAATCCTGAAATAAATAAATAAATAATTAGTTTTGACTTTTAAGGCCTTACATGGTCTGGGGCCAGTGTACCTGAAGGATCGCCTTACCCTATACAAGCCCCAGAGACCACTACGATCGGAAGACCAAGACCTCTTAGTGATCCCTAGTGCTAAGACTTTCCATCTGACAGCAACAAGACACTATGGAATGCTCTTCCCCCGGGGGTCCCGGGCCCTGCAGGATCTGATAGCCTTTCGTAGGGCCTGTAGGGCCACTTATTTCAGCAAGCCTTTATGTTATGAGATAATTTTAATTGTTGTTACTTGGTATCTATCATGTTGTATTGTGTACACCGCCCCGAGCCGTTCTGGGAGTGGTGGTTTATAAATCGAATGAGTAAAAAAATAAAAAAAATTACTGGGGCTGTCAACTGGTGTTAGGTGCCAAGGCTTATTCTGCTAGTGGGAGCATATTTATTTATTAATTATTTCAAACTTCTATACCGCCACTCCTCGAAGGCTCGGAGCGGTTTACATAGTTTGATGAATAATAAAACACAAAAGTACATAACAATGAATGACATGAAAGGGGGAAAGTGGGGATAGAGACAGAGGATGGGAGAAGCAATGGCTATGCCCATTGTGGGTAAGTTATCAGGGAGTCAAGCTCAGGTGGTATTAGCTCGACCATCAAAAGGAGGAGGTTTTGGGGGATCCACCAAGTCATAAAGAGTCCTTAGCCCAGGGGGAAGATGGTCGTCCCTAGTCTCTGAGTCCATAGACTTTGGCGGAGGTCTCTTAGTCGCCGGGATGTCCTTCCGGGGCTGGAAGCTTGTTGAGGACTGTTCTCGGTGCCTCTAGATGGAGTTCCAAAAGGTTCTGGTGGGGAACCTCTTAAACGGCAAAACAAAAGGGGAACCACAACAAGTTGTAACAGGCTCAATGATAATGCAAAATATTAAACAACTGGTGTGAAACATAAGCATGAAATAACAGCAATGTTGTTATTCACAATTGTATTAGCAAATATCATTAAACATACACACTATAATTGCAAAGGCATGTGTGCTCATGAAATGTATACACAGTTATAGGCAGTTACAAACTTACATTGAATATGCAGTATGTATCATTACAATGGTCAGCACAGTGACAAACTTACATTAAATATGCAGTATATCATTGCAACGGTCAGCACAATCAACAGAAAGGAGGGTCCATAAAGAGGGAAGGTGATTCCACCGTAAATGATAATATTTAGAAAAAGTTCTGGAAGGCAGCACAAGCCGAAAAGGTCCCCCCGCAATGTTGCGCGGCGAGGGAACACAAACCGCGGCGCTGGGTTGAAGCAGCCGCGTGGAGGGGAGAGCCTGCCGGAGGTGCTGGAAAAGGAGCAGCAAAGCAAGTAACAATAGGCGTTGCGACCTGTCGTGCCGTGGGGGCTCTAGTAAGAGCACAATGACACCCACCACTGGAAAGGAGAGCCGGGACCAGGCCGAACGGCTGGGTAGTCTCCTGGCGCCAAGGTGGTCTGCCGTTTTCGCGTCCGTGGATGCTTCTTCGGGGCGCATCGCTATTTCCGAGTATATCTATAGTAATACAATTAAATAACTTTCATAGCCATGCTGGCCTATGGGGGTTATGCAGAGACAGAGCAACAAGGGCACAATAAAAGAGATTCAGGGAAAACATACCAGGTAACGTGGATCAAAGGGTACCAATGAAAGTCATCCATCCGGCTGAATGCAGCACAGAGGAGGGGGAGCAGGGAAAAGTTATAGGGGGTTCACAGGTGTGGGGAGTTTAGAGTAACAATTGCTGTAATGAAAGGACGTCGTTTAACCCACAGGGCGTTTCTGAATTTAGTAGAAGATGCCATTTCTTTTCAGCCTTGAGTAATTGACTGATTAGGTCCATGTGTGGTGCAGGTTTAACCCTTTGGAGGCCATAAACACTAAAACTGTCTGGAGAATGATTATGTTCAAGGAAATGTTTGTAAAGTGTGGATTCTTGGGATGAACTGCGGATTTTGGACTTGTGTTCACCCACTCTCACTTTCAAGGGTCTCGAACTTTGCCCCACGTAATGGAGGCCACATGAGCACTCCAAACAATAAATTACCCCAGAATAGGCACATGTTACCTCATCCCTCAGCATGAGGACTCTTAAACAACCTGGGTTTAAAGGTCCCAGTGTTCTCCCATTCAGGGGGTCCGGTTGCGGACCCGGTGGTCCTTTGGGTTCTGAACGTCCCGTAAGGCGCTCTATGGGTCGCCGGCCTGCTCCTAGATTGGCAAAGCTGGGAGGACTTCCGGTGCTCCTCAATGAGGCCGGAAGTCCGCTCTTGGCAGCAGTTCTTACTCCGACGTCATCTCCACCGTCGTCTCCGCCTCCTGGGGTGACTTGGAGCCTTCCGCTGAGAACTCCTCCTGGGCTTCCGGTCTTCAAGGGAAAACGACATCCTGCCAACCTCAGCATTTTCAAGGCCGCCCGCCATCTTCAATTTTCCCCCATCCATCCACCCTGCCCCCACCGCCAGGCCACGGTTTTCGGGGGGGGGGGCTGGGTGCAGTATATAACCTCCGTGACATCCAGCAACGGCACCGAACCATAGGTGCAGGGACAGTCGGGGTAATCCACCAGCAAAAGGCAGGGCCTGTCTGGTATAGGTACGTGTTCGGGGGGTGACTCACCGGTGGTGGGCCTCCGCTCAAAGTCCAGTCCCTCGACTATTTCTCCAGTGGTGCCATCAACAGTGGGCAGTCCAGGTTCCACTCCAGGCTCCAGGGACTCCATGCTAAATCCACGACCCCCCTCTGGGAATTTTGTGCAAGGTACGAGATTCACTGAAGACACACGGTCTCTGGGTCAATGCCTCAGGCATAGATTTCCCCCCTTAATTTAACCTTGCTTCTATTGATGTTGGGATTCTTGTGCAGAATTACTGGAATATAGTTGGTGAATCCTGATGATGCATCTAACCCTCTTTGCAATGTTGTTTCTTTGCAGAGCCATAGCCTCCATCTTGAGAGCGTGGCTAGAGCAGTGCTCTGAAGACTTCCGAGAGCCACCCGATTATTTCTGTTTGCAGAAACTCTTGGCTTATCTGGCGCGGGTCATGCCAGGGTCGGTCCTCGAAGGAAGGGCACAAAACTTGTTGGAGCAATTTCGGAAGCAAAAAGTCATGAATGGTAATGAGTATATTGTTTACTGGGCACAATTTGATCCTGGTTTCTAGGTTTAAGGGGATGTGGAGATTCTAGAAAAAGAAAAAATTCCAAGCTTTGCTTTTATAATTCCAGAAATCAAATAGAATCCATTCTTAAAAGTGCTGCACATTTTTTTATTGCTTTATTGCTTCTCAACCCCCGAGGGGGGACTCAGAGCGGCCTAACAAAAGGCACAATTCGATGCCCACATAGTAAAATACAATATAAAAACCAAAAACATTCAGCATTACAATACAATTAACATTAACACATCACACACATTCACTTAAGTTAAAGACAGTGTTCCGTCCATAACCGGGGCATTAAGCCATCTCCATCAACTTGCCATTACACATCCAGTCCAAAGTGCTGCATTGTGCTAATGCGCAAATGCCTGGTCCCACAGCCAGGACTTCACTCCTTTCCTGAATGCCAGGAGGGATGTGGTCTATCGTATGTCGCTTGGGAGCGCATTCCACAGACGGGGAGCCACCACCGAGAAGGCCCTCTCTCTCGTCCCCACCAACCGCTTTTGAGAAGTTGGCGGGAGCGAGAGCAGGGCCTCCCCGGACGATCTTAAATTACGAGGTGGGACGTAGAGGCTGATGCGTTCGGACAAGTACGCTGGGCCAGAACCATATAGAGCTTTAAAGGTTAAAACCAGCACTTTGAATGTGCTTGGAAGTGGACAGGCAGCCAGTGGAGCTTACACAACAGGGGGTGGTATGCTCCCTGTATGTAGCTCCGGTTAGTAATCTGGCTGCCGCCCGTTGGACTAGTTGCAGTTTCCGAACTGTCTTCAAAGGCAGCTCCACGTAGAGTGGGTTGCAGTAATCTATTCAGGATGTGACCAGAGCGTGGACGACCATAGCCAGATCAGACTTCCCAAGGTACGGGCACAGCTGACGCACAAGTCTTAACTGTGCAAAAGCTCCCCTGGCCACCACTGAGACCCCGTCCAACACAGGCTGTAACCCTATGCCCTGTTCGGCCTTTCGACTGACCAGGAGGACCTCTCTCTTGTCTGGATTAAGTTTCAATTTGCTAGGCCTCATCCAGTCCGATACAGCAGCCAAGCACCGGTTCAAAGTCTGGACAGCCTCCTTAGTGACAGGTGGGAAGGAGTGACAGATCTGGACGTCATCTGCGTACAGATAACACCTTACTCCGAAACTCCGAATGATCTCTCCCAGCGGTTTCATGTAGACACATAGTTATTGATTAGTCAGCAGTACATTGTCACACATAAAGGGTGAATACTTTGAATTTTGTAGTTGGCGAATCACACAGGGTTACAGCCTGTGTTGGATGGGGTTACACTCCCCCTGAAGACGCAGGTTCGCAGTCTGGGAGTGATCCTGGACTCATTGCTGAGCCTGGAACCCCAGGTCTCGGAGGTGGCCAGGGGAGCTTTTGCACAGTTAAGACTCATGCGCCAGCTGCGCCCGTACCTTGGGAAGTCTGATCTGGCTACAGTCGTCCACGCTCTGGTCACATCCCGAATAGATTACTGCAATGCACTCTACGTGGGGCTGCCTTTGAAGACAGTTCGGAAACTGCAATAAGTCCAACGGGCGGCAGCCAGACTACTAATGGGAGCTACATACAGGGAGCATACCACTCCCCTTTTGTGTCAGCTCCACTGGCTGCCTGTCCAATTCTGAGCTCAATTCAAAGTGCTGGTTTTGACCTTTAAAGCTCTATACCAGGGCTGTCCAACTGGCGGCCCGGGGGCCGTATATGGCCCCCCAGCCCCTTCCGTCCGGCCCCCTAAGCTTTTTAATAAAAAATAAAAATGGGAAAATAAAATAAAAATAAAAAAATACCTACTTCCGGGTTCGGAGCAAGTATTGCGAGAATACGCAATCCACACGGGATTTCGCTGTCAACGCGAGATCACGCCGGCGTTGACAGCGAAATCCTGTGTGTATTGCGTATTCTTGCGATACTCTTCGGCTACACTACTACTGAATCGCTGAGGCCCACAGACGCGATTAGGACCTTCTTCGACTCAGTCAGTCGTCGCCTCTCTCGTCGTCCGGGTACTCCTGGATCCTGCGCGTTTGGAAAAGGTAGGCCGAAGCAGGGGGCTCCTCAGGGGGCTCCTCATTCCCTCCCCCCATCTCCCCTCATGTATTAAATATAAAATTAAATATATTTAAAGATGAAATAAGGGGAGATGGGATACATTAAGGGGGGAGGGGAGGATGGAATTAAATATATTTAATATTAAATTAAAATAAAGGGAGAGGAAAGGATGTTATTAAATATATTTAATATTAAATTAAAATAAGGGGAGGGGAGGATGGAATTAAATATATTTAATATTAAATTAAAATAATTTAATATCTTATCCCTGCATTTTATCTCAGTAAAAGATTATATTTGACTGTATGCATGCGGGGGCGGGGCGAGGGCGGAGCCGGGGCAGGGAGGGGGTGGAGCCAGGGGTGGGGGCGGAGCCGGGGGCAGACCCTACGGCCCCCCAGGTCATCAATAACCGGAATTCAGGCCCCTGGGCCGGTAGAAGTTGGACAGCCCTGCTCTATATGGTTCTGGCCCATCTTACTTGTCCGAACGCATCAGCCGCTACGTCCCACCTCGTAATCTAAGATCATCCGGGGAGGCCCTGCTCTCGCTCCCGCCTACTTCTCAATTGCGGTTGGTGGGGACGAGAGATAGGGCCTTCTCGGTGGTGGCTCCCCGTCTGTGGAATGCGCTCCCTATTGATATACGATCCATGTCATCCCTCCTGATATTCAGGAAAAAAGTGAAATCCTGGTTATGGGATCAGGCGTTTGCACACTAGCACGATACAGCACTTTAGATGGGATGGAAATGGCAAACTGGTGGACATGACCTAAGGCTTCTGTTATGGATGGAATACTGTTTTTAACCTATGTGAATGTATTTGATATATTTTAATGCTTATTATATTTTAATGTATTTTAATGTTAACTGTATTTAATGTATTTTAATTTTTTTACTGTTGTGAGTTCTATTATATGTTTACTGTGTTTTAGGCATTGAATTGTTGCCATTGTGAGGCCGCTCTGAGTCCCCCCCTCGGGGGTTGAGAAGATGCAGGGTAGAAATGGTGGAAATAAATAAATTCTCTTTTTCTGCTGTATAGAAGGCTAAGAACTCAAATGTGGACCACTAAATCAGTGTTTCCCAACCTTTTTTGAGCCGCGGCACACTTTTAACATTAAAAAAATCCGGGGCCACACCACCAACCAAAATGACACAAAATGACACTCTAACACAGTAAAGAATGGCTGGGGGATGGTGGCCTGCTGGGAGCAGCTGCTGGGAGTGCCAAAGCCAGGGGAGGGGGCGGAGCCAGGCTGCGCCATGCCCCGCCCCTCCCCCATCTTCACCTCTCCCAGTAGCTGCTCCAGCCTTGAGGGGGCAGTGCCAAGCCAGCGGTGCCAGAGCCAGGCCAATTGTGACTTCGCACTGTCCCCTCAAGGCTGGAGCAGCTGCTGGGAGTGCCAAAGCTGGGGGAGGGGGTGGAGCCAGGCCGCACCATGCCCCACCCCCTCCCCCCAGCTTCAGCTCTCCCACGGAGGAGCATGAGCGGTGGATGGGCTTCTGTGGGCAGGGGGCTCCTCCACGCGGCTTCAGTGAGCGAGGGGCGAGAGTCATGGCGAAGTGGAGGCTGGCTGGAAAAACGGCCGAAGGAGGCGGCGCCCTGCCCCCCTTTTCTTCGCCACCGCCCGGCCCTTCCTCCTCCTCCCCCCCCCCCAAGCAGCAGGAGTTCAGCAGGAGGAGGGGGGAAGGAAGGGGGGGCAGAGAGCTTTTCTCGCGGCACAGCAGGAGGTCCGTCACGGCACACTAGTGTGCCACGGCACACTGGTTGAGAAACACTGCACTAAATAACATGCCTAGTGCTCTTTTCTTTAATTTTTTTTTTTTTAGAAATGCTGGCATTATCTCAGAACATATGCTCTGCTGGAGATGTTGGCTTGGCCATAGGCTCAATTAAAAATTGCAGATCTTCAAAGTCGTTTCACAGTTGCTCTCCTTAATCAGATTTTTCACTTCCAAAATAGCATTCTGATGTAATTTTCCCGGGACGGAACAGTCCGTTTTTTCTTTTCATTTCTCTCTCTCTCTCTCCCCCGCCGTTTCCCTTCTTTTTGGACTATGACATGTTATGCCACAAAATGCCTTTCCTTAGCTACTGTCATGACAAAGGAAGTGTCTGTGGTGTTTTTTCCTATCTGAGTCGGTGTCACTGCCGACATCCAAGGACAAAGGGAAAATTTACGTTAGGGGGTCAAAATGCCACTGAAACAATTGTGAACAGTAGTGACACTGGAATGCTCTGTGCAGCATTGAGCTTGACAAATAGCCTTCCTTCCACCCCACCTCCGCTTTCCTGAGACAGAAAGTTTCCTGTGGACATAATTAGCGTAGCTGGAAATTTAATGGAACCTGCACAACGAACGTTAACTATGTCAGCGACCAGCTTTCACAGAAAAGCAGTAGACAATGGATGGGAATTATAGCACAACATAAGAAAAAGATCATTACTCCATTCTCCCTTAAGCTCCACTTACTTGAATTTTCCAGAAATTATTATTATTCAAGTTACGCTCTTAATCAGTCTTGGCTTTTCTATTTTCATTTTTTTTTGCAAGGGTTGACTGCGTTGCATCTAAATGGTTCTTCTCATCAGAAATTCCAGTGTTTCCAAGTGTTGCTAATTTGTGTCTAATTATGTTCCCTTCTGGATTTGGTTCCAGCAGATCAAACAAAGCAAGTCTAAAAGCTGATATCTGTAATTAGACCTTCATTGGGCGAGCAGTAGTTTCCCACAGAATCTCGTAGGTCAGGGCTGTCCAACTGGCGGCCCGGGGGCCGTATAAGGCCCCCCAGCCCCTTCCCTGCGGCCCCCTAAGCTTATTAATAAAAATAAAAAATAAAAAAATTAAATAATAATATTTTTAAAAATTACCCACTTCCGGGTTCCGGAGCAAGTATCGCGGGACTACGGAAGCCACACGGATTTCTTGAGAGCGAAATCCCGTGTGGCTTTCGTAGTCTCGCGATACTCCTGTTGCCGAAATCTCGGCTACTTAATCCCTGCGGCCCACGCAGACGCGATTTGGACCTTCTTGGCTGATGCCTCGGTCGGTCGTCGCCTCTGCTCGTGGTCCGGCTACTCCTGGATCCTGCGCGTTTGGGAAGGTAGGCTAACCTTTATGTTATTATTATGTAATTGTGTATGGATGCCCCTTATGTATTCCCTCCCTGTATTTCCCCTTAGTAAAAGATTATATTTGATTGTATGGATGCCTCTTATGAATTGTAAGTAAATTGGAACCGAGGGAGGGGTGGGGCGGGGGCGGGGGCAGACCCTTCGGCCCCCCAGGTCATCAGTGACTGGAATTCAGGCCCCTGGGCCAGTAGAAGTTGGACAGCCCTGTTGTAGGTAAAGCCTAGCACAGAAGTCTTTACTCTGTAATTTCCTGGTAAAAGGATTATGAGACTTCTCAGCAGAGTTGCACACATTTCAGTAAGAATCCAAGTTTTGAGCAGACAAAGGAAGTTGTTGTCAATAATATAGCAATCCAGAAACTTTGGTGGATAGTACGAGGGCTTTCCCCCCATTTTCTTTCCATTCCTTTGTTCAGGTTGCAAAACAGAAACTATAGAGCAGGGGCGCCCACACTTTTTCAGCATGCGAGCTACTTATAATAAAACCAAGTCAGAAAGATCTCCCGAGAGAGAAGCAGGGCGGAGCAGGGGGAGGGGGCGGGGCTAGTGTGGCCTGGCTCCGCCCCTTCCCCCTCTGGCTTCAGCATTTCCACAGCTTCTGCAGACTAGAGGAGGATAATGCCAAGCCAGTGGTGGCATAGATATTTATTTTTATTTATTTTATTAGTTGGACTTCTAGGCCGCCACTCCCGGGTGGCTCGGGGCGGCTCACAACAAGTCGGATACAAACGTATTTAAAAGCACATTATAGACTCTAAAACATCCTAAAAACATCCTAAAAAATAGATTAAAACTCTGCCTGATGTGCGGGGAACAAACACACCGGATAATACAGTGTCCACAATGATCAAATCAGTGGACAGGCTGACACGCTAAAGCGTCTTATGGGCCGAAAGCTTGCAGAAAAAAGAAATGTCTTACATGCTCGCCTGAAAGGCAGGAGGTCTTGAAGGGCCCGTGTCTCGGCCGGGAGAGCGTTCAACAACGTTGGAGCAATTACCGAGAACGCTCTCCTGCGAGTAGTCGTCAGCCTGAATGTCTTAGCAGAGGGAATTGTCAGTAAGTTGGTATTTTCTGACCGCAGTGATCTCGTAGGGTAATATGGGGTAAGACGGTCCCTCAGGTACATTGGCCCCAGGCCGTGTAAGGCCTTAAAGGTGAGTACCAACACTTTGAAGGTGATCCAGTGCTCAATTGGAAGCCAGTGCAGATCCTGCAAAACAGGTGTGATGTGACAACCTGCTGGAGAACCAGACAGGAGTCGGGCGGCAGTGATCTGCACCAGCTTGAGCTTCCGGGTCGCCGACGGAAGAAGGCCAACGTAGAGGATGTTACAGTAATCCAGTCTTGAGATGACCGTGGCTTGGATCACCGTGGCCAGGTCATTCCGGGATAGATAGGGGGCCAGCCACCTCGCCTGTCTCAGATGGAAAAAAGCTATTTTACTGACCATGGAGATTTGGGTCTCCATGGTCAGTTGGGAGTCCAAATGAACTCCCAGGCTCTTTACAGAAGGCGATGGGCATAACGCCACACCGCCCAGGGTCGGAAGCTGGACCTCCCCATCACCTGGGCGACCCAGCCACAAGATCTCCGTCTTCGCTACTACTGGCTTGGCATTACCCTCCTCTAGCCTGCAGAAGCTGTGGAAGTGCTGAAGCCAGGGGAGGGGGCAGGGCCTGGCGCGGCTTGGCTCCGCCCCCTCCCCCTCTGGCTTCAGCATTTCCACAGCTTTTGCAGACTAGAGGAGGGTAATGCCAAGCCAGTGGTGGCATAGATAGCCACTACTGGCTTGGCATTACCCTCCTCTAGCCTGCAGAAGCTGTGGAAGCGCTGAAGCTGGGGGAGGGGGCGGGGCCTGGCGCGGCCTGGCTCCGCCCCCTCAGAAGCGCCCCATCTAGCTGGGATCGACCTCCTTCGGTCCCGGGATCAACCAGTCGATCACGATCTACCTAATGAGCACCCCTGCTATAGAGAGTGAGAGAGTGTGAGGGGTTTAATTAGATAGATGAAAATTGAGCATTCTTTATCTAGAATTCTAAAAATTGGAATACTTCCAAAATTGTCCACGTGAGTAACTGACATAGTTATGCCTTTGCTTTCTGGTGGTTCAGTGTGCACAAACGTTTATGTTTAGATTTGGATGCCATCTCCAAGATATCTCATTATATTTTTGGGCAAGGCGATCGAGCGAGCAGCGCTATGTCAACTACAGCAATTTCTGGACAATACCACCGGCCTGGATCCTTATCAGTCTGGCTTTTGCCCGGGCCACGGGACAGAAACGGTTCTAGAAACGGTTCTAGTGGGTATCACTGATGTACTTTGTTGCCAGATGGATAAAGGGGGTTCGGCGCTCTTGATACTCCTCGATCTGACGGCAGCCTTCAACACTGTTGATCATGACCTGCTGATCCATCATCTCGCTATGGCCGGAATTCGTGGCCGAGCGCTCAGTTGGTTCGTCACATTCCTCCGAGGCCGGTCTCAATGTGTTGAGTACCTGGCTCAAACTTCCGACAGATCTGCTCTATCATGTGGGGTGCCTCAGGGAGCAATTCTTCCTCCCCTCCTCTTTAACATCTATGTGAGACCTCTTGCCAGTCTCGTACGGAGTTTTGGCCTGGAGTGCCACCAATATGCGGACGATACCCAGCTGCTTCTGCGGTTGGAACCTGGAATCACCGCAATACCGGACAATTTCACCCTGTGTCTTGAAGCTGTGTCGAGATGGCTGCGGGCCAGTAGATTGAAGGTGAATACTACAAAGACAGAGATTCTGTGGCCTGGCCACCCGCCTGGTGTGGCGCTCCCTTTGCCCCCTGCATCCATCTTCTACCGTTAAGAGCCTGGGTGTCGTTCTGGACTCACAGCTGTCCATGGATGCCCAGGTCGTTGCTGTTAGTAAGCAAGCAAAGACACCTCTGAGATGCCACATAACTCCAACTCTACTACATCTGCACTGGCTTCCAACAGAATCCCAAGCCCTGTATAAGCTGTTGGTTCTGACCTTCAAGGCACTTTATGGCCAGGGACCGGCATACCTCAGAGACCACCTCTCCCCTCTCCACCTCCTGTGGTCACCAAGACTCCTCCAACTAGATTTGCTGCATGTCCCGGGCCCCAGGGAAGTACGCCTCAAGTCCACAAGATGTAGGGCCTTCTCCATCTCTGCCCCTGCCCTGTGGAACTCTTTGCCTCCCCACATGAGGGCCATGCGCAACTTGAGGCCCTTTGCTCAGGTGCTTAAGACTTGGCTTTTTAGCAGAGCTTTTAATGTTTAATACAGTCTAATGGTTACTGCTGTACGTTCTTATGCAATGTTTTATGTAAATCGCCTGGAGCATTTAATGGAGGGTGATTAATAAGTGAGAAATTGAATTGAATTGAATTATGTATATGCAAGTATTCCAAAATAAATTTAAAAAGTCTGAAATATGGAAAACTTCTGGTCTCAAGCATATTGAATAAAGCAGTGTTTCCCAACCTTTTTTGAGCTGCGGCACACTTTTTACATTTGCAAAATCCTGGGGCACACCACCAATCAAAATGACACAAAATGACACTCTCACACAGTCATACATATAGTTAATATGTTTTTAAGTGTATTTATACACTCAGTATGAAACCTGGGCCTGTTTCGATGAACACAACATAGATATCCTGGCAGGAATGGCAGAAAGACTCAAATTTCCCACACAGAACTCCCATAACCAAGAGAAAATGCTATAAGAGTTTGGTGGGCATTGACCTTGGGTTTTGGAGTTGTAGTTCACCTATATCCAGAGAGCACTGTGGACTCAAACAATGTTGGAACAGGACCAAACTTGGCATGAATACTCAATATGCCCAAGTGTGAACACAGATGGAGTTTGGGGAAAATAGACCTTGACATTTGGGAGTTACAGTTTCTGGAGGGGAGGGGCCTCGAAAGACCAGCACTCTCCCTCTCACTTAGGTTGCCCCCTCCCCGCCAGGCTTGAATTGGGGTCATGGGGAGCAGGAGCCTCACTCACCACCTGCGCAGCTCCTCAGGGGTCAGCAGGGTGGCCTGGGCGGGCATCTCGGGGCTGGCGAAGCAGGCAGGAAGGAAGGCCAGAGGGAGGCCGAGCGTTGTTTTGCACGCACCGGGGAGGAGGGAGGGGCGGGGCCGGTGCTGGACTGAACCATCCGGCATTAGGCCCGGGGGGAGGGGAGGCAAGAGGAGGTCTCTACTTGGGGAAAGGGAGGCGGGCCTTCCCAGTGCATGGAGAGGGAGAGACCAAGTAGACAACGGGTGGGGAGGGGGGTGGTGTTTGTAATTTTGTGCCTTTATCGAGGTAGGTTTCTTAGGGTTTTTATACTTCAACACACTAGACTGTCCCCCCTCCTGGAGGTTCCAATTTCCCACGGCACACCTGATGATCGCTCACGGCACACTTGTGTGCCCCGGCACACTGGTTGGGAAACACTGGAATAAAGCATACTCAAGCTATATACATTTTCACTTTTTTTTAACAAATTGAACTTGTTTACTGAGGGATAAGCATTCCTAAAATTTTAGACATCACCGACAGATTGGACAATCCGTGCAGTATGGGCCAGAACCCAGATAACTATGAAGCTGGTGTGGGGCAGACTCCTCTGAGGAACTTCCTGTTCATGGGTTTCACTTATGCCACAGTGTACTGCATTATCGGGCTTTCTCTGGAAATACTTTATTGAGAAAAATCCCCTTTATGCAAAATACACCTCTTTTGCACAAACTAGTACATTCATACCCTTTCTTGTCGACAGGTGAGATTCATAACATCCTTGCCAATGAGGAAAAACTGGAGACTGGTAGTTCAGAAGGTTTCTCTTCTTTCTCTGAAGACTTCGTGGCAGAGCAGCTCACCTACGTGGATGCTGTAAGCATAAAAACGTGATTCTGACTGTCGTGCAGAAATGCTTGTTTTGATTTTTTAGTTAAATTTGTATTCTGTCTTTGACTCTCTAAACACAAGAGATTAAAAACAAGAACTATTTGAAAATATTTTTGCAGTATTTGTAGCAGAGTCTGTCAAACTGTGCTCCATTGTACTTCAGCTCCCACCAGGCCCGGATTATAACAGTTTGTGGCGCCCTAGGCCACACTTTGGAACCCCGCCCCTGGGGGCGGGGCCGCTTCAACACATGCACGGCAGGGCGCAAGCGCCGCTACCTCTCTGCCTCCTCCGGCATGTTCCCTGGGTGCTGCAGTGGCCACCTGGGAGTTTCCCTTCCTTCCTTCCTCCTCCTTGGAGAAGGAAGAGGAAGGAAGGGGCGGCCGCTGCGGCACCCAGGGAACATGCCGGAGGAGGCAGAGAGGCCGCAGCGCTCAGGAAGAGGCGCCGCGCGGCTTCCCTCCGCCCCTTTCTTTCTCCTCGCCATGCCTAAGGAAGGAGGGTGCGGCGAGGAGGAGGAAGATGCGGAGGGAAGCCGTGGCGCCTCTTCCCGCGTGCCGTGGCCTCTCTGTCTTCTCCGGCATATTCCCTGGATGCTGCAGCGGCCATCTGGGAGTTTCCCTTCCTTCCTCCTCCTGGGAGAAGGAAGAGGAAGGAAGAGGAAGGAAGAGGAAGGAAGCGGCGGCCGCTGCGGTACCCAGGGAACATGGCGGAGGAGGCAGAGAGGCTGCGGTACTCGGGAAGAGGCACCGCACGGTTTCCCTCTGCCTCTTCCTTCTCCTCGCTGCGCCTAAGGAAGGAGGGCGCAGCGAGGAGGAGGAAGACGCGGAGGGAAGCCGTGGCGCCTCTTCCCGCGTGCCGCGGCCTCTGTCTTCTCCGGCATATTCCCTGGATGCTGCAGCGGCCATCTGGGAGTTTTCCTTCCTTCCTCCTCCTGGGAGAAGGAAGAGGAAGGAAGCGGCGGCCGCTGTGGTACCCAGGGAACGTGGCGGAGGAGGCAGAGAGGCCGCGGTACTCGGGAAGAGGCGCCGCGCGGCTTCCCTTTGCCTCTTCCTTCTCCTCGCCGCGCCTAAGGAAGGAGGGTGCGGCGAGGAGGAGGAAGACACAGAGGGAAGCCGCAGCGCCTCTTCCCTGGGAGTTTCCCTTCCTTCCTCCTCCTCGGAGAAGGAAGAGGAAGGAAGGGGTGGCCGCAAGAGGAGGCAGAGGCCGCGGCGCTTGCGAAGATGCGCCACGGCTTCCCTCCGCCTCTTCCTTCTCCTCGTCGCGCCTAAGGAAGAAGAGAAAGGGGTGGGGTTTTTTTGGACCGTGATTTGGCGACCCCTAGCCCTAAGACCATAGGCCTTGGCCTTGTTGGCCTTATGGGTAATCTGGGCCTGGCTCCCACAATTCCTAACAGCTGGCAAACTGGCTGGGATTTCTGGGAGCTGAAGTCCAAAACACCTGGAGGAGCACAGTCTGAGAAACACTGAGTTATAGTATTGGGGGTGCTTGGCAATCTCACCTTATAGTAAAGCCATGTTGATCTTGAGCAAATGTTATCAGACTGGGGCCTAAGAAAAAGTTAGATATGCTTCTACTGGATTTCTTTGCAAGACAGCAGACCAACAAGCCACCCAGCTCAGCTCAACACTCCCTTGAGATTGAAGTCAAGAGTGACACTTGGCGTGCTTGCTTCCAAGGCTAGATCCCGCTGTTCTCATCTGGTAGTCCCTTCTTCCAGTCTTTTGGTCTTTCAAATCTAAGGCCACTGAATTGCTTTCATTTGTCTCTTTGAACCAAAGATGTAACCAGAAATTGACTATTACTGGAGTTGATGAAATAGTTGTTAGATTGCTTTGCCACTTTCTTAATTTTTGCTGGATCAAATTAATATCTTATTGGGGAGCTCCTACACATTGACCAAAGCCTCTGGATTTGTAGCTGTTTTTGTTATTCTTGTTGTTTTTAAAAGATCGATACATACAATATTCCTCCTGTTCCAGAATTGTTATTATTTTGAATGTTTCCAGTATTAGGTTTCCCATTCATCTTCATTCCTTCATTATATTTCTATGTAATGACTCTCCAACTTCGGTCAGGAAACAAGCGTAGATAGTAGCACGGTCCAACACGATTTTATTGCAGGTACAAAACTTATGAAGCTAAAGCAAAGTCCCGCCACCCAAACACACCTTATATACCCAAACCCCCCTCCCCTTGCCCATGCAATGTCCAAGGAGGGTTGCACCATATCCGTGTGAGTCAGCAGTTCCCATAGTCCAGGGGATATGACCTCATGAGGCTCTGAGTCCGCATAATTAGAACAGTGTCCAATGTCCATGTCCAGAGGAGGTTACCTCACTTCCTCCATGACTCAGCAGGCACCTGGAAGTTGCATCACTTCCAGTCTGACACAGCACAGTCTCTCAGGAACTAGAGCAAAGGTCAGCACAGCTCTCATAGAACTGGGACAAAGGTCAATGCCACCTCAGGGCAGGCTGGAGATCTGAACTTCCTCAAAGCTCAGATTTCCCAGCTCTGACATAATGTCCTTCTCCACCGCGTCCTCCCCCTGCAGAAACAAAATACCATTCAATCCTTGGGAGGTAGGGGACCCAGGTACTTCTTTAACAGACTACAATGAAATGTAGGATGAACCTTACCCAAACTCTTTGGCAAAATTAACTTATACGAAACCTTATTTACCACCTGCTCAATCCTAAATGGGCCAATGTATCTCGGACCTAATTTCTTCGAGGGTAAGCCTAACTTTAAATTCTGAGTGGATAACCACACTAGGTCTCCCTCAGCATACACCTCTCCCTCCTGTCTCCGCCGATCCCCAAACAGCTTATACGACCGTTGCGCTTTCCCCAGAGCTTCAGTCACTTCCTTCCACTCATCTTGCGCCCGCACTCTCCATTCACCCTTCTCTTCCTTTCCTAACTCCAATAACTGAGACAGAGGGGCCACATCCTGGCCATAAACTACCTCGAAGGGCGACCTCCCGGTAGAGGAATGCACTGAACTATTATACGCCATCTCAGCATATGGCAACAAATCCGACCAGTTGTTCTGCTCCTTATTGCTGAAGACATGTAAATATCCTCCTAAAGATTTCTGCGTTCTCTCAACGCCCCCATTGCAGCAAGGATGATAAGCAGTCGTCAGTCTCCTCTCAGCCCCTAATACCTCCAGGAACCGTTCCCAAAACCGGGCAGTAAACTGCACCCCACGATCACTAAGCACTTGCTCCGGACACCCGTGCAATCTATATATATGCTGCACATGCAATTCAGCCAACCTCTCAGCCGAAGGTAACCCCTTCAAAGGGACAAAATGCGCCTGCTTAGAAAACATGTCCAACACCGTCCATATGTACCGATATCCCCGACTAGAGGGCAACTCTCCCACGAAATCGGTACTAACATGCGTCCATGGCCGCACCGGAGAAGCCACTACCTGAATCAACCCTTGTGGCTTAGCGGCGGGAGCTTTGCTTCGCGCACAATCCTCACAACTCCCTACATACTCCTTAACTTCTGTCCTCATACCAGGCCACCAATAACGTTTCTTCACATTCAAGAGGGTCTTGGTAACTCCCCAATGACCGGCAGTCTTATGGTCATGATTAAGCCTCAACACTTTCTTCCTCACACCTTGAGGCACATACACCTTAGTTCCTACAAGCCATAAACCGTTCAACTGCTTACACTCCTCCTTATGACCACTCAACCAAACATCTCCTTCATACCCCCTCTGCAGCTCTAAACACCATTCGTCTACAACCTCTTCCTCCTTCTTCACCTCCCTCTTCACTTGAGATCTTGTCTGCACTGCCAGACCCCATTGCTCCTTGGTAAACACCTCCTCTGACCTAGTAATTGGATCCTCCCCCGCATGAGGATACCGAGACAAAGCGTCAGCCACCACATTCTCCTTCCCTTTGATGTGTTGCAGCGAAAAATTAAACCGCGCAAAATATTGAGCCCATCTCACCAATTTGGGAGATAGCTTCTGAGGATTCCTTAGATACTGTAAATTCTGATGGTCAGTCAATACCACAAAAGGGAAAACAGCCCCCTCTAGAAACTGACGCCACGTCTGCAACGCACTCTTCACAGCAAACGCCTCTTTCTCCCACACTGGCCATTTCCTTTCCTGCTCCCCAAACTTTTTAGAAAAATAAGCACAGGGTCTCAGATTCCCCTGTCGATCCCTCTGCAACAACGCTCCCCCGTATGCCCACGCCGAGGCATTTCACTGTACTACAAAAGGCTTCTCCATATCAGGATGCATAAGCAAAGGGCCACTAGTGAAAGCCCTCTTCAATCTCACAAAAGCCTCTTGACACTCATCTGTCCACCTTAACTTAGAGCCTGGAGACCTAGTCCTCTTAGACTCCCCCTTCCCCTTAGTCTTTAACAACTCCTTAAGAGGAAGAGTTATAGTCGCAAACGCAGGAATGAAAGTGCGATAAAAATTCGCCAACCCCAGGAAAGCCTGCAATTGCCTACGAGTTTGTGGAGCCTCCCAGCTCAACACATCCTCCACCTTAGTCGGATCCATGGCCACGCCACTCTCGCTAATCCGGTAACCCAAAAAATCAATCTGGTTCCTACCAAACTCACACTTACTCAGCTTGACATATAACTTAGCTTGCCTCAATCTTTCCAACACTTCTCGAACCAAATGCACATGCTCCTCCTCAGTATGCGTCACAATCACAATATCATCTAAATATACAAACACCCCCTATACAAAGGGGGTGCAGTACCTCATTTATCAACTGCATGAAAATACCGGGAGCTCCTGCCAATCCGAATGGCATTACGACCCATTTGAATAGCCCGAGGGGACAAGAGAAAGCTGTCTTCCATTGGTCACTTTTCATCACCCTCACCATATGGAACGCGTCTATCAAATCCAACTTGGTGAAGAACCTACCTCCCCCCAGCTGGCCTAATAAATCTTTGATTAATGGCAAAGGATAGCAATTAGTAGTACTAATAGCATTCAGACCCCTGTAATCAATACACAATCGCAATTTCCCATCTTTCTTTTCCCGAAACAACACTGGCGCAGCAATAGGAGACTCGGACCTTCGGATAAACCCTTTCCTTAAATACTCGTCGATTTGCTCCCTTAAAGCTACTTTCTCCTGCACCGTCATAGCATATATCTTGGGCTTCGGCAATACTGCCCCCTCCTTAACCTCCACCCGACATTGAACATTTCGGAAAGGGGGGAGACTTTGGGCTAATATGGGATTGAACACATCTGCATAATCCCCATATTCCTCGGGCACCCCTTGTATCTTAACCCCCTCCCTTCTTTCCACATTCGGTTCACATTGCAAAATCCCAGTCCTCCAATCAATTTTGGGGTTAGCCTGCTCAAGCCATGGCAATCCTAATACTACCTCGTGGCCCTTAATTGGTGCCACCACGAAGTCGATATTGCCTTCCCAAGGGCCCACCCGGCCTTTCAAATCTTTCGTCCCCAATAAAGACGGTCCCCCTCCAATATAAGACCCATCTAACTGAGTAAATACCACAGGCACTGGTAATTTCTTAGTTTCACCCCTATCTACCAACTTTGGCGACATGATGTTTTCCGAACACCCACAATCCACCAATGCCTGTTTCTCTATTACCTCCCCTCCTTTATACAATCCCAAAGAACATTGTACACTTGGGGCACTCACCCCAACACTCTTTGAGTCCATATTGTCACCTATAGCTGCTTTGGCGACAACCACTTTTTTCTGATCTGGCAACTGCTTCTGCCGGCACTGGGAGGCAAAATGACCCGGTTGGGAACAAATGAAACAGAGGCCCCTTCCCATCACAGGTTTCTTCATAATACTGGGACGTCCGTCACCGCAACCACGCCTGGCCTCTCCTCCCCGGAACCGGCCTTCTCCAAAGTTGCGTCCTGGGCCTCTGTACCTCACCGATTGGAATTTCCGCCGTTGCACCTGGGCTAAGATCCCCTCCACACTGCCGGCAAGCTGGATCCAACCATCCACATCACCCGGATCATCTCGATGCAAGCACCATTCTAGGATCTCCCTCCGCAGGCCATCTTTGAAAAGCTCCAGCAACGTTGCTTGGGACCACTCCGCGACTTTCCCCGCCAAACTCATAAACTCCTCCGCATACTCTGTCACAGATCTGGACCCCTGAACCAAGCTGCGCAATGCCTCCTTGGCCTTAATCCTCTCCAAAGGATCCCGGAAACGATTTCGGATGGCTTGCAAAAAGGCCCGAACCGTTCTTAAACATGGGTCCTTGCGATCATGGCATTGCACATACCATTCAGCCGCTCGTCCCTTGAACACTCCTCCAATGGCATGTACTCTACTGCAATCGCTTGGGTATAAATGACCATAATCCTCCATATGGTCGTTTACTGCAGCAACGAAGAAAGCCACCTTGCAAGCTTTTCCCTCAAATTCTACTCGCAAAGGTTCCTTCTTCATCCGACCTCCAAACTCCTGGGACTGCACTCCCCCCCACTGGGGAGCCTCTGACTTCCGAACTCCTCTCCCCATCCCAGCTGGCTGCGGGAGATTCGGATTCACCTTCTCTCGAATGCGATTCACCTGAACCGGTCTTCCCTTTGACACCGGGACTCCTTGGCTCTCCTCCGGACGATCCCCTGTAGTCCACACTCCCGAAGGAGATCTAGGACGCTCATCCGATGGGCCACCGTCCATCCAGGAGTAAAAAGTAAAATCTCCTCCTCCAGGGGCACTCCACATCGAATCCACCGGCTCTCTCCGCGACATCGCCCGGGACATCCTCCTCAGAGTTTGTTCCATCGCCTCCATCTTGCACCGCATCACTTCCAACTCTGACGGTGCTTCAGGCTCAGTGGTTTCACTTCCACTTTCCTCCAGGTCCACCGAGCTGGGGCAACCTTCCCCGCAGCTTCTCTGGTCCTGCCATCTACTGGATCCACCTGAGCTGGCCCACTTCTCCGCACAGCTTCTCTGGTTCCTCCAGTCATCCGGAAATCCACCTGAATGGGAGCTCTCGCCCCCATTTCTCTGGATACGCCTCCTCTGGAGCTCACCTGAGCGGACCACAACCTTTGTTCCTCCGCTTCTCTGAGCTCGTCCACCTGAGCTGACGAACGCCAATACGCCATCGCTTCTCTGGACTCGTCCGGGCATCCCACATGGTCAATAGTGGTCCATTCCCACTCCATGGTTCTCCGGATCTCATCAGGAGCAAGGTTCCACATATCAATATACTCCTCCTCCTCTCTCGCCGACCTCGCCATTTCTGGGACAGTCGAAACGGGCTTTAGCTTCTGTGATGACTCTCCAACTTCGGTCAGGAAACAAGCGTAGATAGTAGCACGGTCCAACACGATTTTATTGCAGGTACAAAACTTATGAAGCTAAAGCAAAGTCCCGCCACCCAAACACACCTTATATACCCAAACCCCCCTCCCCTTGCCCATGCAATGTCCAAGGAGGGTTGCACCATATCCGTGTGAGTCAGCAGTTCCCATAGTCCAGGGGATATGACCTCATGAGGCTCTGAGTCCGCATAATTAGAACAGTGTCCAATGTCCATGTCCAGAGGAGGTTACCTCACTTCCTCCATGACTCAGCAGGCACCTGGAAGTTGCATCACTTCCAGTCTGACACAGCACAGTCTCTCAGGAACTAGAGCAAAGGTCAGCACAGCTCTCATAGAACTGGGACAAAGGTCAATGCCACCTCAGGGCAGGCTGGAGATCTGAACTTCCTCAAAGCTCAGATTTCCCAGCTCTGACATTTCTAGTTACCATACTGGACCTTTCTTTTTTTTTTACTCTCCCTTTTTACAGTTATGGTGTTATCACACGAACATTATTTATTTATTTATTTATGTTTCAAACTTCTATACCGCCACTCCCCGAGGGCTCGGAGCAGTTTACATAGTTTGACACATAACACAGCAAAATAGTAACAAGAATTAATACATAAACAATAGGGAGGGAGGGTATAGGGACAACAGACATAAAAGGACAGTGGGACAGTGGCTGGGTGGACCCGGAGTCCACATAGACTGACACCTTGCTGAGGGTCGACTCAAGGTGGCATCTGTCGACAATCAAAAGAAGGTAGTCGTGGGGTTCCTAGAAAGCCAAGGAGGATCTCAGATCTAGAGGGAGGGAGACCATCTCCACCCCACGGTCCCTGTGATCGAGAGGTCGGCCTCCCACCAGTTTGGACGTCCTGTCTCCGGGGCTGGGAACCCACCGAGGAGTGCTCCCAGCGCCCAAAGTTTGTGCTCCAAAAAGTCCTAGAGTGGAACCTCCTCCGTGTCCTCGAGTTATACACTCTGAGCTTCTTCTGCTCTGGAGGACCGACGAAGGTCTCTGCAGATCTAGGGGCTCTGTGGCCACGAAGGGTCACCGGTCCGCTCCCGTGCTGAGCAGTCTGGCCAGTCTCCTGGTGCTCTCCGGCGGGACCGGAAGTTCGGTCTTGTTGCCTCTTCTTCTTCCGCCGCCGTTTCCGCTTCCCCGGACAATGACATGGCTTCCACTGCGGGTTGATTGAGGGTAGACGAAGACATCCAGTCTACTCCGGTGTCTTCATGGTCGGCCGCCATATTATCACTGTAAAAAATTTAAAAAAATTAAATGTGCAAGACAAGGAATGCAGGTACTGAGGGAATAACATGGAGGTAGTGAGTTTATGAAGGAAAATGTGGTGATTGAGATAAATCCATGTTCATACAACAGCTTCACCACACCTCAAGTTCAGTTGAAAAATAAATAGTTCATTGAGAATAGCATTCAGTTCTGCTAAAATCAACAGCAGACTAGGGTAAAAAGCCAGGTATTTCTAGGGCATGGCTGGAAACAACAATCACAAAACATTATTGTACAAGGCATAGAAAACTAAAACAGGATATCTTATTATTTGCCAGACCTTTTAGGCCAGTCCCGGGCAAACTTTGACCCTCCAGGTGTTTTGGACTACAACTCCCACAATTCCTAACAGCCGGTAGGCTGTTAGGAATTGTGGAAGTTGTAGTCCAAAACACCTGGAGGGCCGAAGTTTGCCCAGGCCTGTTTTAGGCAGTCTGGATGAGCTCTCAGTGAGCATAACTGATACAACCCCCATTTAGTGGGGTTTGTCACACGGTATGTCTAATAGGGACCAAGAAGATTCTTCCCATTTTAATAAGATCTCTTGTGTCTTGTTCTAGGAACTGTTTAAGAGAGTGGTGCCATATCACTGTTTGGGCAGCATCTGGTCTCAGAGGAGTAAGAAGGAAAATAACCATTTGGCTCTCACCATCAGAGCCACCATCGCACAATTCAATGCAGTGACCCAGTGTGTAATCCGGACAATCTTGAATGACAAAGAGTTGAAAACCCTGCAGCGAGCCAAGATTATAGAGAAGTGGATTGATATTGCACATGTAAATACTCATTTGTGTCTTGTGTGCATTTCTCTGTGTGTATGTGAGATAGTTATAGTTTCAGAGGATTAAATAGATAGAAAATCTGATGGGTGGTGGGAATAGAGCACGTTTCCCACCTCTTGTTTCCTGCTATTCTAAATGCCAAAGTCACTAACTTGTTAGAATTCTTTGGGGGTGTAAATAAACACATAGATAAAGGGGACCCAGTCGATATTGTTTACCTTGACTTTCAAAAGGCTTTTGACAAAGTCCCTCACCAAAGGCTCCTAAATAAGCTCTTCAGCCATGGAATCAAAGGACAGGTCTTGTCCTGGATTGGAACCTGGCTAAACTGTAGGAAACAAAGGGTGGTAATAAACGGACATTTCTCTGGGTGGAAAGAGGTGAGAAGTGGCGTACCCCAAGGTTCAGTTTTGGGTCCGTTACTTTTTAATTTATTCATTAATGATCTGGATGTAGGAGTGAATTCTGAGGTAGCAAAGTTTGCAGACGACACTAAATTGTTCAGGGTAGTTAAAAATGAAAATGATTGTAAAGAGCTCCAGAAAGATCTCTCGAAATTGAGTGAATGGACAACAAAGTGGCAAATGCATTTTAACCTAAACAAGTGTAAAGTCATGCACATCGGGGCAAAGAACCCCAAATACACTTATCAACTGATGGGATCAAAGCTTTCTGAGACAAACCAGGAAAGGGATCTTGGGGTTTTGGTGGACAGCTCAATGAAGATGTCAACCCAGTGCGCAGCAGCAGTGAAAAAAGCAAATTCTATGCTTGGCATGATCAGGAAGGGAATCGAAAATAGGTCGGCAAATGTTGTATTGCCTCTCTACAAATCTATGGTGAGGCCACATCTGGAGTACTGTGTACAATTCTGGTCACCGCACCTCAAGAAGGATATAACGGAACTGGAAAAGGTACAAAGAAGGGCAACAAAAATGATCCAAGGGATGGAGCAGCTCCCTTATGAAACCAGGTTGCAACGCCTTGGTCTTTTCAGCCTTGAAAGACGGCGTTTAAGAGGTGACTTGATCGAAGTGTATAAAATCATGCATGGGATAGAAAAGGTGAATAAAGAAAAAATATTTTCTCTGTCACCCAACACTAGGACTAGGGGGGCACTCCCTGAAGCTCCAAGGTAGGAAAGTTAGGACTAATAAAGGGAAATATTTCTTCACCCAGAGGGTCATTGGGTTATGGAACTCACTTCCAGAGGAGGTTGTGATAGCTGTCAGCCTGGACAGCTTCAAGGCAGGATTAGACAGATTCATGGATACCAAGGGAATCAGTAGCTACTGAAATGGACATCCAAGTGCCACCTCTGTGTTGATGGAGGCAGGCAGGATTTTCCCCGGGTACTGGTTGTGGGGGGTCGGGAGCAGGTGAGGGTTTTGCCCTCCTTTCTGCTAGAGATCCCTGTGTACAACTAGTGGGCCACTGTGTGACACAGAATGCTGGACTGGATGGGCTGAGGCCCGATTCAGCATGGCTCTTCTTATGTTCTTATGTTCTTATGTTCTTATGTTCTTAGTCACATCCTTTGAAAAAAAAAATCCTGTCTCCAAGGGCCTTTCCAGACAGGCTTTATCCCTGAAGCATCCAGATGTTCCCGGGGCCCTGTCCACACACACCCAGAAAATGTGCGCTTTCTGGGGTGGGTGTCCAGATGTTCTTCCAGGACTGGCCCAGGAGAACACCTGGAGACTCTACCTCCCCTCCCCAAAAGCCCTACCCCCCCCCTTTAAAAATAAAAGTAGTTACCCAGCCTCTATTGGAGAGCTGTGGCAGCTCTCCTGGCGCATAGAAATGATGCACCAGGAGAAAGGGGGGAGGAGCGATCTCCCCCCCCCCCTTTCTCCTGGCACGTCATTTCTACGTGCCAGGAGAGCTGCTGAAGCTCTCCAATGGAAGCTGGGTAAGTACTTTTATTTTTAAAGGGAGGGAGTTAGGGCTTTTGGGGAGGGGGTTGGGATTCCCACAGTTTTCCAGGCTAAATTGTGGGAATGCTGTCTGGATTGCAGTCCAGACACCAGACGTACTGGGATTATCCTGCGCCTTCCAAGTTTGTTTTAAACTGTCTGTTATTGCTTGTCTGTAAGTATATTGATTGTAATGTTGTATTATTTGCTGTTATGTAGTTATTATGTGTTGTTGGGCTTGGTCTCATGTAAGCCGCCCCGAGTCCCCTTGGGGAGATGGTGGCGGGGTATAAAAAAAGTTTTATTATTACTATTATTCCTCTTCATTGGCGCCCCCTTGTTGTGGGGGAGAGGCTTGCGTACCCTAATGAAGTCGTGAGCTATGTTGGCGGTGGCATGAGGGTCTGACAAAAAGTGTCAAAGGGCAGGATGGGCTCTCTAGCCTAGGAGAAGGAAAACTCTGATCTCAAACCTGGGCAGATGGTGTTCGTCTAACCCTGTAAGGCCAACCATCTAGAGCAGTGTTTCCCAACCTTTTTTGAGCCGCGGCACACTTTTAACATTAAAAAAATCCGGGGGCACACCACCAACCAAAATGACACAAAATGACATTGTTAACACAGTAAAGAACGGCTGGGGGATGGTGGCCTGCTGGGAGTGCCGATGCCAGGGGAGGAGCCAAGCCATGCCATGCCCCGCCCCCTCCCCTGGCTTCAGCTCTCACAGCTTCTTCAGCCTTGAGGGGGCAGTGCCAAGCCAGCACTGTGCTGGCTCTGCCACCGCTGGCTTGGCACTGCCCCCTCAAGACTGGAGAAGCTGTGGGAGAGTTGAAGCCGGGGGGGAGGGGGGCGGGGCATGGCGTGGCCTGGCTCCGCCCCCGGCTTTGGCTCTCCCACAGCTTCTCCAGCCTTGAGGGGACAGTGCCAAGCCAGCATTGTGCTGGCTCTGGCACCGCTGGCTTGGCACTGCCCCCTCAAGATTGGAGAAGCTGTGGGAGAGCTGAAGCCGGGGAAGGGGGTGGGGCATGGTGTGGCCTGGCTCCGCCCCCTCCCCCGGCTTCAGCTCTCCCACAGCTTCTCCAGCCTTGAGGGGGCAGTGCGAGCGAGGGGTGGGAATCAAGGCCCCTGTCCCCGGCGCCGCTCTCTGCCATGACTCCCGCCCTTCGCTCGCTGAAGCTGCGTGGAGGAGGAGGAGCATGAGCGGTGGACGGGCTTCAGTGGGCGGGGTGAGAGTCATGGCGGATTGGAGGCTGGCTGGGGAAACGGCCGAAGGAGGAGGTGCCCCTGCCCCTTCTTCTTTTTCTTCGCCACTTCCCGGCCCTTCCTCCTCCTCCCTCAAGCAGCAGGAGTTCAGCAGGAGGGGGGAGGAAGGGGGGCAGAGAGCTTTTCTCGCGACACAGCAGGAGGTCCATCACGGTACACTACTGTGCCGCGTCACAGCGGTTGGGAAACACTGATCTAGAGAAGGAAACTCAAATCAAACCTATGACCTGAGGACCTCGCTGCCACCATCCTAAGCTTGCTAGACAAACCTTTGGTTTAAAGGGCGAGGCCAGTTCTGTGCACGCTGCGCTCCACCAGAAAAATCCATTGCACAGGCTCGAAGGACACATCCAACCTCCTTAGTTATCAACACGCTTGTAGAAAGGGTGGGATGAGTCCTTCCTAAGAATCTTCATTCGCAAAGTGATGCCAGAGATTATTATTATTATTATTTGTGGCAAATTAATTTGGGATCGTCCAGAGGCCCCTTTTTATTGTGGAAGTTTCACAATAAAGGGGCTGTGTAGATCTGCCCCACTGTTTTCTTCTTCTTCTTTCATGCCCCTGTATTTGTGCACTCCTCTGCTCCTGTGCAGCATAGTCCAGCGTGAATCTTGCTTGAGTCCTAATGGATTGTTGCTCTCTAGTAGGAACCCCGGACAACATGTTTAGCAGCAATATGTACCATGGCTGTGTGGTCATTCTAAAGTCTCTTAGAATTTGCACAGCAGATAGAATTATTTATTATTTATTTGCTTTATTTCTACGCTGCCCTTCTCACCCCATTGGGGGACTCAAGGTGGCTTACAGTTCTGGCAAAATCCAGTGCCACATAAAATACATAAAATACAGTCATAAAAGCATTTGTTGAATGCATTTGTAGAAGACACTTCTTTAACAGCCGGGAACCAGTGATTTTTACCTGGTTCATTAATTTTATTGCTCCAGATACTTTTTATTTAAATTAGTTGTGTAGGTCTTTATGCCACAATTCTTTCATGGATGTTTACAAAAAAAAAAGAAATTAAAAAGAATAATAAAAAGACATCAAATTAAAAACCAGCAGGCTGGTGCCTTAGATCCATAAAACTGGAGTCATCCTAAGGCAGGGGTGCCCACACCTTTTCAGCGTGCGAGCTACTTATAATAGAACCAAGTCAGAAAGATCTACCGAGAGAGAAGCAGGGCGGAGCAGGGGGAGGGGAGGGGCTTGGTGTGGCCTGGCTCCGCCCTCCTCTGGCTTTAGCTCTACCACAGCTTCTCCGGGCTTGAGGAGGGTAGTGCCAAGCCAATGGTGGCATAGCTAGCCACTACTGGCTTGGCACTACCCCCCTCAAGGCTGAAGAAGCTGTGGTAGAGCTGTAGCTGTGGGAGGGGGCGGGGCGTGGGGCAGCCTGGCTCCGCCCCCTCCCCCTCTGGCTTTAGATGCGACCACAGCTTCTCCAGGCTAGAGGAGGGTAGTGCCAAGCCAGTGGTGGCATAGCTCGCCACTCCGGGCTGGGCACTACCCCCCTCAAGGCTGAAGAAGCTGTGGTAGAGCTGTAGCTGTGGAAGGGGGCGGGGCTTGGTGCAGCCTGGCTCCACCCCCTCCCCCTCTGGCTTTAGCGCGACCACAGCTTCTCCAGGCTTGAGGAGGGTAGTGCCAAGCCAGTGGTGGCATAGCTAGCCACTACTGGCGTGGCACTACCCTCCTCAAGGCTGAAGAAGCTGGGGTCGCGCTGAAGCCGAGGGAGGGCGGGGCTTGGTGCAGCCTGGCTCCGCCCCTCCCCTCTGGCTTTAGCGCGACCACAGCTTCTACAGGCTTGAGGAGGGTAGTGCCAAGCCACGGGTGGCATAACTATACACAACTGGCTTGGCACAACCCCCCGCAAGGCTGTAGAAGCGGTGGTAGAGCAGTAGCTGTGGGGGGGCGGGGCTTGGTGCAGCCTGGCTCCGCCCCCCCCCTCTGGCTTTAGCGACCACAGCTTCTACAGGCTTGGAGGAGGGTAGTGCCAAGCCAGTGGTGGCATAACTAGCCACTACTGGCATTTGGCACACCCTCCTCAAGGCTGAAGAAGCTGTGGTAGCGCTGAAGCGAGGGGGGGCGGGGCTTGGTGCAGCCTGGCTCCGCCCCTCCCCTCTGGCTTTAGCGCGACCACAGCTTCTACAGGCAGGGGAGGGTAGTGCCAAGCCAGTGGTGGCATAGCTAGCCACTACTGGCTTGGCACTACCCCCCTCAAGGCTGAAGAAGCTGTGGTAGAGCTGTAGCTGTGGTAGGGGGCGGGGCTTGGTGCAGCCTGGCTCCGCCCCCTCCCCCTCTGGCTTTAGCGCGACCACAGCTTCTACAGGCTTGAGGAGGAGGGTAGTGCCAAGCCAGTGGTGGCATAGCTAGCCACTACTGGCTTGGCACTGCCCTCCTCAAGGCTGAAGAAGCTGTGGTAGCGCTGAAGCCGGGGAGGGCGGGCTTGGTGCAGCCTGGCTCTGCCCCTCCCCTCTGGCTTTAGCGCGACCACAGCTTCTACAGGATTGAGGAGGGTAGTGCCAAGCCAGTGGTGGCATAGCTAGCCACTACTGGCTGGCACTACCCTCCTCAAGCTGAAGAAGCTGTGGTAGAGCTGTAGCTGTGGGAGGGACGGGGCTTGGTGCAGCCTGGCTCCGCCCTCCCTGGCTTTTAGCGCGACCACAGCTTCTACAGGCTTGAGGAGGGTAGTGCCAAGCCAGTGGTGGCATAGCTAGCCACTACTGGCTTGGCACTACCCCCTCAAGGCTGAAGAAAGCTGTGGTAGAGCTGTAGCTGTGGGAGGGGCGGGGCTTGGTGCAGCCTCCGCCCCTCCCCTCTGGCAGCGCGACCACAGCTTCTACAGGCTTGGGAGGGTAGTGCCAAGCCAGTGGTGGCATAACTAGCCACTACTGGCTTGGCACTACCCTCCTCAAGGCTGAAGAAGCTGTGTATAGCTGGCCGAGGGAGGAGGCGGGGCTTGGTGCAGCCTGGCCCGCCCCCCCCCCTGGCTAAGCGCGACCACAGCTTCTACAGGCTTGAGGAGGGTAGTGCCAAGCCAGTGGTGGCATAGCTAGCCACTCCTGGCTTGGCACTACCCCCGTCAAGGCTGAAGAAGCTGTGGTAGAGCTGTAGCTGGGGGAGGGGGCGGGGCTTGGTGCAGCCTGGCTCCGCCCCCTCCCCCCTCTGGCTTTAGTGCGACCACAGCTTCTCCAGGCTAGAGGAGGGTAGTGCCAAGCCAGTGGTGGCATAGCTAGCCACTACTGGCTTGGCACTACCTCCTCAAGGCTGAAGAAGCTGTGTGCGCTGTAGCTGTGGGAGGGGCAGGGCTTGGTGCAGCCTGGCTCCGCCCCTCCCCTCTGGCTTTAGCGCGACCACAGCTTCTACAGGCTTGAGGAGGGTAGTGGCTTGGCACTACCCCCCTCAAGGCTGAAGAAGCTGTGGTAGAGCTGAAGCCGGGGGAGGGGGCGGGGCTTGGTGCGGCATGGCTCCGCCCCGTCTAGAAGTTCCCCATCTGGCTGGGATCGACCTCCTTCAGTCCTGGGATAGACCAGTCGATCGCAATCGACTTCCTGGGCAGCCCTGTCCTAAGGCATTTATCAAATACTTTCAAAAATTCATGAGAGGAAGATGAACCTGAAGATGAACCTGAAAAATAATAAACATATCCAGGAAAGTATACTGCATTTGTCAACTATTTTTGTTTCTAGTATCCCACAACTTCTGTGTGATGAAGAAGAATATGGTCCCAGTGTCCAAGTTCAAAATGCATGTCAATATGTTTGGAACCGTTCTCCATTTCTCTTTAGCTTAGCCATAGACTCACCTTCACTAGCATCTCGACTTGGAAAAATGGAAACTAAAAAACATTATCAACAGCCGTGCATTCTGCCCCCACTATTTTGTGCCAAATGTTAAAAAGTATAGAAAACAAGACTGAAAAGTATATTTTCAGAAGTTAGAAAGAGCGAGACGGATGCTCAGTGTTGGTTGGATGTTTTTAACAGTTAATTTTTAGCGGGAGCGATACTCAAAATAGCAAATGATCATTGCTTTGCAATATTAGTACTTAACCTTATTCCATTTCTTAATCACTCATTTTGCAGGAATGTAGGATCTTGAAGAATTTTTCCTCATTGAGGGCCATTGTTTCAGCGCTACAATCCAACTCCATCTATCGGTTAAAAAAGTGTTGGTCCAGCGTTTCAAAGTAAGACTTTTTTTCCTCTTTCCTTTGAATAGGAAAAATTCTCATGAACAGACTGCTAGTATTCAAGAGAGAAGAAATGTGGCTGATAAAACCTTTGCTGACCACTAAAATATCATTAGAAAGATTAATTTTCTGGTTCTCCATGACTCACCCCCATACCGAACTTAATAAATCATCCTGGAAGACACAAAAGCTCCCCTTTTAAAAAATGCTATTGGTGGTCTAGTAAAGAGGCTAGCTCAAGGTATTCCCAAGGATGGGAACATGGGAATTCCTGTACAGTTTTTTTCCCCCTGTGAGGCAAATGGGACAGAAAGCAAAGGAACACTCCAAATATTGAATATGCAGGGCTTTTATACTCTTTACCACCTGACCTAATCTGGCTCTCTTAGCCAGTCAATGAAAGCACTGTGGCTTCAGTGATTAATGGTGAATGATGTCCCCGGAGTTTATTCCTTTGGTGGCAGGCATGTAGCCGGGGGGGCTAAGGGGGCTTCAGCCCCCGAATTCTCAGAGTGGTCCGCGAGAAGGCCTTACTCAGTGCCAGCCTTTGGCATTCCGCCATGTAAGCGTCGCGTGAGGCGACGGGTCCTGGGAGGGCGTCGCCGCCTGCGAGGGGCGCCACCACGCTGGCCGCCCCCCCGCCACGCCTCCTGCCCGGGAGCCAGTGCTCCCACCGGCGGCGCAGCCGGGTGATGCAGCCAGCGCAGGCGGCGCTGCAGCCGCGCCGGACGTCACTGCGCATGCGAGGCATGCGCACGCATGCGCAGGATGCGTCAAGAGCTGCGTGTGCGTGGCAGGCGTGTGTCATGCTGCGCTGCGCATGCGCAGGTGTGCGTGGCGCCGTCCGCAGCCATAGAGGGTGGGCGCCAGACATGAGGCTCTACCCCCAGGCAGGCGCCCCAGGCGTACATTATTTAAACTGTTATGTCATGCACGCCTGCTAATGGGCGGGATAACAATACAAAAAGGTTTGCTAGGGTAGACCCTCTTCGCCAGGCTGCCGCGTCCAGCAGCCTGTTTGGTGGGAATGATAATGGTGGCGCAGAAATGGTGATTTACTCGCCTACCCCCAGGAGAGGTGTGCACCGCCCTGGCCAGTTACTGGTACATTATTTAAACTGTTGCAGCCGGCACAGTGTTTATTCATATCAGAGGTCTGATCTGCCATCACCATGCTCATTATATCCCACACTGAAGCCCGGGGCTTCTAAGGAGGACTCTGCTGCACTCTGCTGCAGCAAACGGGGACAGCGCCCCACCCACCTCCCCCCGGCCTCCTCCTTAACTGCCCCCCCCTCCAAGGAACGAAAGAAGGAAAAACAAGGTAGGGAAGAGAATGGAGGGAATGAGACAAGGGGAGCAAGGACTTATACAGAAAGGGGAGGAATGGCAGGAAGGAGGGAAAGGAAAGAAGGGAGGGAGGGAAGGAAGGAATGAGGGGAGAAGAAAGGAAAGGAAGGATAGAAGGAAGAATGGATGGAAGGAAGGAGGGGAGAAGAAAGGAAGGAAAAGGAAGGATAGCAGGAAGGAGGGGAGGGGAAAGGAAGGAAAGGATAGAAGGATGGAGTGAAGGAAGGAAGGAAAGTGGGGAGAACAAAAGGAACACAGAAACACATACACACACACATAAACACGCCTGTACTTACACATATCAACACATATACACGCACATACATATACTGTCAGCGCCGCTTGGCCCGTTTGTTGCCCTAACGGACCAAACACCGCGTGCCATCAGATAAGAGCAGCATCTGGTGGGCTTTGAACTGGAACCGCCCTTTGAAGTGCCAGGTACCTTTCCTGAACTTTGATATGCAGAGAGCCGGATGGTCAAGCCTGAGGAAGGAGGGACCCAGCAGGGGGCCGGGCCGGGGAGGGTTTTGAAGCGACTGTTGCGCGGGAAGAAGTTAGTCTATCTTTGCTTGCCCTGGATTAAGGACCTATTAAACTACTTATCCTTCAGCACCGTTTGGAGTGAGCGTGGTTCATTAGACCCCCCTTGCCGGAGCTTACATATACAAACACACATATACATAAGTACACACATATACACGCATACACATATACACATATACATAACTACACACACAGTCCCCAAGCTTAAAAAATCCCACAGCAATTCGTGGCCGGGTCAGCTAGTTTTTCATAAGGACCTAAAACATGAATGTTCCATTGTACCTATGATTAAACAGGTCAAACAGTTAAGCAGGCCCCCAAGTGTAATTCTCTATCAGCTCCTGCACTTTATCACCGTCCACTTCTTTATAGACCTGGCATTCAAATGACAACCAATATTACCCTTCAAGCTCTAAATATTATTGGCTGTTGCACTTTTCCACCAGCCCCTGTCCTGAAACTATTGCACTAGCTCCTAGCCCTCCGAGCTTGGTATCTATTACTGTTCAGGCTACTGATTGTTTTATGATACTGTGTTATTTTTTATGATGTGTTTATCTTATTCTTTATTTTTATTTTATTGTGTCGTTTTCTTAATCTATGTTTGCCTGGGCTTGTTCCCATGTAAGCAGCCCCGAATCCCTTCAGTGAGATGGAAACAGGGCATAAAAATAAAACAACAAGAACAATAATAATAATAATAATAGTTATTATTATAGCTATCCCTATGTCACATTCTGCTGTGCTCTAAGTCCAGAAAAACAAGGAGGCTAAGTCTTTTCCGCTAGCTAAACCAAAACAAACAACCGGACAATATGCAAAGTATCCGTGTGATTATCGCTACTGTTTAAATAGTCTCAAGAGAGTCAAACTACGAGTCTTTCAAACAGATAATTATGGTTTCATGTAACTCTATTAAAGTAATCTCCAAGACTTTCAAGAAATAAAGATATATTCAAAACACTATTTTAGTGGTCGCTCAATTCCCACGTGTACAGAGCAAGTTGCTCAATACTTGTAAGTAAAGGTCTTTGCCACCATGAGTGGGACAAATGCGGATTATAAACTTCAGTCTTTATAATTTCTCTAAACACTCACGTGTTGCAGACTTTCAAAGGAGAGCATGTTATACAATCAGTTATACTCACGAACACAGGTTTTTTGTCACATGACATCATCAGTATGAATCACAGGGAATGGGAAAAGTCCAAATTATATAGTCCATACACACAGGAGGCGAACAGTTCTTAGTAAGGTAGCAAAGTCCAAAGAAAACTTCTTCTCGTAGTCCCGTAGAATGATCGTAAACTAATGTCAGTCCATACAGAATTTTAATTCAACACATATTCATCTCGTGGAAGCGCCAAAATATAACAAGGGAGCCAGGTTGACGGATATTTCCATACCAGGATCCCACTCCGTTTCACACCACTCGTGCTTTTTCAAATCCCGAATTAGTTATGTAGGCACTATATAGGCGTCCACTCATCTGTAAATAAACAAGTCCAAGCGATAAAACGACAATCCTGCCCCAAATAGTAAATTATATAACCATATATTATACATACCGATCTTGCACCGCAATCAGGCACAGGCCAAACTCAGGGGGAGTAAGGCAATTAGTTTAAGGTGCAAGCACTTTTTAAAGGCAGACTTACATCGGTGTTAATTAACCACAGCAGAAAAGCTGGATCCTGGTATGGAAATATCCGTCAACCTGGCTCCCTTGTTATATTTTGGCGCTTCCACGAGATGAATATGTGTTGAATTAAAATTCTGTATGGACTGACATTAGTTTATGATCATTCTACGGGACTACGAGAAGAAGTTTTCTTTGGACTTTGCTACCTTACTAAGAACTGTTCGCCTCCTGTGTGTATGGACTATATAATTTGGACTTTTCCCATTCCCTGTGATTCATACTGTGATGTTCATGTGACAAAAAACCTGTGTTCGTGAGTATAACTGATTGTATAACATGCTCTCCTTTGAAAGTCTGCAACACGTGAGTGTTTAGAGAAATTATAAAGACTGAAGTTTATAATCCGCATTTGTCCCACTCATGGTGGCAAAAACCTTTACTTACAAGTATTGAGCAACTTGCTCTGTACACGCGGGAATTGTGCTCTAAGTCCAACCATGGGCTCATACCTTCTGCTGTACTGGAGGGAAGATACAGTGAACGCCTATGGCCCTGTGAGGCGGAGGCAGTGGAAACTGTGGAACACGTTTTGTTGTATTGCTCTTTTTACCGTGACCTTTGTAAACATTTTATAAATCCAATTTTAGAACGTCTACCAGGGAGATCTGTAAGGTTTTGTATTGATTATCTCTTGTCTGACCAATACCCCAGGGTCACTGCCAGGGTTGCTAGCTTCTGTCCAGCAGCAAAACCTTGTTGGCGCAAGATGCTGTCACAGTCTTAGAAAGTTTTAATATTTATTTCAGTTTGACCATTGTCATTTTAGCATCTTATTAACTTATTTTATGCAATACTGAGTTTTTAACTTTGCTTTGACATCGTTTCTTAATACCCAAATGTATATGTGCCTATCCTGACATTTGCATATTTTTTGATGCTGGTAATTGACCGTCTTGTATTGTACCACCTGCTCCCTCGACCCGTGCCCCTCCTGGCTTGTTAGATCCTGCCTGGAGGGGTTACATGGGCCTCTGTTGAACATCGTAAACAGCTCCCTTGAGCAAGGAGTCTTCCCAGAGTGCTTTAAAGAGGCGGTGGTAGCTCCATTACTGAAGAAACCGTCACTAGATCCTGCGGTTCCCTCCAACTACCGACCAGTGTCGAACCTCTCGTACCTGGGCAAGGTAGTTGAGAGGGCAGTAATGGAGCAGTTGCAGTCCTTCTTAGATGATGCAACATGGCTAGACCCCTTCCAGTCCGGCTTCCGTTCGGGGCACGGGGACGGAGACGGTCCTGGTCTCCATCACAGATCAACCCCGCTGCCAGCTCGACCAAGGCGGGTCTGCGCTGCTCGTGTTATTGGACCTCACGGCAGCGTTTGACACGGTCGACCACAATCTACTGATCCACCGCCTGGCCGTGGCTGGAGTGAGGGGGACAGCCCTTAAATGGCTGACCTCCTTCCTCCACCAGCGGTCTCAGCGTGTGAGGAGGGGCAAGGTGGTCTCCGAGGGCTCCTCATTAGTTTGTGGAGTTCCGCAAGGGGCCATTCTCTCCTCTCTGTTATTCAACATCTACACGCAGCCGCTTGCACAGCTGGTGCGGAGTTATGGGCTGGAGTGCCACCAGTACGCTGACGACACCCAACTCATTCTGAGGATGGAGGACAGGCCGGGATCCATCCCCGATAATTTCCAACACTGCCTCGAGGCCGTTACTGGATGGCTGCGTGCCAGTAGGTTGAGGGTGAATCCGGCGAAGACGGAGATCTTGTGGTCGGGCCGTTCGGGTGGTGTAGATGTCCAGCTTCCGACCCTGGACGGTGTGGCGCTATGCCTTCCATTAAGAGCCTGGGGGTCCATCTGGACTCCCAGCTGACCATGGAGGCCCAGGTCTCCGCGGTCAGCAAGGTTGCTTTTTTCATCTGCGACAGGCTCGGAGGCTGGCCCCCTATATCTCCGAATGACCTGGCCACGGTGATCCAAGCTACGGTCATCTCAAGGCTGGATTACTGTAACGCGCTTTACGTTGGCCTTCCTTTATCGGCGACCCGGAAGCTCAAGCTGGTGCAGAACACTGCCGCCCCGCTCCTGTCTGGAACCCCAGCAGGCCGCCACATCACACCTGTTTTGCAGGATCTGCACTGGCTCCCAATCGAGCACCGGATCTCCTTCAAGGTGTTGGTTCTTACCTTTAAGGCCTTGCATGGCCTGGGGCCAGCGTACTTGAGGGACCGACTCACCCACACTGTCCCCCGAGATCACTACGCTCCGAGGATGCTAATTTGTTAGAGATACCCTCGGCGAAATCGGCTAAACTGACATCTACTCGCCGGAGGGCGTTCTCCGTTATAGCTCCTACGCTGTGGAACGCCCTCCCGGCTGGAACGCGGGCTATAAAGGACCTGCTCCCGTTTAGACGCGCCTGCAAAACTTATTTGTTTAAGCAGGCCTTCGGTGAGTAGGTCCTGCCCATGTTCCGCTTTAGCCGCTGTCCTGGGGTGTCACGCTATCTAATTTCTGAACTGTACCTGGGGGTTTTGTATTTTGCTGTTTTAACTGTTTAATTGTCTTAGATGTTTTATCGCATTGCTTGTGTGTAGTTGTACCTTTGGTTCCTGTGAGCCGCCGCGAGCCTCAGGGAGTCGGCGGCATAGAAACCCGAAAAATAAATAAATAATAATAAATAAATAAATTTATATTCCGTCCTTCTCACCCCGCAGGGGACTCACGGTGGATCACAATGCACATACACAGGCAAACATTCAATGCCATTGACATACAACATATTTAGACAGACATAGAGGCAATTTAACATTCCAGCTTCTGGCCACCAGGAGGAGCTGTCACATTCTTTCATTCTTTTTGTGTACTTCCTGGAGATTTTATGGCCTTGTAAATCAGTTAAATTTAGCCTCCCCACAAAGTGGCACCTAAATTTCCTACTTGACAGATGCAACTGTCTTTCGGGTTGCAAAGGTCGACAACGAGCTACACAAATTGGCCGAGAGCTCACCCCGACCCGGGCAGGCCTCAAACTCATGACCTTCTAGTCAGTAGAGATCTTATGCAGCTGACACCCAGCCAGCTGCGCCACATTCCCGGTTGTTTGTGCAATCTAATCACAAGGAGCCAAGAAAACTAGCATCTCACATTCATTCTATTTCTCACTTCTATGCAGGGACAGCATGTTGATGTTTGAAGAATTGTCAGAAATTTTCTCAGACCGTGACAACTATTTGATAAGTCGGGAGCTGCTTATGAGGGTAAGAAGCAGTCGTTCGTTGATGTCAGTGGTGTGTGAATACATTGCATTTTAAACCTGTGGATATTGCACTCAGTGACTTCTAGAACCTTGTCTGATAGATGTTCTTTGAATACAGGTGTAAAAAGTGAAAAGCGGGAAGGAAATTTCAGATAACAAAGCTGTATGATTTGTTTCTTATCTCTGTCTGTCTGTTTCTCTTTATAACCTACTAGCTTGAGGACCCGGCGGTGCCCGGGTTATTTGAGGCAGGCATTGTGTGCCAAGGTTGGTTCCTATTAGATGTTTATGTGGCTTGCAGTGCTCTCAGGAACTTAGTGAAGGTACTGCAAGTCCCATTGGCCATGGTCCATCCCCCTCCCAACAGCCCCAGGATGTAGAGTGGGTCATGTGGGCTCTGTGTGCCACATTTGGTCTTGATCATTCATTGGAAGAGGGCTGCAGCAGTCTCAGAAGGTGAGTGAAGGTACTTCAAGTCTCATCATCCATGGTCCATCCTCCTTCAAATGGCACCAGGATGTAGAGTGGGTCATGAGGGCTCTGTGTGGCAAGTTTGGTCTGTATTGGTCATTGGATGAGGGTCGCGTTGTGAAGTGGGCCATTGGGCCCCTGTGTGGCAAGTTTGGTCCTGATCCCTCACTGCCGTGGGCCACAGTGTCTGACTGCCTGAGGCCTTTCCTTTTCCCTCTGCATCACCTTAGAATGTTGGAATGTGGATGGCCAATCGGAGTCCTTTATGAAAATACCATTTCAGTGGCAACCAATCTCCTCTGTCTGTGGCCGTGGAATGTTGGAGTTCTGAGGCTGGCCAATCAGAGTCCATTATGCAAATATTCCCTTAGTGGCAACCTATTGAAATGCTATCACATATTCCGTGGCACCTCCGCACCTCCTTAGAGTGTTGGAGTTCTGAGGCTGGCCAATCAGAGTCCTTTATGCAAATAATCCCACAGTGGGAACCAATCGAAAAGCTGGCACATATTCCTCCTCACCTCCCACCCTCCGTACCTCCACAAACACTGACTTTTATTATATACATACATAGATAGATAGATAGATAGATAGATAGATAGATTAGCCCCCTTCCTTCTCTCCAGACATTTCTGATATTGTTGTTGTTCTAGTTGTTTTTCTAGTGACCCTGAGACAAATCTATCATGGGATTTTTATTGGCAAGCTTTATTTGCCTTTGGGTTGCCTTTGCCTTCCTCTGAGGCAGGGCTGTCCAACTGGCGGCCGTGGGGCCGGATCCGGCCCCCCAGCCTGTTGGGCACGGCCCCAGCTATGCCCCCAGCCGCCATTTTTAAATTTTTTTTAAAAAATCTAAAAAAAAATTTTTTTTAAAGGTGGCCGGGGGGGGGGGGGGAGGCGGGGCAGGGAGGTGGAAGAGAGCTAGCTCCTCCTCCCTGCACCCCCCTCCGTCCCTCTCTCCGCGCCCGAAAAGGAGGAGTAGGCGGCGCCAAGGGCAGCGCATCACGCCAGGCCTGTGACGCGCTGCCCTTGGCGCCTTCTGCCCTTTTCGGCGGCTCCTCCGCCCTAGGAAGGGCAGGGGCCGCCGAAAAGGAGGAGTAGGCGGTGCCAAGGGCAGCGCGTCACGACAGGCCTGTGACGCGCTGCCCTTGGCGCCGCCTTCTGCCCTTTTTTGGCGGCTCCCCCGCCCTAGGAAGGGCGGGGGGGCGCCGAAAAGGAGGAGTAGGCGGCGCCAAGGGCAGCGCGTCACGCCAGGCCTGTGACGCGCTGCCCGGGAGAATGACAGCTTTAGGAGAGGGCGGGGCCTGGGCTGGGGCGGGGCCTGGGGGGCGGGGCCTGGCCTGGGGCGGGGGCCTGGGGCGGGGCGAGCGGCCCCGAGGTCATCAGTGACCTCTATTCCGGCCCTGGACCCGGTAGAAGTTGGACAGCCCTGCTCTGAGGCATCGGGTGATTGGTTGTCACTCAGTGGGCGTGCTTGGCTGAGCAGGGTTTTAAGCTCTGCTCTCTAGCTTCTCAGTCCAATGCTAAAAGCACTACACACCATGCTGGCTGTAACTTCAGAAACTTGCTTAGACAAACACTCCATAATTTCAAGGTAAAATCTAGATTTCCATGCAAGAAATTAAAGTCCATAACCTAAAACGTTACTTTCTGCACATACCAGACTAGTTAGAATAGAAAGGCAAAGTGGTTGACATTCAGAGCAGAAATGAGACAATGGACTCAAAAAGAAAGCTTTCACTTAGTGTTGTGCTGAGGATAAGTTGAACTTATACAAAAGAGAAGAATCTGCTTGCATCAAAATGGAATAAGACTGCTGATGTTTGTGGAAAATTATAAGTATGGCCTGCAGCAGTATCCGGAACACATCTGGTTTGCGAAAACCTAACTCTTAGAGGAGTGATTTGAATATTATATAAAGCCTCCATCCGGAACCGATGGGCTGAACATTTTCAGAGTCTCTTCAATGCCAACCAAGTAGCCCAAGGTTCAGCTATCCAACACAGGATACAGTAACCCAGTGTTGCCCAACCTTTTTTGAGCCGTGGCACAACCAAAATGACACTGTAACACAGTAAAAGCTGCTGGGAGGCGAAGCCGAGGAGGGGGAGGGGGATGGTGAGCTGCTGGGAGTGCTTGGCACTGCCCCTCAAGGCTGGCGCTGTGGGAGGAGGGGGAGGAGCCAGGCCACACCATGCCCCCCCCCTTCCCGGCTTCAGTTCTCCCACAGCCGCCAGCTTTGAGAGGGCAGTGCCAAGCCAGCATTGTGCTGGCTCTGCCACCACTGGCTTGGCACTGCACTGCCCCCTCAAGGCTGGCAAAGCTGTGGGAGCGCTGAAGCCGGGGAGGGGCGGAGCCAGGCCACACCATGCCCTGCCCCCCCCCTCCCCTGGCTTCAGTTCTCCCACAGCTTCGCCAGCTTTGAGAGGGCAGTGCCAAGTCAGCATTGTGCTGGCTCTGCCACCGCTGGCTTGGCACTGCCCCCTCAAGGCTGGCAAAGCTTTGGGAGTGCTGAAGCCGGGGGAAGGGGCGGAGCCAGGCTGCGCCATGTCCCCCCCTCCCTGGCTTCAGCTTTCCCACAGAGGAGGAGCATGAGCAGTGGACGGGCTTCAGTAGGCAGGGCTCCTCCTCGCGGCTTCAACAAGCAAGGGGCGAGAGTCATGGCGGATTGGAGGCTGGTTGGGGAAATGGCCAAAGGAGGCGCCGCCCCGGTCCCTTCTTTTTCTTCGCCGCCACCTGGCTTTTTCTCCTCCTCTCCCAAGCAGCAGGAGTTTGGCAGGAGGAGGGGGGAAGGAAGGGGGGCAGAGAGCTTTTCTCGCGGCACACCTGATGATCGCTCATGGCACCCTAGTGTGCCACGGCACACTGGTTGAGAAACACTGCAATAAGCAATGAAAAATGAAGTGGACACAGCTCCCACTCTGGAAGAGACCCTTGAGGCCATACAGCAGATGATAAATGGCAAGGCAGCCGGGATCGATGGAATCCCGCCTGAAGCTTGGAAACAGGGAGGTCATGTACTCCATGCTAAATTCCACGAGCTCCTTGTGAGTTGCTGGGAAAAAGGTGAACTGCCATCAGATCTCAGAGATGCAGGGCACGTCTCTAGGGTGGAGGACCACCGCCTCCCAAAGATATGGTGAACTCGCCATGGGTCGGCGCAAGAGAGGCGCCCCCAAAAAGAGATACAAGGACTCCCTGAAACAACATCTCAGGCTCGGCCAGATTGATCACCAACAATGGTCCACCCTGGCCTCACATCGGGAGGCATGGAGACGCACTATCCACAATGCTGCGGCCTCTTTCGAGAAGACATGCCGAATGGATCTTGAAGAGAAACAACAACGCAGAAAGAACCACAACTTGGAAACAACATCACCCAAGGAGACTTTCTGCTGTGCTTTCTGCAACCAAACTTTCCTATCTCGGATTGGCCTTTTTAGTCATCAACGAGCTTGTAAAAAGCGTGGGATGAGTCCTTCCTAAGAATCTTCATTCGCGAAGTAATTGCAGAAAGAGAGACTCTTCTGCTGATAAAGAATTGTAGATTATAACAGCATACAAAGACAAATATTTATAGGAAAACTTACTTGCAAGTCATACTAAACATGATAGAGTGTTCCCCCGCTACTTCGCGGTTTGCTTATTGCGGACTCGCTGTTTCGCGGATTTTAAAAAATATTAATTTAAAATATATATCATGGTATTTTCGCTGTTTTGTGGGGTTTTGCCGCCACCGCTCTCCAAGGCGCTTTCCCTCCTCAGTCCTCCCTCTTTCCCTCCAGCCTTGAAGGACCTTTCCTTCCTTTCCTTCACTTTATTTTAAGCTTATAAAGACTTAAAATAGTGTATAACTACTAAAATAATGAATACATATTACAATAAACAGAGCACCCCTACATTGCGGTTTTCCACTTATTGCGGGAGGTCCTAGAACATAACCCCAGCAATAAGTGAGGGAACACTGTATTGTGTCTGCATCTTCTTATGTAAAAAGATGTGTAGAGTCCCTGAATTCGAAGAGGGTATTACTTAGCAAAACGGAATTAAATAAAAGAGAAAGGAGGGACTCAGTATTTATTTATTTTACTTTACTTTATTTATATTCCGCTCTTCTCACCCCGGAGGGGACTCAGAACGGATTACAGGTACACATACTTAGCAGACAATCCCTGCTGTTTTTCACATACACAACATATAAACAAACAGAGGCAAACTCTGGCCACCAGGGGGAGCTGACGCACTCCTCATCTCTCAGCGTCCCTTGTTGTTCCTTTCCTTTCCGCATTCCTCCGCTTTCCTGGAGTTCTTTTAATGCCCTCATAATTCAGTCAAAATTTGCCTCCCCACTTAATGTGGTAACGTAATCTCCTACTTGACAGATGCAACTGTCTTTCGGGCTGCAAAGGTCGACAGCAGGCTACACTTAAAGGTCGACCCGGGCAGGCCTCGAACTCATGACCTACTGGTCAGAGAGATCTTATGCAGCTGACACTTAGCCAGCTGCGCACAAGTATTACACAAAGGCAATTTTCAATATCAAAAATATATATTATAATATAGGTACTAGGGACAACACAAATCACATTGAGGACCAAAAGCACGTACTGTACCTGTAATAGATGGAATAATTTCGCATGACTCTCTCAAACTATGAGTATAGTGTTCAATTGTCGGGAAATCCGGAGTAACTTCAAATTAGTCCAGAGCCAAGCGAGAAAAGTCCGCAAAGGGTCCCACAATGTTGGAAAATTCGATAAGAGTCCCCAGTAGACCTGTAGGCACTATCCAAAGAGCGATAGGACACTGAAGGCGAGTAGTAGTATACTCCAAACATAAAGATGTTAGCCAGAGGCGTTTGGAGTATACTACTCTCCTTCAGTGTCCTATCGCTCTTTGGATAGTGCCTACTGGTCTACTGGGGACTTTTATAACATCGAATCTTCCAACATTGTGGGACCCTTTGCGGATTTTTCCTGCTTGGCTCTGGACTAATTTGAATTTACTCCGGATTTCCCGGCAATTGAACACTATACTAATAGTTTGAGAGAGTCATGCGAACTTATTCCGTCTATTACGGGTACAGTACGTGCTTTTGGTCCTCAATGTGATTTCTGTTGTCCCTAGTACCTATATTATTATATATATTTTTGATATTGAAAATTGCCTTTGTGTAATACTTGTGCGTTTACGCAACCCATGCTGTTTTCTTTGTACTTAGCCAGCTGCGCCACATTCCCGGGGATCAGATCCCTTTAGGAAGAAGAACATTAAAATGTATACCACAGACTAGAAAGTGCATGAATTAAATATCCAAGGAGATACTAGTGTTGTTAACCAACGGCGTAAAGCTACTGAAAACAAAGGAGCTTCCTTACAAGTTTTTCTCGGAGAAGAAAAGATGACACAAGCAGTCGAAAGGCCGAACAGGGCATAGGGTTACAGCCTGTGTTGGATGGGGTTACACTCCCCCTGAAGACGCAGGTTCGCAGCTTGGGAGTGATCCTGGACTCATCGCTGAGCCTGGAACCCCAGGTCTCGGCGGTGGCCAGGGGAGCTTTTGCACAGTTAATACTGCGCCCGTACCTTGGGAAGTCTGATCTGGCTACGGTCGTCCACGCTCTGGTCACATCCTGAATAGACAACTGCAACACACTCTACGTGGGGCTGCCTTTGAAGACAGTTCGGAAATTACAATTAGTCCAACGGGCGGCAGCCAGATTACTAACTGGAGCTACATACAAGGAGCATACCACCCCCCTGTTGTGTCAGCTCCACTGGTTGCCTGTCCAATTCCGAGCTCAATTCAAAGTGCTGGTTTTGACCTTTAAAGCTCTATAGGGTTCTGGCCCAGCTTACTTGTCCGAACGCATCAGCCTCTATGTCCCACCTCGTGATTTAAGATCATCCGGGGAGGCCCTGCTCTCGCTCCCGCCAACTACTCAAATGTGGTTGGTGGGGACGAGAGAGTGGTGGCTCCCCGTCTGTGGAACGTGCTTCCAAGCGACATACGATCAACCCCATCCCTCCTGGCATTAAGGAAAAAAGTAAAATCTTGGCTGTGGGACCAGGCGTTTGCACACTAGCACATTGTAGCACTTTGGACTGGATTTGTAATGGCAAGTTGATGGATATGGCTCAATGCTCCTGTTATGGACGGAATACTGTTTTTAACTTAAGAGAATGTGTATGATGTGTTAATGTTAATTGTATTTTAATGTATTTTAATGCTATATGTTTTTGGTTTTATATTGTGTTTATGCTGGCATCGAATTGTGCCTTTTGTTAGGCCGCTCTGAGTCCCCCCTCGGGGGTTGAGAAGAGCGGGGTAGAAATGTTGGAAATAAATATATAATAAATCAACAAAAAATAAATTTGAGGAAAACATTTAAAAAATAACTGCAGTAGGAGCAGTTCTTGTGGAAAGTGTCTGTTCAGCTTTGGTTGGGAACAACAAGAAGAATAGAGATCCCACAGCTAGAGAAGCCATGGAAATAGTTGGTGAAGAAACGAACTGAGAATTTACAGATTTGCATTACTCTTTACTATGGAAGATGCTGGAGAAAGGCCCACATGATTTTCATCAGAGAGGTTGTGTCAAATTGCTGACCCTGACAATTGCAGATTAACGCAACCTAGGCAGCAGTGGTGATAGCTAAATCAGCTGATGTCAGTGCAAGTAAAAAAAAGTATTGTGAAATGTGACCGTCATTCACGAAAATAACTGGGAAAGTAGTCTTCAGAGTGTAAATTGCTGGAATGTGAAAACAAGCATTTTCGTTTCCTGACTATCTTCTTGTTAGTCAGCAAATGAAAGACATTAGTCATCGTATCCAAGTGCACGAGAACGAGAGAAAAACCCAGTGTTACATAATGGAGGGGAAAATGTGTATTAATAACACATTTTGAAATAGTGCTGGACACAAGATGATTCAGAGTAGGAAAAGCCCATTCATTAGTTCTCTAGAACTGATGTCCAGGTGTATTTTCCTTGCAAATTTGCGGTCCAGATGTATCTGACTTGAAGAGGGTTAGATGCTGGCAGCGGTTTCAGAGGGGATTGAGGAATTTTGTAAGCAAATTGTGCTTGTTTCATTTTTTAATAGCCCGTCTTCACAGTGCTGGGAAACGGACATCTGTACCCTTTACTTTCTGTTGGTGTGTCAATGTCTGTATTTAGTATTAAGATGTTCTCTAGGTCAGTGTTTTTCAACTTTCTTTGAGCCGCGGCACACTTTTTACATTTACAAAATCCTGGGGCACACCACCAACCAAAATGACACAAAATGACACTCTAACTCAGTAATACATATAGTTAATATGTTTTTAAATGTATTTATACACTCAGTGTGAAACCTGGGCCTGTTTCGATGAACACAACATAGATATCCTGGCAGGAATGGCAGAAAGACACACACGAAGGTCTTGCTCAACAGCTATCAGTCATGGGAAAACTGCCCTCTGGGTGCTTTGGACTTCAACTCCCACCATTCCTAACAGCCTGAGGCCCTTTCCTGCTTAAGTGGCTGAGGGGGGAAAGGAAAGGGCCTGCTAGGAACGGTGGGAGTTGGAGTCCAAAACACCTGGAAGGTCCAAGTTTGCCCATGCCAGCTTTCGATTCCATCGCCACATCTATCTTCAGCCTGTGGCAGTTTGAATATATGTGATTTTCTACGTGATTTTCTACCTTGTCGCTATGATTATGGTGCTGCTTTTTAAAATTGTCCGCAAACTAACTGTGTTATTGTGCGGATCCCGGAACTGACATTGGATAACATCGTGAGGATACACTTTGTTTTTTGCACTCACTTCCGTGATTTCATCAAATATCGTGAGTTTTCCATAGAGGAGCGCTCCGTGAACTCGCTACTTTCTGCTTCGCAACTCCTCCGCTCTCTGTGGCGACCACGCCAAGCTACCTTATGTAAGACTTTTGATTTTCTCCAGCAGGATTGGGTACTTTGAATGTGTTTTTGCGTATGATTATGTATGATTAATTGTGCATTTTGTACTGTGACGTAGCGGCGCTCCTTTAATAAGTAAGGATATTGGAGGTTCCAATTTCCCATGGCACACCTGATGATCGCTCACGGCACACTAGTGTGCCCCGGCACACTGGTTGGGAAACACTGCTCTAGGTTTGAGAAAGCAATATATAACTTCGGATTAGTATAGGAAATATTTGCACCTCTTCTTAATGGTCTCTGCATTAAATGCCCTTTTATTCACATTGCAGGAAGGAACGTCAAAATTTGCAAATTTGGAAAGCAGTGTAAAAGAAAACCAGAAAAGGACTCAGCGGCGACTTCAGCTGCAAAAAGATATGGCAAGTGGACATCTCCATGTAGTTTTTCCCCCCCATAAGATAATTAGGAAGTTAAGGAATTGATTATGTATTGACATTATGTTTTCATTTTCATATCAGTTGTTCCCAGTTCAGGCCCGGATTGTTTTATAAGGCCACCCGAGGCCATTGCCTCGGGCGGCAGATTTTGGGGGCGGCATTACCAGGCCCGAAAGAAGGGGTGAGGGAAGTCCCGCTGCCCCTAGGGAGACTCACGCGGCTTCCCCCGCCGCCGCCCCACTTGTGTTTGGGGCATGGCCGAGCGGGGCGGCGGTGGCGAAACCGCGTGAGTCGCCCTAGTGGCGGGACACCCAGGTTCTTTTCCTCACGCCGGTTGAGCTCCGCCCTCCTCCCTTCCGTGAAGGGAGGAGGGGCGGACTAGCCCGGCGCGAGAGAAAAGGAGCCAGGAGAAGCCTCGCCGCTGCCGCGCCGCCCCTAGGGCGACAGACGTGCCTTCTCCTACCGCCTCCTCGCTGCACGGGAGGCGGCGGGCCGGGGGAAGGCACGTCCGTTACCCCCGGCGGCGGCAGTGAGCCTTCTCCCAGCTCCTTTTCCCTCACGCCGGCTCCGCCCCTGCAAGAGGCCACGCCCCCTCAAGCGGCCACAGCCCTGCCCCCGGGGGGCGGGATTTAGAGAGTGTGGCCTAGGGCGGCAGAAGCCCTTAATCCGGCCCTGTCCCAGTTTTGAGTTGCCAGGTGTTTTTGAAATCCAACTTTGAAAATCCCTGAGGATTAGCTGGGCTGACTTCAGATTCTGGGAGTTGGAGGTGCAACAGTATCTGGGGATGCATTTTTGGAATCCCTTTTGGAACCAATCTCAATAATAATAGTAGTAGTAATTTTATTTCTTACCCACCTCTCCTTATGGAGGCAGGTTCATACATAGCTAAAAATGCAGGTTCGCAGTCTAGGAGTGATCCTGGATTCATCGTTGAAGCTGGAACCCCAGGACTCGGCGGTGGCCGGGAGAAATTTTGCACAGTTAGAACTTGTGCGCCAGCTGCGCCCGTACCTTGGGAAGTCTGACTTGGCCACGGTGGTCCACGCTCTGGTTACATCCCGAATAGACTACTGCAGTGCTGTTCAACTTCTTCCGGCCCAAGGGCCGGAAGAGTGTCACTGATCACCTGGGGGCCGCAGGTGATCAGTGAGCGAGGGGCGGGCCGAGAAGGGGGGGGTGGGCGGGGCGGGGCGGGGGCGGGGCCAGCTGACTTCCTCCCTCCCCCTCCTCCCCCGGACGAGCCGCGGCCCGACGCGAGCCGCGGGTGCGGGAAGGAGGAGGGGCGAAGGGAGGAGGAGCCAGCTGTCTTCCTCCTGCCTGAATCGCCCTTCTCCCTCTCGGCGCCGCCGCTGCGAGGCAGTTTGCAGCGGCGCCGCCGAGAAAGGGAGACGGGGGCGATACAGGCAGGAAGAAAGACAGCTGGCCCCTCCTGCCTGGATCGCCTCCGTCCCTTTCTCGGCGGCACCGCTGCATACTGCCTCGCATTGGCGCTGCTGAGAGAGGGACGGAGGGGGCGATGCAGGCAGGGAGTGAGGGGCCAGCTCTCTTCCTCCTGCCTGAATCGCCCCTTCTCCCCTCTCTTGGCGGTGCCGGTGCGAGGCAGTTTGCAGCGGCGCCGCCGAGACAGGGACGGGGGGCGATCCAGGCAGGAGGAAGATAGCTGGCCCCTCCCTCCCTGTACCGCCTTTGTCCTTGTCCTTACGGCGCCGCTGCAAACTGCCTTGCACGGCGCCGCTGAGAGAGTCCGTCCCGAGGGGCGATCCAGGCAAGGAGGAGGGGCCAGCTCTCTTCCTCCTGCCTGAATCGCCCCTTCTCCCTCGGTTGGCGGCGCCGTTGCGAGGCAGTTTGCAGCGGCGCCGCTGAGAGAGGGACGGAGGGGGCGATGCAGGCAGGGAGGAGGGGCCAGCTCTCTTCCTCCTGCCTGAATCGCCCCTTTCACCCTCTCTTGCGCGCGCTGCATACTGCCTCGCATTGGCGCTGCCGAGAGGGATGGAGGGGCGATCCAGGCAGGAGGAAGACAGCTGGCTCCTCCTCCTGCCTGTATCGCCCCCTCCGTCCCTTCTCGGCGGCGCCGCGAGTGAGGCAGTTTGCAGCGGCGCCGCCGAGAGAGAGAGAAGGGGCGGTGTAGGGAGGAGGAAGAGAGCTGGCTCCTCCTCCCTGTACTGCCTTTCTTTCTCTCTCGGCGGCGCCAATGCAAACTGCATCGCATCGGGGCGGCGCCGAGAGGGGGATTTGGGCGATACAGGCAGGGAGGAGGAGCCAGCTGTCTTCCTCCTCCCTGCCCCGCTCCCTCCTCCCCGCCGCCATTTAAAAAAAAAAAAATGATTTTTTTTAAATTTAAAAGTGGCGGTTGAGGGCATAGGTGGGGCCGTGTCCACAGGCTACGGGCCGGATCCGGCCCCGGGCCGCCAGTTGGACAGCCCTGACTACTGCAACGCCTCTACGTGGGCTGCCTCTGAAGACTGCCCGGAAGCTTCAGTTAGTCCAACGCTCGCAGCCAGGCTACTAACGGGAGCAGGGCACAGGAGCGCACAACTCCTCTGTTGCGCCAGCTCCATTGGCTGCCTATTAGCTTCCGAGCACATTCAAAGTGATGGTTTTAACCTACAAATCCCTATACCAGGGGTGCCCACACTTTTTCAGCATGCAAGCTACTTAAACTAAAACCAAGTCAGAAAGATCTACCAAGAGATAACAGGGCGGAGCTGGGGAAGGGGTGGGGCTTGGCGGGCTTGGCTCCGCCCCCTTCCTTTCTGGCTTCAGCATTTCCACTGCTTCTCCTGGTAGAAGAGGTAATGCTGCCAGTGGGCATAGATAGCCACCACTGGCTTGGCATTACCCCCTTCTACTCTTTGAGAAGCTGTGGAAATGCTGAAGTCGCGGAGGGGCGGAGCTTGGTGGGGCTTATCTCCGCCCCTTTCCTTTCTGGCTTTAGCATTTCCACAGCTTCTCCAGGGTACAGAGCTTATGCCAAGCCAGTGGTGGCTATCTATGCCACCACTGGCTTGGCATTACCCCTTCTACTCTTGAGAAGCTGTGGAAATGCTGAAGCCGGGCGGAGGGGCGGGGCTTGGCGCGGCTTGGCCCGCCTCAGAAGCGCCCCATCCAGCTGGGATCGACCTCCTGGGTCCCAAGATCGACCAGTCGATCGCGACGACTTTCTGAGCACCCCTGCCCTATACGGTTCCGGCCCAGTTTACTTGTCCGAACGTATTCTCCCCTACGAACCATTAAGGCAGTTAAGATCTCTGAGGGGCCCTGCTCTCGGTCCCACCACATTCGCAATCATGGCTGGTGGAGACGAGAGACAGGGCCTTTTCTGTGGTGGTCCCTCAGCTGTGGAACTCCCTCCCAGCTGAGATCAGATCTACCACCTCACTCCTGACCTTCAGGAAGCTATTGAAATCCTGGATCTGGAAAGAAGCATTCCCGGAATAATGGCAATAATAGACTAAGTCATGTATATGGACCGAAATTGACATGTTTTTTTTTGGCGATCTGGTTTATGTGTATTTATATGTATTTTAATCTCCTTGTATTTTAATCTTTTATTGTTTTTATGATGTTTTAAATTGTAATTGGCATTGAATCCTTGCTGTTAACCGCCTGAAGTTTGAACTGCACTGAACTACATTATAAGGGTCTTCATGAATACTCGAATGTCCAAATATGAACACTGGTGGAGTTTGAGGAGCATGCTGAAAAAGTGTGGGCACCCCTGGTATAGGGATTTGTAGGTTAAAACCATCACTTTGAATTGTGCTCGGAAGCTAATAGGCAGAGGACCTCAGGTCGATGAAGCGGGAGAGGAGACGGCTAGAGCGCGTGTGGAGGAACCTCCGTGACGGAGCCTCAGTATCAGCTTATAAGCTATTTAAAGATACTTATGAGCGTGCTGTCAAGGCAGCCAAAAATGTGTACTTTTCTGCCTTGATAGCGTCTGCTAGCTCACGCCCGGCTCAATTGTTTAAGGTAATTCGCTCTTTGACGACGGTCCCCACTGTCCCAAAAAGCAGCGATCAGACCCCTACCGCGGTGCTTTCAGAGCTATTTCACAGACAAGATTCTGAATCTCCGCCGGGACATTCCTGCCACAATTGATACAGTAAGAGAACTTGAGACCCCGTGGCCTCCGCCGGGCCCACCCTCGACCGGTTTCGGCCACTGGACGCAGATGCTGTTGATAAGATTGTGGCTGCAACCAGGCCTACCACCTGCTCCCTCGACCCGTGCCCCTCCTGGCTTGTTAGATCCTGCCTGGAGGGGTTACGTGGGCCTCTGTTGAACATCGTAAATAGCTCCCTTGAGCAAGGAGTCTTCCCAGAGTGCTTTAAAGAGGCGGTGGTAGCTCCATTACTGAAGAAACCGTCACTAGATCCTGCGGTTCCTCCAACTACCGACCAGTGTCGAACCTCTCGTACCTGGGCAAGGTAGTTGAGAGGGCAGTAATGGAGCAGTTGCAGTCCTTCTTAGATGATGCAACATGGCTAGACCCCTTCCAGTCCGGCTTCCGTTCGGGGCACGGGACGGAGACGGTCCTGGTCTCCATCACAGATCAACTCCGCTGCCAGCTCGACCAAGGCGGGTCTGCGCTGCTCGTGTTATTGGACCTCACGGCAGCGTTTGACACGATCGACCACAATCTACTGATCCACCGCCTGGCCATGGCTGGAGTGAGGGGACAGTTCTTAAATGGCTGACCTCCTTCCTCCACCAGCGGTCTCAGCGTGTGAGGAGGGGCGAGGTGGTCTCCGAGGGCTCCTCATTAGTTTGTGGAGTTCCGCAAGGGGCCATTCTCTCCCCTCTGTTATTCAACATCTACATGCAGCCGCTTGCACAGCTGGTGTGGAGTTATGGGCTGGAGTGCCACCAGTACGCTGACGACACCCAGCTCATTCTGAGGATGGAGGACAGGCGGGATCCATCCTCGATAATTTCCAACACTGCCTCGAGGCCGTTACTGGATGGCTGCGTGCCAGTAGGTTGAGGGTGAATCCGGCAAAGACGGAGATCTTGTGGTCGGGCCGCTCGGGTGGTGTAGATGTCCAGCTTCCGACCCTGGACGGTGTGGCGCTATGCCCATCGCCTTCCGTTAAGAGCCTGGGGGTCCATCTGGACTCCCAGCTGACCATGGAGGCCCAGGTCTCCGCGGTCAGCAAGGTTGCTTTTTTTCATCTGCGACAGGCTCGGAGGCTGGGCCCCTATATCTCCCGGAATGACCTGGCCACGGTGATCCAAGCTACGGTCATCTCAAGGCTGGATTACTGTAACGCGCTTTACGTTGGCCTTCCTTTGTCGGCGACCCGGAAGCTCAAGCTGGTGCAGAACACTGCCGCCCGGCTCCTGTCTGGAACCCCAGCAGGCCGCCACATCACACCTGTTTTGCAGGATCTGCACTGGCTCCCCAATCGAGCACGGATCTCCTTCAAGGTGTTGGTTCTTACCTTTAAGGCCTTGCATGGCCTGGGGCCAGCGTACTTGAGGAACCGACTCACCCCACACTGTCCCCCGAGATCACTACGCTCCGAGGATGCTAATTTGTTAGAGATACCCTCGGCGAAATCGGCTAAACTGACATCTACTCGCCGGAGGGCGTTCTCCGTTATAGCTCCTACGCTGTGGAACGCCCTCCCGGCTGGAACATGAGCTATAAAGGACCTGCTCCCGTTTAGACGCGCCTGCAAAGCGTATGTGGTTAAGCAGGCCTTCGGTGAGTAGGTCCTGCCCATGTTCCGCTTTAGCCGCTGTCCTGGGGTGTCACGCTATCTGATTTCTGAACTGTACCTGGGGGTTTTGTATTTTGCTGTTTTAACTGTTTAATTGTCTTAGATGTTTTATCGCATTGCTTGTGTGTAGTTGTACCTTCGGTTCCTGTGAGCCGCCGCGAGCCTCAGGGAGTCGGCGGCATAGAAACCCGAATAATAATAATAATGACCAGATAATACTGTTCAAACTATTTATTTATTTTATTTATTTACTTTATTTATATTCTGCTCTTCTCACCCCGAAGGGGACTCAGGGCGGATTACGGGTACACATACGAGCAGACAATCCCTGCCGTTTATCACAATACAGTACATATACTTTGACATATTACGCACATATAAAGGAACAGAGGCAAATCTGGCCACCAGGGGGAGCTGACACACTCTTCATCTCTCAGCGTTTCCAGCATCCCTCGTTGTTCCTTCCGCATTCCTGAAGTTATTTTTATGGCCTCATAATTCAGTCAAAATTTGCCTCCTCACTTAATGTGGTACCTTTATCTCCTACTGCCTTTTGGGCTGCAAAGGTCAACAGCAGGCTACACTTAAAGGCCGAGCACCCACCTCGACCCGGGCAGGCCTCGAACTCATGACCTATTGGTCAGAGAGATCTTATGCAGCTGACACTTAGCCAGCTGCGCCACATTCCCGGTGCTACATTATTTGGCAGTGTAGATCCAACTTAAGAGGGCAGCTACAGGAAAAGCAAATCCAAAGTGGACTTCCCACCCACTTAGCAGTGGATTCTTCAGCCAGCCATTCCCTATCAAAGATGTTAAAACAGAGAGGTGGGAATGTAGAGGAAGCATTCCAGCCCAGCTCACCTGTCTGAATGTATCTCCTCCTATGAACCTTCTAGGAGCTTAAGATCAGCTGGGGAGGCGGGGACGACAGACAGGGCCTTCTCTGTGGTGACCCCTCGGCTGAGGAACTCCCTCCCTAGGGATATTAGATTGTCCCTCTCCCAGGGCCTGTTCGTCCATTAGACAAACTACGCAAGTGTTTAGTGCGACGCCACCCGGGAGGGGCGTCGCCACCCGAGGGGCGTCGCCACCCGGGAGGGGCGCGCCACCCGGCGGGGCGTTGCCGCGCCCGGCTCCGCCCGCCGCCCACGCCGTGCTGCCCTGCCCGCCGCCACGCCGGTCAGGCCTCCGTAGCCGACCCTGTGGTCCGCGCTGCGCCGCGCTGGCCGGCCCGAGGCACTCCAGCCGTGCCTCCACATGTGCGGGGGGCGTGCATGCGCAGAAACTTCTACAGGCGCTACAGCGCCTGTAGGAGCTTGCGCGTCTTGAAAAGCTCACAAGATGCGTACTGACTCCAGAGCGCACCTCCCGCTTTGGAGCCAGTGCGCGCACATGCAGTTTTGCGTGTGCACACAGATAGGCACATGCGCACTAGGCTCCAAAGGGGGAGGTGTGCTCTGGAGCCAGTGCGCGTGTGCACAGATTGGCACATGCGCACTGGGCTCCAGGGCGTGACTCGCGCTCGGGAGCAACTGGGGGGGCGCTTTTTTTTTTTGCGTACCCCCCCGGAACAGGTAGGTCCGCCCCTGCCCCCTCCCTCTTGACCTTCCAGGAAAAAAGGAAAAATCTGGCTTTTTGAACAAGCATTTGGAAACGCATTGCAATAGACAAACACAGAACTATATCATACCGACTCAGACTATGTTTTTGGACAATGAGATTAACAGTGAAGGCATTGGTTTTATGTTTTTAAAGGTTTTATTGTTTTTGGTTTTTTTACAAATTTGTTTTAAATGTTTTAATTGTTTTTGTTATGGCATCGAAGGGCTGCCTGGTTGTAAGCCGCCTTGAGTCACCTCCGGGTTTGAGAAAGGCGAGATAGAAATATCATAAACAAACAAACAAACAAACAAATAAAGAGGCTGGACCCTGGCTATGTAGGACTTTTGAATTGGCCCCAGAAGCCAATGACCAACCATTGATGATCGGCTAAAATGACTAACCTATTTGCACTGCCCTTTTTGTACAGGGAATAATGCAAGGCACGGTTCCTTACCTTGGTACTTTCTTGACTGATCTGACGATGCTCGATGCAGCTCTACAGAACTATGTGGAGGTAGGTTTTCATAAGAAAATGTATGTGTCTGCATAGAAATAACTTTCCTACTAGGGATTTGGTATTCTATTTTCTGTCTTCATTTTCATAAGACTCACAAGTTTATCCCAGTTCATTCCCAGTAGTCTTGTAACTAGACTAGTGCTTAAATGTTTAATCCAGGGCTGCCCAGGAAGTCGATCGCGATCGACCAGTCGATCCTGAGACCGAAGGAGGCCGAGCCCAGCTGGATGGGGTGATTCTCAGAGGGGGGCGGAGCCAGGACGTGCCAAGCCCTGCCCCCTCCCTGGCTTCGGCACTCCCAGCAGCTTCTCCAGGCTTGAGGATGGCAGTGCCAAGCCAGTGGTGGCATAGCTAGCACAAGGCTGGCTTGGCATTGCCATCCTCAAGCCTGGAGAAGCTGCTGGGAGCTCCAAAGCTAGAGGGAGGGGGGCAGGGCTTGGCACGAACTGGCTCCACCCCCTCTGGCTTCTGCTCTACCAGCAGCTTCTCCAGGCTTGAGGATGGCAGTGCCAAGCCAGCCTTGTGCTAGCTATGCCACCACTGGCTTGGCATTGCCATCCTCAAGCCTGGAGAAGCTGCGGGGAGCTCCAAAGCCAGAGGGGGAGGGGCGGGGCTTGGCGCGGCCTGGCTCCACCCCCTCTGACTTCTGCTCTACCAGCAGCTTCTCCAGGCTTGAGGATGGCAGTGCCAAGCCAGTGGTGACATAGCTAGCACAAGGCTGGCTTTGCATTGCCATCCTCAAGCCTGGAGAAGCTGCTGGGAGCTCCAAAGCTAGAGGGGAGGGGGCGGGGCTTGGCGCGAACTGGCTCCACCCCCTCTGACTTCTGCTCTACCAGCAGCTTCTCCAGGCTTGAGGATGGCAATGCCAAGCCAGTGGTGGCATAGCTAGCACAAGGCTGGCTTGGCATTGCCATCCTCAAGCCTGGAGAAGCTGCTGGGAGCTCCAAAGCTAGAGGGGAGGGGGCAGGGCTTGGCACGAACGGGCTCCACCCCCTCTGACTTCTGCTCTACCAGCAGCTTCTCCAGGCCTGAGGATGGCAGTGCCAAGCCAGCCTTGTGCTAGCTATGCCACCACTGGCTTGGCATTGCCATCCTCAAGCCTGGAGAAGCTGCGGGGAGCTCCACAGCCAGAGGGGAGGGGGCGGAGCTTGGCATGGCCTGGCTCCTCCCCCTCTGGCCTCCGCTCTACCAGCAGCTTCTCCAGGCTTGAGGATGGAAGTGCCAAGCCAGCCTTGTGCTAGCTATGCCACCACTGGCTTGGCATTGCCATCCTCAAGCCTGGAGAAGCTGCGGGGAGCTCCACAGCCAGAGGGGAGGGGGCGGGGCTTGGCATGGCCTGGCTCCGCCCCCTTCTGACTTCTGCTCTACCAGCAGCTTCTCCAGGCCTGAGGATGGCAGTGCCAAGCCAGTGGTGGCATAGCTAGCACAAGGCTGGCTTGGTACTTCCATCCTCAAGCCTGGAGAAGCTGCTGGTAGAGCTGAAGCCAGAGGGGGGCGGAGCCAGGCTGCGCTAAGCTCCTCCCCTCCCCAGCCTTGAGGAGGTAGGTAGAACTTTCTGACTTAGTTTTATTATAAGTAGCTCGCATGCTGAAGAGGTGTGGGCACCCCTAGGTTAGGTTCTTAGCACTGATCCAAATCTGATGCTCCACATTGCTATTGGCATAGTTAAATTACTATAATGTTTAAAGAGGACAGGCATTCCTGCCTTCCAACATTGTAAGAGGGGAGCAGTTGGTTGTCATCTTTGAAAAATAAGTCTCTTTTGCAGATTCAGATCTAGAATTACCATGAAAGAACTCAAATTCCGAAAGATTTCTCATTTTGTAAAGTACAAGGAAGCGTGAGCATTTGTTTCTGTTAAAGTTTGGTGATTGGTCTATTGCAGTGTTTCCCAACCTTTTTTGAGCCGCAGCACACTTTTAACATTAAAAAAATCCGAGGGCACACCAACAACCAAAATGACACAAAATGACACTAACACAGTAAAGAATGGCTGGGGATGGTGGCCTGATGGGAGCAGCTGCTGGGAGTGCAGAAGCCGGGGAAGGGGCGGAGCCAGGCCATGCCATGCCCCACCCCCTCCGGCTTCAGCTCTCCACAGCTTCTCCCGCCTTGAGGGGGCAATGCCAACACAGCAGTGGCAGAGTCCTGGCACTGTCCCCTCAAGGCTGGAGAAGCTGTTGGAGAACTGAAGCTGGGGAGGAGGCGGAGCCAGGCCACGCCAGGCCCCGGCCCCTCCCCCCGGCTTCAGTTCTCCCTCAGAGGAGAAGCATGAGCGGTGGATGGGCTTCAGTAGGCAGGGCTCCTCCTCCGCGCGGCTTCAGCGAGCGAAGAGTGAGAGTCGTGGCGGGAGCCATGGCGGATTGGAGGCTGGCTGGGGAAATGGCTGAAGGAGGCGGCGCCCCGGCCCCTTCTTCTTTTTCTTCGCCACCACTCGGCCCTTCTTCCTCCTCTCCCAAGCAGCAGGAGTTCGGCAGGAGGAGGGGGGAAGGAAGGGGGGCAGAGAGTTTTTCTCGCGGCACACCTGATGATCGCTCATGGCACACTAGTGTGCCACGGCACACTGGTTGAGAAACACTGGTCTATTGCAATTGTATACGTTGGTTTTGAAATTATTTCTTTGTGCTTGTTGTTTTCCTACAGGGGGGACTAATAAATTTTGAAAAGAGAAGACGGGTAAGCTTGCTCTATCTCACATCATTTACTGGCATTTTTATGATCAAGAATGTGTACCCTGGGGTTTTTGTGTCTCAGCTGCAAAGGGAGGGAGTAGGTGACACAACAGGATAGATGAGGAAGCCTTCTTAGCTGGATTCATGAAGTTGGCCTTGGGATACATAAGCTGCAGTTGGGGAAAGCATGGGTCTTCTAACATGAACAGGAGAGCAATTGTGTGTCTCCCTCCTGATCCTCATCTGAATTGATTGGCCATCCTATCGGAAAGGTCTCTGTACATCAGTGGTTCTCAACCTATGGGTCCCCAGATATTTTAGCCTTTAACTGTGTTGGATGGGGTTGCACTCCCCCTGAAGACGCAGGTTCGCAGCTTGGGAGTGATCCTGGACTCATCGCTGAGCCTGGAACCTCAGGTCTCGGCGGCGGCCAGGGGAGCTTTTGCACAGTTAAGACTCGTGCGCCAGCTGCGCCCGTACCTTAGGAAGTCTGATCTGGCTACGGTCGTCCACGCTCTGGTCACATCCCGAATAGATTACTGCAACGCACTCTACGTGGGGCTGCCTTTGAAGACAGTTCGGAAATTACAACTAGTCCAACAGGCGGCAGCCAGATTACTAACTGGAGCTGCATACAGGGAGCATACCACCCCCTGTTGTGTCAGCTCCACTGGCTGCCTGTCCATTTCCGAGCTCAATTCAAAGTGTTGGTCTTGACCTTTAAAGCTCTATACGGTTCTGGCCCAGCTTACTTGTCCGAACGCATCTGCCGCTACATCCCACCTCGTAATTTAAGATCATCCGGGGAGGCCCTGCTCTCGCTCCCGCCGACTTCTCAAATGCGGCTGGTGGGGACGAGGGAGACGGCCTTCTCGGTGGTGGCTCCCCGTCTGTGGAATGCGCTTCCTAGTGACATACGATCAATTCCATCCCTCCTGACATTCAGGAAAAAAGTAAAAGCCTGGCTATGGGACCAGGCGTTTGCACACTAGCACAACGCAGCATTTTAGACTGGATTTTAATGGAAAGTTTGATGAATAGGACTCAATACTTTTATGGACGGAACACTGTGGTTTTTGTTTGTTTGTTTGTTGTTTTTCTTAAGTTAAATGAATGTGTATGATATGTTGATGTAATTGTATTTTAATCTGTAATGTTTTGGGGGGGGGTTATACTGTGTTTTATGTGTTTTACTGTGTTGGCATCGAATTGTGCCTTTTTGGAAGCCGCTCTGAGTCCCCCCTCGGGGGTTGAGAAGAGCGGGGTAAAATGTCGGAAATAAATAAATAAATAAATAAATAATATTAATACTAATAATATATTAATATTTCTTGATATATTAATATATTAATAATGATGTGTAATATATAGTAAATAAATAAATAAATTATGTAGATTAGAATGTAGTTCAGCCTTTAGGTGCGGCCGTCCATAATATTTTTTGACTCTTGTGTGGCCCCTTGGAAAAAATAATTGCCCACCCCTCGGTTAGAGCAGTGTTTCTCAACCAGTGTGCCCTGGCACACTAGTGTGCCGTGAGCGATCATCAGGTGTGTCGCGAGAAAAGCTCTCTGCCCCCCTTCCTGCCCCCCCCTCCTACCAAGCTCCTGCTGCTTGGGAGAGGAGGAGAAAAAGCCAGGTGGCGGCGAAGAAAAAGAAGGGACCGGGGCGCCGCCTCCTTTGGCCGTTTCCCCAACCAGCCTCCAATCCGCCATGACTCTCGCCCCTTGCTTGTTGAAGCCGCGAGGAGGAGCCCTGCCTACTGAAGCCCGTCCACCGCTCATGCTCCTCCTCTGTGGGAAAGCTGAAGCCGGGGGGGAGGGGGGACATGACGCAGCCTGGCTCCGCCCCTTCCCCCCGGCTTCAGCACTCCCAAAGCTTTGCCAGCCTTGAGGGGGCAGTGCCAAGCCAGTGGTGGCAGAGCCAGCACAATGCTGACTTGGCACTGCCCTCTCTAAGCTGGCGACGCTGTGGGAGAACTTAAGCCGGGGGGGGAGGGGGCAGGGCATGGTGCAGCCTGGCTCCGCCCCCCTCCCCCGGCTTCAGCGCTCCCACAGCTTCGCCAGCCTTGAGGGGGCAGTGCCAAGCCAGTGGTGGCAGAGCCAGCACAATGCTGGCTTGGCACTGCCCTCTCAAAGCTGGCGAAGCTGTGGGAGAACTGAAGCCGGGGGAGGGGCAGGGCATGGTGCAGCCTGGCTCCGCCCCTCCCCGGCTTCAGCGCTCCACAGCTTCACCAGCCTTGAGGGGCAGTGCCAAGCCAGTGGTGGCAGAGCCAGCACAATGCTGGCTTGGCACTGCCCTCTCAAAGCTGGCGAAGCTGTGGGAGAACTGAAGCCGGGGGGAGGGGGCAGGGCATGGTGCGGCCTGGCTCCGCCCCCTCCCCGGCTTCAGCGCTCCCACAGCTTCGCCAGCCTTGAGGGGGCAGTGCCAAGCCAGTGGTGGCAGAGCCAGCAGAATGCTGGCTTCGCACTGCCCCCTCAAGGCTGGCGAAGTTATGGGAGAACTGAAGCCGGGGGAAGGGGCGGGGCATGGTGGGGCCTGGCTCCTCCCCCTCCTCGGCTTCGGCACTCCCAGCAGCTCACCATCCCCCAGCCGTTCTTTACTGTGTTACAGTGTCATTTTGGTTGTTGGTGTGCCCCCAGATTTTTTTAATGTTACAAGTGTGCCACGGCTCAAAAAAGGTTGGGCAACACTGGGTTAGAGTATTCTTTTTATCCTTACCTCTGCCACAAGAATGGATGGGGTCCATGTTGTTATGCAGCAGAAGGTAGAAGACAAACAAAAGTGAATCAGGGAAGTACTACTTGCTCTGATGACAGCAGTCCTTCATGTGCTGCTGCGTCTCCTGGATAATTGGCATTCCAGCTGCCCAGTAGATAGAGAGGTAGGCTTTGGCACTTCTACTGTCAGTTCAGGGCCAGGAAGAGACGTACAGGGCTTATTTGAGGATAAAATACAATGTGCTGCTCTTCACCAGCCATCTCCAGTTTGTAACTAGTGTTTACTTATGGGGTGCAGGCTTCCGCCAATCTTTAAGACTGAGAGGAATCGTCCATCCCACTGCACACCCAATACTAAGAAAGTACAACAGACTCACTTTGCTCACCTCTTGCCATGCCATGTGGGTTGTATGAAATAATTGAATTGAATGTATATAATAGGGCTGTTTCCAAATTTCGGATACTTCCGAATTTCGGAAGGTTTTTGCCTACTTCCGACTTTTGAAGTGACTTCCGATCACTGCCTCCCAAACAGGGAGTGATGTCGCATTTCCGAATTTGTTTGGAATTCCAAACTTCGATTTTCAGATGTCATTTCCGAATTTTCTTGTTGATTGCTCATTGGCTGATGGCTAACAGCTAACTCTCACTTCTGCTGATTTTTGGGCCGTTTTTGAAGGCGGGCGCCATTTTTGAAGTCTTCCGAATTTTGGAAATACTTCCGAATCTATTCCGGGAAAAAAATTCAAAAAATTCGGAAGTCAATCACATCTGATTTTTGAACGAAATCAACATCCGATTCCAAAATTGAAGCATTTTTTTGCCTTCGGAAACAGCCCCCAGGTTTGCTTATTCAGTTATGATAATAGTGGATCTGCTGTGCAGGGTTTAACCTCCCCGGTTGCCCTGCATCTGTCTGGCTATTGTGATCTGGGAGGGGATCTGTATTTTGACTACATTAAGAATCTCATTCTGTTACTTACTGTCTTAGGAGTTTGAAGTAATCGCTCAGATTAAGCTCTTGCAATCCTCCTGTAATAGCTACTGCATGACATCAGACAGAAGATTCATCCAATGGTTCAGGAAACAGCCAGCTTTAACAGAAGAAGAAAGGTGAGGTGAAGCTTTCCTATATCATCCACAAGAGGCTTATTATTATTATTATTATTATTATTTCTTTCCCAGCCTCTCCTCATGGTGCGAGGTAGGTCACAGCACTGTCAAAACACACAAACATTTGTCACGAGCACGGACTTGGCGGGCCCCTTAATCACACACACAGAGACACACTGAAGGCTAACTACTTTATTGAGTATAAAAAACAGTTCCAACGAATATGTAGTCCAATAATAAGTAAATGTCCAAAAGATAGAAAGCAAGATTGTCCAAAGTAACTTAGCAAATGAACTAAAAGCTTGGCAAGGCTCCGCAAACCAATGCGGTTCAGGAAACAAGGCTAGGCTCCGCAATCCAATGCGGATCAAGGAACAAGGCAAGGCAAACGCAAGGCAAGGCTTGATGACCACGACTTGCTTGTGGTCCCACTCCGCTTCACGCCTATCCAGGAAAGACGTGGCCGGAGAACTGAGGATTCGTTCCCACGGATCCTATACTTAATCCTCGGCCGAGGTCCTCGACGCTCTAGGCTTCTTCGTCTCCAATCTCTGCTGACGGACCTCGGTCGATCTAGGGCTCGGGACCAATCCCTCCTACTAGCCTCAATGCTCCGTCTCCTATCAAAGGTTCGACCTTGTCTTTCGGCAGCTGTGTTGCTATCTCTCTGAGAGCTTTCCTCCCTATCCATTTCCCATGCGCTTTGTTCCATATCTTCCTCCAGGGGCTCCTGGGAAGATCTCCCTCCCGGGTGTTCATAACTCCCTGCTTCGCTATCAGACTGCACCTGGTGATCTGAGTCATCCCTTGGACCAAAACACATTTCTTCCCAGGCCAAGCTCTCTGTGGGCGAAAGAGGCTCTTGCGGGGAAAGCTGCTCTGTGCCCCAATCATCTAGCTCATCCTCAGAATCCAGTTCTAGCACAGCCGGTTCGAATGCTAATGGAACCCCAGGCCCTGTCCCCTGCCCTCCAGGCACAAACGAGAACTGCTGTGATACAACATTGCAAAAATTCTATAAACACACATTTTGAAATGTCCTATATAAGATACAGAATTAAAACATATTTCTATAAAATACATAGCTAGCCACTACTGGCTTGGCCATACCCTCCTCAAGCAGTAGTAAGAAGGAGGAAGGGTGTCCTCAAAGCAGCCCAAAAGTAAAGTACAAACTGGAAAGCGGGTTGCTGTAGCACACAAATGTTCAAATTTATTTAGCATTCAATTTTGTTGTAAAAATCATATATCTTCCCAAATGGGGATGTGGAATACAGGTAGAAAGTATTTCAAATAATATATCTCAAACCCTCTGTTCCGGAATCCAATAGCAATCCTGGTATATATATATATTCATTTTCAAGGTATAAGTGATCCGGATAGAGAGGCTCACTTCTATCCTCTCTATCCGGATCACTTATACCTTGAAAATGAATATATATATATATATACCAGGATTGCTATTGGATTCCGGAACAGAGGGTTTGAGATATATTATTTGAAATACTTTCTACCTGTATTCCACATCCCCATTTGGGAAGATATATGATTTTTACAACAAAATTGAATGCTAAATAAATTTGAACATTTGTGTGCTACAGCAACCCGCTTTCCAGTTTGTACTTTACTTTTGGGCATACCCTCCTCAAGCCTGGAGAAGCTGTGGTGGCACTGAAGCCGGGGGAGGGGGCGGGGCTTGGCACGGCATGGCTCCACCCCCTCGGAAGCACCCCATCCAGCTGGGATCGACCTCTTAAGGTCCTGGGATCGACCAGTCGATCGCGAGACACCTAATGAGCACCCCTGCCCTAACAGATGGCCATCTAACCTCTGGAGCTTTTACCACATTCTGAAGCAGAGTGATCCACACACTTCCTGTAAATATCTGGAGCATGAATAAAATGTATCTATGTAGCATTCATTCAATCCATCTTAGGTAACTGAACAATCTTGAAAACCAGCAGCTCTTACTGTTAACAGTTCCTGACTGAAAGTCACACATTATTTTCTTTAACAGCTGACAAACAAAATTTTGTTTTGAGGAATTTTAGCCCACAGTAGCAATATTTCGTAAAGCCCTAATCGCAAGATGCTCTCTAATTTTACAGCTATACCCTTGCTTGTGAGATTGAAGCAGCTCTTGACACAACCGCCACATCTCCAAACTCCCGGAAGAGCATGGTGAAGCGGCTGAGCTTGTGAGTATGACTGGTGATTTTGGAGCACCTGGCATGCTAGTTACACTGGACGTCATTAACCACAATTAGCCACAACCTAGCAGGGAGAAATGCTTTCTGCATCCAAGTAGAATTTCCCATGTACAGACATCGGCAGAAATACATATTCACTTTTCTTCCTTTGAAATCTATCTCCACAATGATTCGAAACAGAAGTAATATCCTACGGAAGTAACAGGCTACGGTCATCTCAAGACTAGATTACTGTAATGCCCTCTACATTGGCCTACCTCTGACAGTGATCCAGAAGCTCAAGCTAGTGCAGAATGCTGCGGCTTGGCTTCTCGCTGGGGAACCAGCAAGATCCCATATAACTTCAATTCTGCAGCAGCTGCACTGGCTACCGATCGAGCACCGGATCACTTTCAAAGTGTTGGTTCTTACCTTTAAGGTCTTGCATGGTCTAGGGCAGGGCTGCCAGGAAGTCGATTGCAATTGACCAGTCGATCCTGGGACCGAAGGAGGTCGATCCCAGCCGGATGGGGCGCTTCTCAGAGGGGGCGGAGCCAGTGGTGGCATAGCTAGCACAAGGCTGGCTTGGCATTGCCATCCTCAAGCCTGGAGAAGCTGCTGGGAGCTCCAAAGCCAGAGGGGAGGGAGGGCTTGGCGCAGCCTGGCTCTGCCCCCTGGCTTCCGCTCTACCAGCAGCTTCTCCAGGCTTGAGGATGGCAATGCCAAGCCAGTGGTGGCATAGCTAGCACAAGGCTGGCTTGGCATTGCCATCCTCAATCCTGGAGAAGCTGCGGGTAGGGCGGAAGCCAGGGGGCAGAGCCAGGCTGCGCCAAGCCCTGCCTCCTCCCCTCTGACTTTGGAGCTCCCAGCAGCTTCTCCAGGCGTGAGGATGGCAATGCCAAGCCAGTGGTGGCATAGCTAGCACAAGGCTGGCTTGGCACTGCCATCCTCAAGCCTGGAGAAGCTGCTGGTAGAGCTGACCCCCACCCCTCCCCTCCCCAGCCTTGAGGAGGTAGGTAGATCTTTCTGACTTGGTTTTATTATAATTAGCTCGCGTGCTGAAAAAGTGTGGGCACCCCTGGTCTGGGGCCAGTGTACTTGAGGGATCACCTTATCCCCTACAAACCCCAGAGATCACTGCGTTCTGAAGACCAAGGCTTGCTAGAAATTCCTAGTCTTAAGACTTTCCGCCTGACGACAACTAGGCATAGGGCTTTTACGATCATTGTGCATGCTCTATGGCAGGGGTGCTCAGAATGGTGATCGCAATCACCAAGGTAATCTTCGGGCCTCATCCTGGTGATCTTCAGGCCCCTGGCCAGGTTTTTTTTTTGCTGTTGGTCCTCTTCACACGCCCCTGCACGCTGCAAAGTCCTCTGTCGTTGCTCCTCCCCGCTCCCTGCTCGCGCGCCGCCTCCAAAAGCTCCAGAGTCCAAGAGGCAGAATGGGCCCCCTCTTTTGGATTCCTCCTCCTCCCTCCGTCCTTCTCCAGCCACTCAGAGTCGTAGGAGACCAAAGGGGGCGGGCCTGGATGACGCGATGCATGGCTGGCCCAGCGCGCATGCGCAGAAGCGCCCATACTGCTTCCTGGACTTCTCGTGAGCTCCTGGAGGCGGCACGCATGCTGGCGGCGTGGAAATAGGAGCAACGACGGAGGAGAAGAAGAAGGACGCTTTGGGGTCATTTCCTTATTGCATCTCAAAGGTCGGTCTTTTTACTTTGGGGTGGGTGCTTGATTGTTCTGTGGCATGTCTCTTTGTTTATTTTTAATGTTTAAAAATGGCCTTTTAGCTCCAAAGCCTCTCTGCTTGCTTTGTTCCTTGAGAAATATATGTTGGGGAATATGGAAATGTGGGAGAAATGGGGTGGTTGGATGTATTTTTGCATGCCCCTTTGTTTACCTTGCTGAGTATTAAATGGCCTTGCAGTTCAACAGCCTCTCTTCTTACTTTCTGGCTGATAATATGTGTGGTAATATGGCAGTGTGGGAGAAATGGGGTGGTTGGATGTATTTTTATGCTCTGTTTTATATTGTTGTTATTAAATTGAAATGTGGATGTTTTATAACTTCATTTCATTTAAACTGCCTTGCTGAGAGCCTGCTGGAAGGAGCGGTACATAAAAATGAATAATAAATATAAATTAATAAATAAGAAAATAGTTATACGTTTTACATTTCTGGGTAGGTGATCTTTGGGACTTGGTTTTTTAATCAGTAGTTCGCATGCTGAAAAAGTGTGAGCACCCCTGCTCTATGGAATACCCTACCTTCAGAGGTTCGGGCCCAGCGGGATTTAGTAACCTTCCGCAGGGCATGTAAAACCCATCTGTTTCAACAAGCATTTCAGCTGTGAGATTTTTACTTAATACGGTTTTAATAGCTATTGTTGTACTGCTGCTTTGTAAACCGCCCCAAGCCTCCGGGGAGTGGTGGTATATAAGTTGGAACAATAAATAAATAAAAAAATAAAATATTGTAACAATATTTGAAAAAATTGTCTTTCCAGGTTGTTTCAGGGTTCCGATGTAATTTCAAATACCATGCCCACCAAAGAACAGCCAAGCGGGAGCTCCGGGGAAAGCATGGCGTTTGATAGTGTATCGCCTTGCGAGTCACCAGACGGGCCGCAGAAGAATGTATGTAGTCGCAGACATTGGGTCAAGGCTGTTCTTAATTTTCCAGGAGAAAAAAAATGTTTTTAGTGATACTGCTGGAAACAGCATTATAACTAAGTAATACCCACTGCAATTCTTAAAAGACTAGGGGCAGCCCTAGCATTATGCAGAGTGAAACAGCTGACTTGGAAGAGTGCAGGTCATGAAAATGTTAATTATTTGCTTTGTTGTCAGTGTGATTTACTAGAAGTTAGAGGGTGGACCATTGTGCCATACATGGTCCAATATACATATTTTTGTGCCATTATGTTTTATTGGTGCAATTATGTTCTATGTAAGTGTTTGTATCTCTTGTATTTCAATGTTTATGGTAATAAGTCTGTTAATGTTTAATTCCCATCATTTGATATTGTGTGATCATAATTATGGCATTGAATGTTTGCCTTTTATATCTATGTGAACCTCCCTGAGTCCCTTTGGGGAGAGAGGGCAGTCTAGAAATAAAGTTGTTGTTGTTGTTATTGTTATAAGGCAGTGTTTTTCAACCTTTTTTGAGCCGCAGCACATTTTTTACATTTACAAAATCCTGGGGCACACCACCAACCAAAATGACACAAAATGACACTCTCACACAGTAATACATATAGATAATATGTTTTAAAATTTATTTATACACTCACTTAGTGTGAAACCTGGGCCTGTTTCGATGAACACAAAATAGATATCCTGGCAGGAATGGTAGAAAGACACACACGAAGCTCTTACTCAACAGCCGTCAGTCTCTCTCTGTTTTTAGTTTTTATCGCAGTCAAGCTTGAGAAGATCATCTCACACAGATATGTGGTTGAAAACGGGAGCAATGTCAAAATAGCTTTGTTGGCCAGAATGGGGAACTCCCTGGCAACAGATAACCAAAAACTGTGGTTTTTCCTTTGTGGTTTTTCTCAAAGAATTTGCCTGTATCTCATTGTTTGTACGTAAGCTTATAAAATAGTCCGTCGGCTTGTTTTGAACGGAAGGGTGTTTCATTTGGAGATTGCGTTTAAGCTTGCTTGGCATCATGGCACTATTAGACACCAAGCACAGCGGAGTCGGTGCCGTCGCATCCCTGGTAAAAGTGAATCCAAATGAAAGATAGCTTTCGCTGTATTGCCTCAAGCTCACCGTCTTTTCTGTTTTCTTTTGTCCACCACTCATCTTAGGGCCTTCATCTGTGTCATAATTTTGTCCAGGGCCCTGTTTTGGCATTTGCATTTTCCCTCCTCAAAAACTTCTCCATCACTGTCACTCGCTTGTCTTGCTGTGATCCCAAATTGCCACTGTCACTTGACGCGCAGCTGCAGCACTAACTCTAACGTTGTTTACTTAGCCGCGTCTGAGCGAATCCAAGATTGCGCAACCATCGCACTCTCGCATCACTTCTTAGGTGACGCGAGAGTGCTATGGTTCCATTTCTTAAAGGGACAGATGCTCCTTAAAGTTTATATATGAATGAAGTTCGAAAATAATTTATCACGGCACACCTGATGATCTCTCACGGCACACTAGTATTCCACAGCACACTGGTTGAAAATCACTGTTATAAGGTGTGTGGATATTTTATGCCCTGTATGCCAAAATAACTCGCACCTTGGCATGTGAGTGTGTGTGCCACTTGCCGTGCTGCCTCAGAAAGCAAACACTCTCATGATAGTCCTGCTAAAAGCTAGTTCAAAATGCCTTCGTACAAATAAAATAAGAAAAATATTCTTGGTTGATTTTTAAAAAATAAGAAATGTTTTCACAATATAATCATCACTTGCTGACACCTTTGTATCTGCTGCCATCTTCTGGTCAGTTGCTCTAAATGTGGAAAAGAAGATTGCAACAAGTGCGTGTACTTTATCACGTAGTTATTATAGCTTCTCCAAAACTTAAAAATGTCTCTTCTTCAGGGAAAATCTTGAGTACGAATAGTAACAAGTTATAAAGGAATGATAGCTCAGTGGTCATGCCTGCTTTACCTTTAGATTGTGACTTTCTGTACCTCGGTCTACATCAGTGCTTTGTTGAAATGCCTGTCTATTTATTTATTTACTTTATTTATATTCCGCTCTTCTCACCCCGAAGGGGACTCAGAGCATATTACAGATACACATACTTTAGCACAGTGTTTCCCAACCAGTGTGCCCTGGCACACTAGTGTGTCGTGACCGATCATCAGGTGTGCCGTGGGAAATTGGAACCTCCAATACCCTTTCTTCCCCCTCCTGCCGAACACTTTTTCTTCTCCACTCGGGTTCCCTTCTTCCCAGCCTCACTCTGCTCGCTTTGCCTCGCTTTGCTCACGCTGCCGCTTCTGCGGGAAGGGGGAGGGAGGAATACGTAACCCGTGCGGGCGCTACTGCGCAAACCCGCCCCACGTCTTCTTCCCTTTCCTCCACAGTGCTCTCTGGATATAGGTGAACTACAACTCCAAAACTCAAGGTCAATGCCCACCAAACTCTTATAGTATTTTCCCTTGGTTTTGGGAGTTCTGTGTGGGAAGTTTGATTCCATTCCATCATTGGTGGAGTTCAGAATGCTCTTTGATTGCGGGTGAACTATAACTCCCAGCTGTTGAACAAGACCTTCGTGTGTGTCTTTCTGCCATTCCTGCCAGGATATCTATGTTGTGTTCATCGAAACAGGCCCAGGTTTCACATTGAGTGTATAAATACATTTAAAAACATATTAACTATATGTATTACTGTGTTAGAGTGTCATTTTGTGTCATTTTGGTTGGTGGTGTGCCCCAGGATTTTGTAAATGTAAAAAATGTGCCGCGGCTCAAAAGAGGTTGAAAAACACTGCTTTAGCAGACAATTCCTGCTGTTTCACAAACACACATATAAAAGAACAGAGGCAAACTCTGGCCACCAGGGGAACTGACACTCAGCGTTTCCATCATCCCTTGTTGTTCTTCCGCATTCCTTCAGAGTTCCTGGAGTTCTTTAATGGCCTTATAATTCAGTCAAAATTTGCCTCCCCACTTGATGTGGTACCTTTATCACCTACTTGACAGATGCAACTGTCTTTTGGGTTGCAGAGGTCGACAGCAGGCTACACTTAAAGGTCAAGCACCCACCTCAACCCGGGCAGCCCTCGAACTCATGACTTACTCGTCAGAGAGATCTTATGCAACTGACGCTTAGCCAGCTGCGCCACATTGCCGGTGCATCATTTTTATTTATTTGTTTTTGTATGCCATCCTTCCCCGAGGCTCAGAACAGCTTACAGAGAACATAGAAAATACACTTTAAACTAACACTTTAAAATAACAAAATCAATTTAGCATTGCTTTCAGCCCCTAAGGGTTATTGAGGCAAGGGTCAGATAATAACCCATCAAAACAACACAAAAATAAAAAATATTTTAAGATACTCTTTAAAGCAGTGTGCATTTAACCTCTATGCAAAGACTGGGTAAAATGCCGGAAATAAATAAATAAATAAATAATGTTTGACCTTCCAGATATAATTTGATTGGAACTCCCATTATTCTGATGGGTCACTCATTCCTCGATCTTGCTGTGCATGGAGCAGATTTGGAACAATCTCAGTGTCATATGCCAATAAATGAGTGACGTGATCCTCTTATTTTGTGTTCCAATCCTTAGCTCTCGGAATCCTCTTCCCCTTCTTCCTCCAATCACTCCATGGACACCTCTTCATCCGGTGTGTCTTCCTTCGCCCTCTCGCCTCCTCCTTCCCTGGACAGCAATCCAGGCGTCCACCCACTTTCCATCTCCAGTACCTCTGCACCTTGGCCGCCTTATTACAATCAGAAGAACCAAGAGTCCTGCATCATCCGGGTTCATTTGGAACCCAGTAATGGCAATATGTACAAAAGCATTCTGGTATGTACGGAGGGTGGGGTTGCTGTATATACCGTGTTTCCCCGATAGTAAGACACCCCCGATGGTAAGACGTATCGGGGGTGTCAGGGGGGTTGGCTAATATAAGCCGTACCCCGAAAGTAAGCCGTACCTCGTCGTGTCGCCGCCGCCGCCGCAACCGGCCCATCGGCCGCGGCACACCTCCGCGACGCACCTTTCTGCCAGGCCTCCAAGGAAGGGAGGGGGAAGAGAGCCAGAGGCGTGACAAAGAGGCGCGCCGCCGCTCAGCCACACCTCTGACTCCTTTCCCCTCCCTTCTTTCGCCACGCCAGAGGCGCGTCAAAGCAGCGCGCCGCCGCCGCGCCACACCTCTGGCTCCTTTCCCCTCCCTTCTTTCGTCCAAGGAAGGGAGGGGAAGAGAGCCAGAGGCGCGGCGGCAGCGCCGCGTCAGAGTGACGCGCCCCCGCTAGCCACACCTCTGGCTCCTTCCCTCTCCCTTCTTTCGTCCAAGGAAGAGAGGGGGAAGAGCAGAGGCGCGGCGGCAAAGCCGCGCCGCATCAGAGTGACGCGCCGCCGCCAGCCACGCCTCTGGCTCCTTTCCCCCTCCCTTCTTTCGTCCAAGGAAGGGAGGGGGAAGAGTGAGGCGCGAAGCAGCGCCGCCGCCGCCACACCTCTGGCTCCTTTCCCTCCCTTCTTTCCTCCAAGGAAGGGAGGGGAAGAGAGCCAGAGGCGCGGCGAAGCACGCCGCGTCAGAGTGATGCGCGCCGTCGCCACGACTCTGGCTCCTTTCCCCCTCCCTTCATTCGTCCAAGGAAGGGAGGAAGAAAGGAGCCAGAGGCGTGGCGAAGCAGCGCCGCGTCAGAGTGATGCTGCGCCGCTTTGCCACGCCTCTGGCTCCTTTCCCCCTCCCTTCTTTTCGGCCCAAGGAAGGGAGGGGGAAGAGAGCCAGAGGCGCAGCGAAGCCGCGCCGCGTCAGAGTGACGCGCCGCCGCTTCGCCACGCCTCTGGATCCTTTCCCCCTCCCTTCTTTCGTCCAAGGAAAAGCTGCGCCGCGGAGGTGTGCCGCGGCCAATGGGGCCGGTTGTGGCGGCGGCGGCGTGACGGCGGCGGCGGCGGTGTGGCGACGGGGTACGTCTTAGTTTATATAAGACGTACCCCGAAAGTAAGCCGTAGGGGGACTTTTCGGGGGGGAAAGAAAGTAAGACGCTGTATTGCCATTTGAGCTAAGAGACATTTTTGGAATGCCAATAATTCAGTTCTAGATCCCATGTTTTGTCTGCCAGCAATCTCAGGTTCAATCGCTGGCCGAATGCAGATGTCTGCAATTTAAATTCTATGCCAAGTTTAAACTACTCTCTGTGTTTGCTTACGCTGCATGAATTTGTCCCATTTACTTTACAAAGAAAAATCTTAGACTGACAGCTTGAAATGAAAGCTTCTGACAGTCCTGCAATGGAATATAGGCTAGGGGTAAAATTGTATGCACCATTATCAAAGGGCCCATTTAAAGCAGGCCCGGATTACCCATAAGGCCATCCTAGGCCATGGCCTAGGAGCGTAAGCCGAAAGGGGCGCACAGTTCAGGGACCAAAAAAAATGTTGCAACAAAACCGCAAGGGACGGCATGGAAAGGACTCTCTCTCTCTTTCTCTTGGGGGTGGGGGGAGAGCGCTGTGAGGGGGCGGGGGAGGAGAGAATGGCACCCCCCCCCCTCGCCATCACCTTCTTGGAATTTGTGTTTGGAGAATAAGAAGGCCTCAATGCCAAACTGTCTTTCCAGGTGACCAACCAGGACAAGGCGCCAGCAGTTATGCAGAGAGCACTGCTCAAACATAACTTGGACCCAATTGCTGTGGAGGAGTATGACCTTGTGCAAGTCATCTCTCAGAAGAAAGGTAAGAGAAGCAAGGCTTTTATGGGCTTCAGCTTCTGGTTATCAGAGAACCTAAGAAAGCATGACCTCTCTTTGCTTTTCAATATATTACTAGCAGTACCCGGCCATGCATTGCTGTGGCATAGTCTGTGGCAAACCCCTTCTACCCGCATGCTGGAAAAGCACAATCAAAGGACTCCTGGCAGATGGCCAGTTAGCCCCTGCTTGATAAGAATAAGAGACCTTTACCAGTTAGATCAGGAGGACTTGGGATTTGTATCTTGCTATTGTTGTATTGAAGTCCTTATCCACTGTATTCCCAGGCCTGGGCCAACTTGGGCCCTCCCTCTTGCCCTCCAGGTGTTTTGTACTACAACTCCCCCAATTCCTAATAGTCTGCTGGGACTGACTTGGGGCATAGACCCCAGGTGACCAGTGGAATGTATTGGTTGGAAGTTTTTTTGGGGGGGGGGGGTCCCATTTGTGTTGGGAGTAGTAGTTCAGTTATGTGGTGAGAAACTGCGAGTCCCCCCCCCCCCCAACGACAGGCTGGACGTAAACTTTGCACAGGGAATCCTCATGTCCATCTGAAGAATACTGGAGGGGTTTTTTTGGGGGGGGGGACTGACCTTGATGTCTGGGAGCTGTAGTTCCCCTGCATCCAGAGAAACGGTGGAGGCAGAGGGAGAGAGAGAGAAGGACCTGGCTTGGTTGTCCTGGCACTCCCAGACTGCAAGGCCAGGCCTGCCCCCTCCCCCTCCCCATTACAGTGCATAACATGGCTTCTTTCTGAATGGTTGCTGTGGGCGGTTGTCTGTGCGGCAAAGTATCTGTTGCGGACGAGCGGTGCGCGTTCCCTGTGGCGTCCACCAGCGGCTTTGTATGCAGTTGTGATTGGCTGTGCGTGTGTGCGGGGGGGGGGGAGATGCGGTTTGCATGCATGCGCTGGTTTTCCCCGCATGCGCTGACCACTTTTGCCACCGAGGATGTTGGGAAATGTAGTCCCCCCAAACTTTTGCGTTGTTTAAGTGATTGGTGTGTTGTTTTTCAAATGTTGTGAGTGTTTGTCACACCTCGTAGTGTTTGGCATGTTCGTGCCCAATTTGGTGTGTCTGCGTTCAGGGGTTTTGTTAAATTTTAAGCTTGGAAGGATGACACAAAGATTTTTATATATATAGATGACAAATTGGAAACCTAGCAAGATCAAGTGTTCCAGGAGGCAAAGGATCATGGAGCCGGAAGGGACCACAAGGACCTCTTAAACAGAGGGCTGCTTCTGGGTCCAGCAGGCTGTTGGGAGGCTGGACTGTAGTTCAAAAGAAATGAACTAATTCCTATGCATACTACACATATCTTATTTGTAATGCAAAGATATGAAAGAATACAATATTTAAAATGAACAGTTTTGACCAACATAAACATGAATATTTCAATGGAAAGTGTAAGATTGTTGTTGTTTATTTATTTTATTATTTGAATTTATCAGTCGCCACTCCCGCTTGGCTCGGGGCGACTTGCAAGCAGTAAAACCACAGTAAAAACAGAGCACCATATAACAACATTACACTACAATTTAAAATCCTTAAATTAAAACAACAATCTAAGATACAGTTTACTTAAAAAGGCAAAACAGTGCCAGAAAAGAACAGTGATTATTTAAAGACCAAATGCCTGCCGGAACAGTAGTGTCTAAATCACTGAGTGCTGGGTTCACAAGAACACAAAAATAGTACAAGACTGGGATATAAAAGTATCTATTTCATATTGATATAAACAGCATTGGGATATACAGATGTAACAATCATTATTCAGGACATGTCATGTACAAAGCATCACAGGAGACGCACTATTCACAATAGAACAATGGCTACAAATCATAATAGAAACGCAACTCCCAAATAGTAATAGTGTGACAGTCCACAGTATCAAAGGGATACCCATATGCTGTGAAGTCAAACAGCAGATGACAAAGGACACAGGAGGTTGAATATGCTCCAAATTATAAGTTCAAAAGTTGGCCGACGGGCTGGCGATGCCAAACTTTTGTGGGGCCACTCCCGTTTCACCCCGGCGGGGCTTTCTCAAGGCCATAAAATGATATTTCCGTGGTCCAAATATCTAAAAGGAGGTATTGAATACATATCATATACAATATAGTAGTCTATCGACAAACCCAGAGTAAAATATAGATTAGAGGTAACATACTGATCAGCGAAGCTGATCGTTATGTTACCTCTAATCTATATTTTACTCTGGGTTTGTCTATAGACTACTATATTGTATATGATATGTATTCAATACCTCCTTTTAGATATTTGGACCACGGAAATATCATTTATGGCCTTGAGAAAGCCCCGCCCGGGGGCGAAACGGGGGAGTGGCCCCAAAAGTTTGGCACGCCAGCCCGTCGCCAACTTTTGAACTTATAATTTGGAGCATATTCAACCTCCTGTGTCCTTTTTGTCATCTGCTGTTTGACTTCACAGCATATGGGTATCCCTTTTGATACTGTGGACTGTCACACTATTACTATTTGGGAGTTATGTTTCTATTATGATTTGTAGCCATTGTTCTATTGTGAATAGTAGCGTCTCCCTGTGATGCTTTGTACATGACACGTCCTGAATAATGATTGTTACATCTGTATATCCCAATGCTGTTTATATCAATATGAAATAGATACTTTTATATCTCAGTCTTGTACTATTTTTGGGAACAGTAGTGTCTTACATGCCTTCCGGAAAGCCAGGAGTCTTGTGATTGTACAGATCTTGGGAGGCAATGTGTTCCATAGGGTGGGGGCTATAATCGAAAACGCCCTCCTCCTCGTTGCAGTGAGGTGGTAATGCTTAGGGCTTGGAATCACCAGTAGGTTTCCTATCTCCCTGGTGGGACAATATGGGATAAGGCGGTCCCTTAGGTCAGTGTTTCTCAACCAGTGTGACGTGGCACACTAGTGTGCCGTGAGCGATCATCAGGTGTGCCGCGAGAAAAGCTCTCTGCCCCCCTTCCTTCCCCCCTCCTCCTGCCGAACTCCTGCTGCTTGGGAGAGGAGGAGGAAGGGACGGGTGGCCGCAAAGAAAAAGAAGAAGGGACCGGGGCACCGCCTCCTTCGGCCGTTTCCCCAACCAGCCTCCAATCTGCCATGAGTCCCACCATGACTCTCGCCCCTTGCTTATTGAAGCCGCGCGGAGGAGGAGCCCCACCTACTGAAGCTCGTCCACCGCTCATGTGAGAGAGCTGAAGCCGGGGGGAGGGGGGGCATGACGCAGCCTGGCTCCGCCCTCTCCCCCCGGCTTCAGCACTCCCACAGCCGCCAGCCTTGAGGGGGCAGTGCCAAGCCAGCGATGGCAGAGCCAGCACAATGCTGGCTTGGCACTGCCCCTCAAGGCTGGGAAGCTGTGGGAGAACTGAAGCCAGGGGAGGGGCGGGGCATGGTGTGGCCTGTCTCCTCCCCTGACTTCAGCACTCCCAGCAGCTGCTCCCAGCAGCTCACCATCCCCCTGCCGTTCTTTACTGTGTTACAGTGTCATTTTGTGTCATTTTGGTTGGTGGTGTGCCCCCGGATTTTTTTAATGTTAAAAGTGTGCCGCGGCTCAAAAAAGGTTGGGAAACACTGCCTTAGGTACACTGGCCTCAGACCATTCAAGGCCTTGAAGGTCAATACCAACACTTTGAAGGTAATCCGGCCTTCCACTGGAAACCAGTGCAGCTCACGCAGGATGGGTGTAATGTGGCTGCTCATTGAAGCACCAGCTAGCAGCCGTGCTGCTGCTTTCTGCACTAGCTTCAGTTTCCGGATCACCGACAGAGGTAGGTCAATGTAGAGAGCGTTACAGTAGTCCAGCCTTGAGATGACCGTGGCTTGGATCACTGTGGCCAGGTCACGTCGAGACAAGTAGGGGGCCAACTTCCTCGCCTGGCATAGATGAAAAACTGACATGTGTCTCCATCGACAGTTGAGAGTCTAGAGCAGGGGTGCTCATTAGGTAGCTCGGGAGCTACTAGTAGATCTTCGGCCTTCTTCCAGGTGATCTTCGGGCCTCACCAGCTGGATGGGGCGCTCCTGCCATGTGCGCGCACACCCTGTGAGCACGCACGCTCCTGCTGCTGGCTTTTGCTCTCGCAGTGCTTCTTTTGCCTGCGGGGCATTGCAGGAAGAAGGAAACATGAGGCAGGGCTTCTGGAGGGAGCGCCCTGCCTCTCTCTTGTCCAGAAGCAGCTGTACAACCTCTGTTGCCAGCGAGACAGGCAGGGCGGAGCGCTCCCTCTGGATGCCTCGCCTTGTGCTTTCTCCTTCCTGCAATGCCCCGCAGGCGGAAGAAGCGCTGCGCGGGCGGAAAACAGCAGCAGAAGCACACGCGATGGCAAGAGCACACGGCGGCAGGAGCACGCGGGAGTACACCGCGGCGGGGGCAAGTAGATCTTTTGGACTTGGTTGCTTTAAGAGTAGCTCGCATGCTGAAAAAGTGTGAGCACCCCTGGTCTAGAGTGACACCAAGACTTTTAACTGATGATGACGGACATAACGTCACGCCGTCCAGGGTCAGAAGTTGGATCTCCCTACTGCCCCGGGCGACCGAGCCACAGGATCTCTGTCTTAGCCGGATTCACCCTCGACCTACTGGCTCGCAGCCATCCAGTGACAGCCTCAAGGCACCGGTGGAAATTATCGGGTACGGATTCGGGCCTGCCCTCCATCCCCAGGATGAGCTGGGTGTCATCAGCGTACTGGTGACACTCCAGCCCATAGCTACGAACCAGCCGAGCAAGTGGTCGGACGTAAATATTGAATAATAGAGGAGAAAGGATGTTGTTGTTGTTGTTGTTGTGTGCCTTCAGGTCGTTGCAGACTCTATTCCAGAGTTTTCTTGTCAAGATTTATTCAAAGAGGATTTGCCTTTGTCTTCATCTGAGGCTGAGAGAGTGCGACAGATAAAGTTCTCTCGCCTGCCTGCCTCCCTTCCAGTGTTGGCCAGTGTATGAGAACCATGAAATCTCTTTAAAAACAAAGAAAGCGGGTTGGGTGGAGTCAGAGGAAAACACAGATAGAAGCAGGAGCCACTGGCGTTTTCTTCACTTGGTTATGTATTTGATCTCTCCTTCAATGGCTAATTTTCCTGGTCTGTAGGACCCAGAGCATAAGCCACAACCAGCCTTCTCCCCCCCCCCCCCTTTGTAGTTATACTAGGACAGTGTTTCCCAACCTTTTTTGAGCTGCGGCACACTTTTAACATTAAAAATATCCGGGGGCACACCACCAACCAAAATGACACAAAATGACACTCTAACACAGTAAAGAATGGTTGGGGTTGTGCGCCATGCCCCGCCCCCACCCCCCAGCTTCAGCGCACCTACAGGCCGCGCCATTCCCCACCCCTCCCCCCAGCATCAGCTCACCTACAGGCCGTGCCATGCCCCGCCCCCTCCCCCCAGCTTCAGCTCTCTTACAAAGGAGGAGCCTGAGCGGTGAACGGGCTTCAGTGGGCGGGGCTCCTCCTCCACGCGGCTTCAGCGAGCGAGGGGCGAGAGTCATGGTGGGAGTCATGGCGGATTGGAGGCTGGCTGGGGAAACGGCCGAAGGAGGCAGCGCCCGGTCCCTTCTTCTTTTTCTTTGCCACTGCCCGGCCCTCCTCCTCCTCCCCCCCGCCGCAGGAGTGGGGCAGGAAGGGGGGGGAGGACGGGGGCAGAGAGCTTTTCTCGCGGCACAGCAGGAGGTCCGACACGGCACACTAGTGTGCCACGGCACACTGGTTGAGAAAGACTGTACTAGGAAACCAGCGAGTATGCCATCGTTCTTCATCACTGTTTCCCTTCCTTGCAGAACTACTCATTCCATTTGATGCCAACGTCTTCTATGCCATAAACAGCCAGGCAGACTTTGATTTTGTCATGCGGAGGAAATTCGACATGTTCAAAATGACTCTCCCCAAAAAGAGAGGCTGGTGGAGAAGGAGACGGTAAACCACCACAGAAGACCGGCTTCAAGGTTTCAAGACCTTTCCACCTTTTAGGGGCCATCTACAGTGTTTCCTTTACATTTTGCGAATATTTTTTGTTAATACTTTTGGAAGTGTTTATATTTAATTATTTCTTTTGTGAGTGCAATGTTTTTGATAATACTTTTGAATTGTTTATAAATTTATTATTTTTTTTTGGAATGTGCACCTTTTCAGGTGTGGAGCAGTTTACATGCATTCAGCCATATTGGCATTTATAGGGCTACTATTTTATAGTCATTGCTGAAAATAAATTTTTAAAACAAATGGACTTAGCCAGCATTTGAAAACATCACCAGTAATTAAAAATCTGCATAACGTCCTTGTTCCTAATATTCATCTATTAACTGCAGAATTTTCCAGTACCTCATTGAAAGGTACCTGCCCCTGTTTGGTGCTGGAGTGGGCCTAAGGCTCCCACCCACCTTTGTCAGATGCAGTGGTCTATACTCTCCCCCAAAGAAAGTGAAGTCACGTTTAGAGTAAGGACCACCTGGCGAGCGTTTACACTAGATCAGGGCTGCCCAGGAAGTCGATTGCAATCGACCAGTCGATTGCAGGACCAAAGATGGGGCTTCTCAGAGGGGGGCGGAGCCAGGTCGTGCCAAGCCCCGCCCCTCCCCCAGCTTCGGCACTCCCAGCAGCTTCTCCAGCCTTGAGGAGGATAGGGCCAAGCCAGCCTTGTGCTAGCTATGCCACCACTGGCTTGGCATTGCCATCCTCAAGCCTGGAGAAGCTGCTGGGTATGCTGAAGCCAGAAGGGGGCGGAGCCAGGCCATGACAAGCCCCGCCCCCACCCCTCCCCAGCATTGAGGAGGGCAGGGCCAAGCCAGCCTCGTGCTAGCTATGCCACCACTGGCTTGGCATTGCCATCCTCAAGCCTGGAGAAGCTGCTGGGAGTGCCGAAGCCAGAAGGGGCGGAGCCAGGCCACAGCAAGCCCTGACCCCACCCCTCCCCTCTCCAGCCTTGAGGAGGGTAGGGCCAAGCCAGCCTTGTGCTAGCTATGCCACCACTGGCTTGGCATTGCCATCCTCAAGCCTGGAGAAGCTGCTGGGAGTGCCGAAGCCAGAAGGGGGCGGAGCCAGGTCGCACCAAGCCCCGCCCCTCCCCAGCTTCGGCACTCCCAGCAGCTTCTCCAGCCTTGAGGAGGGTAGGGCCAAGCCAGCCTTGTGCTAGCTATGCCACCACTGGCTTGGCATTGCCATCCTCAAGCCTGGAGAAGCTGCTGGGTGTGCCGAAGCCAGAAGGGGGCGGAGCCAGGCCACGGCAAGCCCCACCCCCCCCCACCCCTCTCCTCTCCAGCCTTGAGGAGGGTAGGGCCAAGCCAGCCTTGTGCTAGGTATGCCACCACTGGCTTGGCATTGCCATCCTCAAGCCTGGAGAAGCTGCTGGGAGTGCCGAAGCCAGAAGGTGGTGGAGCCAGGCCAAGCCCCGCCCCTCCACTCTCCAGCCTTGAGGAGGTAGGTAGATCTTTCTGACTTGGTTTTACAAGTAGCTTGCATGCTGAAAAAGTGTGGGCACCCCTGCACTAGATCAAATTCCTTCCCAATCAAAAGCACACTCACCAAGGTTGAAAGCAGTAGCAACAGAGGTTTATTCACAGTAAAGGGATACAGCCAAATAATTTTTCAATGGATAGTCAGCTGCCGAGTCAAATATTGAGGGGTAGCAGCAGCCAAAAAACCAAGCCACCCAATTGACCGCTCCACAGCGGGTCACTGAGGACAAGCGTAAACAAGGATTTTAAAACTCAGAGGCGATGCCTCAAAATTGGAGAAGAACATTGCCGTCGTAATGAGATCTCTCCCAACAGAAGCTGCAATTGTCACTTTGAAAACAGCAGCCATTTCAAAAGCCGGAGCTCACAGACGATGCCTTTACAATGGAGAAGAACATTGCTGTAGCCATGATTGCTTTCCTGAAAAGCTGTGACTATCATTTTGAAAACGGGGTGGCTAATCCCTCGGAGGTGTTGTTTATGTTTTTACCCCAAGCACAAGCCAGACTTTTGATTTCCCAATAGTTTATGATGGCTGCCACCCCAGGGGTAAACAGAGATGCCGTCACAAACTGGGGGGCATTAGAGTGGCATTAGATTTAGAGTGGCATTAGATTGAAATTTTGGATTTCCCTGGCCACCTGATCTGGGGAATGTGCTAGCTCTACATTATTTCATGATGGCAAGAAGAGAATCGGCCTACCCAAGCGGCAATTCCCAAAAATGGAATTGGTTGTAAGTATGAATAGGCTACCTATGAAAACCCACCTGGTGGGCCGATGTCGGCCCTCACTTAAGAGATGACCTGCATGGGGTACAATTTAGAGTGGTGTCCAAGGCCAGTTTCTAGCATGGAGGAGAGCACGTGGCAGGGGCGGTCTTACACATAAGCGAACTACGCGGCCGCGTAGGGCGCCATCTTGGATGGGGGGGCGCCCCCGCACCGCCCGCACCGCCGCTGCGTCGGCTTCAGTGCCTGCAGCAGCTTCTGGGCATACGCAGAGATTTTCGTGCATGCCCATAAGCTGTTGCAAGTGCTGAAGCCTGTTAAGCCTTTGGCTTCAGCGCCCGCAGCAGCTTCTGGGCATGCGCGGAGATTTTCGCGCATGCGCAGTGGCTCCGGAGCTCAACGAAAAGCTCCGCGCATGCCCAGAAGCTGCTGCGGGCGCTGAAGCCTGTTAAGCCTTCGGCTTCAGCACCCGCAGCAGCTTCTGGGCATGCGCGGAGAGTTTTCGCGCATGCGCAGTGGCTCCGGAGCGCAACTTGAGCTCCAGAGCCACTGCGCATGCGTGAAAATCTCCGTACATGCCCAGAAGCTGAGCCGAGCGGCGAGGAGGAGGGAGCGGAGGAGGAGGAAGAAGCAGCAGCACCGCATGGCGGCGCCGCCTCCTCCCTGACCGGCCCCCTTCCTCTCTGCCTCCTTGCGGCCTGAGACAAGCGGCAGCTCCTCCTCCGAGAGAGAGAGAGAAAGAAAGAAAGGGAGAGGAAGAAGGAAGAGGAAGGAAAGAAGAGGTAGGGTAGGGAAAAGGTTTGTTTTACATGAGGGGTGGCAAAATAATGTTTGGGGGGGGCAAAATAATGTTCGCTTACCATTTGAAATGACCTTAGACCGACCCTGGCACGTGGCTACCCTTATGCATTCTGTGGTCTACAGACTGTGGGCCAACCTCATTGCCACCATCCCTGGCCCCCTTTCTTTAGAGTTTGGAGGGGGTGGCTTTGAAACAGGTAAAATTTCTAAAAGATTCCAATTTTTTGGGCACACAATTGAGACAGGTTGAGAATAGATCTGTGGCAGAGAGACCGCTGGACAGACAAAAATCACTAGCATTCAGGACCTTTTGAACCAAATCGTGCCAAACAATTGTTTTGGTGGAGAGCCAATCGGATAAGACGGGGGCTCCCCCCTTCACGGAAGACAAGCATGCAAGAAGAGAAAGTAAACTGATAGATACCTGGACCATTCAGACGACTGGGGAGACACACCAGAACTTAGAGCGGCGAAAGACAAAGCAAGTTGCTGACAGCAGAGATGACAGTTTGCATCTCCTGTGCGGCAAGCACGTGGAGGACTGAGATCACATGTGGAGCTGTCAGAAGCAAGAAACTTCAGAAAACACAGTTTGAAGCCACAGGAAGTGGAGAGTGAAGCTGGGGACGGGGTCTGGTGATGGTGGAGGCTTGTGTGGTCCAGCTTTTGGGCATGCTGGGGTCTTGAGAGAGTACCAAGAGTGGCTGGTTGGGTTTTGTTTTTCTGGAATAGGACCTTCAGGTCTTATCCCAGCTCAACAGTCCAGTCCTCCTTTTGGGCTGAGGGCTTCAGTGGTGTAGCCAGAGTATCAACCAGGCCCAGATTACCTATAAGGCCACCCTAGGCCATAGCCTAAGGCGGCACCTTTGGGGGGGCAGCAGGTCCCTCCCCCAAGTTTTTTAAAAATAATTTTTAAATTTTTTAAATTTTTTTTAAAAGGGCGCATGTGCGCGGTGGCGTAAGCGCCATCCATGGCCGCCCCCCCTCCTTTGCTCTGCTCCCCTTGGCTCTGTCCCCGCCCTCGGCTCCGCCCCTAGCCCCGCCCCCACCTCCTCGCCGGCGCGAGGAGGAAGGAAAGCTCCACCCCTGGAGCCGATGTAGGGCCTCCCCACGGCTCCTCCCTCCCTCCTAAGGCTTTAAGCCGCGATTTCGGCCACTTCTCAGGCCAGCATAGTGGCTTTAGGAGGGAGGGAGGAGCCGGCGAAGAGGCGGGGGCGGAGCCGTGGGTGGGGCGGGGCCGTGGCGGAGCTGGGGGTGGGGCGGGGAGGAGCCAGGGCGGGGCGGAACCAGGGTCTTTGGCCTAGGGTGCCAAAAGGGCCTGATCCGGGCCTGGTATCGACTGCCTTTAGGCGGGTTGGTGGATCTGAAGTTTGATCTCCTCGAATTTGGCTGCTGTGTGACTAGTGAAGATGACCTGGTAGGGTCCTCACCACCTTTCTCAGGGCTGCCCTGTTCCACGACTTCAGCCAGACCCAGTCTCTGCAAGTGAGGGAGTGTATAGAAGATTCCAAAGGGGTGGATAAGCAGGATTGAAGGTATCAAGAGAAGACGGCGATTAGTGCGGCCAAGTGGTCCTTCACCCCATTCGCACCCACCTTGTGGAGGTGTTCTTTCTTCAGAGGCACTGGAGAAGAAGGAAAAGGTTTCCCATAAAGAAAGTCGAAAAGGCTGACTTTCAGCGTTCCCCTTGGTGCTGCCCTAACCCAAGTTAGGGCCAATGGAAGGACTAGCCTGCTGCCAGATCTTGGCTTCAGGATTTAGTTCATGCATTCAACTTTGCCACTGGACTGAGGGTGCCAGCTGGAGTGGAGATTTCACCAGATGTGTAGAGACTTGGCAACACTTTTGGCGATGCTGATGACAAACCTTGGCCTGTTATCAAGATGGCAGCAAGGAGGCCGAACCGGAAGACAAACTCTACGGAGATGGACAAGATGTTCTTTGCCCTGCCGGGACCCCATCTGCCCAGACCTTGGGGTCCACGGTTTCTAGGATCGCAACAGTGATGAAACTCACTGCCTCCGTCTGTTGAAATAAAAGTAAAGATTGTGCCCTCCAACTCTCTTCTGGGGGTATAGTGAGGATGATCTTATCCTCTTTGAAGGAGACCTGGGCCCAGAATAAACAGAGGTGGTCTGTGCCCAGCAGGGCGATGGAGCGCTCTGGCATGTAAAGGAACTGGTGGGTTAGTGTCTTGTCTCTGAGGGTGCAGTCCATTGGTTGTAAGAAAGAATGGTAAGCCCTCTTCTCTAAGACCCCCACCACTGGCACTCGAACCTTTGACAACACTTACCAGAATCCCTCAGGAACCCCTTGGTGAGTGGCACTGCTGCCTAGCAAGAAGTTGATGGTTTTCCTGTCCAATTTTAGTGGCACCATGGGATCTGAGGGGGCCAGCTCTACAATTTGTCCCAAACCTAGTCAGTCTGAATCTTTTGTACCTGATCCTGCCCCTAGACTGTTTGCGATTGCATCCTCTGGAAGGGGCCCCTCCTCACCTCCTTTCCTCAGGGCAGTCCTTTCTCCAGTGTCCAGGTTTGTGGCACAGGGCACATTTGTCTCAGTTGAGTGGTGCTCAGACCCAGGGCCTCTCTGGTTGCCACCCCTACTGGTCCCGATCCCTTCCCTGCACTCTCTTTCTCAGCTTTGAGCATTTTCTCTATCATCCCGTTCCCTCTTCTCAGTCCCACTCTCCTCCTACTCTTTCTTTTGTCTCACCCTCGTGCTCCTTCAAACGGTCACTCCTTTCCAGTTGTTCCTTTTCTTTTTCTTTATCCCTGTTGATGAGGGCTGCAGCCAGGACTGAGGCACGCAGTCGTACACCGGCCTTCTCCATCCGTTGTTACTCCTCCTCCTTGGTGGCCTCTCTGTTGTTGCAGGCTCGGATTAACCATAAGGCCACCCTAGGCCATGGCCTATGGGCGTAAGCCACGGGGGAGGGGGGTGTGCAGATTCATGGACCTTCTCCCTCCTCCATTCGCTGGTAATCCCAGCCCGGCTCAAGCGCCGCTCTCATTGGCTGCCGCGGCGGCGCTAACTTCTCCTGCTGCTGCTAAGGCATAGCAGCAGCAGGAGCGGGTGCGGCAGCGGAAGCCAATGGGGGCACCCAGGGCGGCGCTTAGCAGCTAAGCACCGCCTGGGGCGCCCCCATTGGCTGCCGCAGCGGCACTAGTTTTTCCTGCTGCTGCTAAGGCATAGCAGCAGCAGGACTGGCACAGTGGCGGCAGCCAATGGGGGTTGCCTGGGGCAGTGCTTAGCAGGTAAGCACCGCCTTGGGTGCCCCCATTGGCTGCTGAAGCAGTGCTAGCTTTTCCTGCTGCTGCTAAGGCATAGCAGCAGGAGGAGGACTGGCGCGGTGGCGGCAGCCAATGGGGGTGCCCAGGGCGGCGCTTAGCAGGTAAGCACCGCCTCGGGCGCCCCCATTGGCTGCCGCCACCACGCTAACTTTTCCTGCTGCTGCTAAGGCATAGCAGGAACAACACTGGCGTAGCGGCAGCAGCCAATGGGGGCTGCTCGGGGTGGCGCTTAGAAGCTAAGCACCGCCTCGGGCACCCCCATTGGCCGCTGCGCTAGCTTCTGGTGCTGCTAAGGCATAGCAGCAGGAGGAGGACTAGCGCAGTGGCGGCAGCCAATCGGGGTGCCCAGGGCGGCGCGTAGGAGCTAAGCACCGCCTTGGGCGCCCCCATTGGCTGCCGCCGCTAGCACCATCATGAGGAGGAAGAGGAGGAGCATGCCCCACGGCTGAGAGGCTGGTGCCGCCGCAGCATCCCAGCAGCCCCCGCGGCCTCGAAGAGAAGAGGAGGAAGGGCTGAGGGGGAGCGGGGGGAATGGGGATAGGCCTCTGTAATGCGGCAGCGTGAGCCGGGGGGGGGGGGTGTAATTCCAAACTGTGGCCTAGGACGCCAAAAGGTGTTGATCCAGGCCTGTGTTGTTGTAGACCTTGGAAGATGGGCATGCCCTCCGCCCCTTCAAGCTTCTGGAGCTTGGTCCTGATAGTCACAATGCAACTTGCTACAAAACTTATTTTTACGTAACAGAGTTTATTTGGCCTGAATAACAGCTTACCAGTCAATAAAAAATGAGGATGCATTTTGCACTATGTATGTGTTCTGACCTATGTTGTTTTATACTGTTTCAAATGTGATCTGGCCTATGTTGTTTTATGCTTCCCATTGTATTTTAGCCTAGAGGAGATAAAAGCTTTATTCAAAACTGAGCCTTAAAAGTGTCCAGAGTCGGGCTGGATTTTGGTCAAAGCATCACACAAATGTTGTGTTCTGTATGTGGGAAAATATATGCACATACTCCCACTCTGTATATATCTGTAGAATAAGATTTTTTATATAATTTAGTCTGTAACGCTAGTGTCTCTTAAAACAAATATAATAATTTATTAATAACAGCTGTGTAAAAGAGTGTCTCGTTTCTTTAAATGGTTATTTATATCATACCAGGAAAGCTGGTCACTGCTAACCTCTCAGCAACCCATTCTTGGAAATATTCTACAAATCTAATATCCACCGGGAATGTGGCGCAGCTGGCTAAGTGTCAGCTGCATAAGATCTCCCTGACCAGGTCATGAGTTCGAGGCCTGCCCGGGTTGAGGTAGGTGCTCGACCTTTAAGTGTAGCCTGCTGTCGACCTTTGCAGCCCGAAAGACAGTTGCATCTGTCAAGTAGGAGATAAAGGTACCACATTAAGTGGGGAGGCAAATTTTGACTGAATTATGAGGCCATTAAAGAACTGCAGGAACGCTGAGGAATGCGGAAGGAACAACAAGGAACACTGAGAGATGAGGAGTGCATCAGCTCCCCCTGGTGGCCAGAGTTTGCCTCTGTTCGTCTATATGTCTGTATGTGGAAACAGCAAGGATTGTCTGCTAAGTATGTGTACCTATAATCCGCTCTGAGTCCCTTTCGGGGTGAGAAGAGCGGAATATAAATAAAGTGTATTATTATTATTATTATCAAATCTTAGTTACTAGGTTGTTGGACTACAAATCCCAGCGTTCTTCATCAATAGCTAGCTATGCTGCTTGGAGATGAGAGGACTGCTGTTCAACAACATGTTTTCCATCCCTAACAGGTAACACAAGCCCCCATTCTAGAGCTGGGGAGTCATTGGTAGCCCCATTTTAAGCTCTGCTTACATTACCTCAGTATGTGTGTGGTCACGATTCCCGCTGCTTTTGGAAGATCTGTGAATAGAGTCCCACAAAGAGACATGACCACACAGGAGAGCAACCACACTACTTAAGGAATATAACAGGCAGGCATGTAGCCGGGGGTGTTAAGGGGCTTCATATCATGATCTGATCACCATGCTCATTATATCCCACCTTCATGGGGTTATTGGGATAACAATACAAAAGGTTTGCTAGGGTAGACCCTCTTCCACCCCGTCTCAGCCCCGAACCAAATTTACCCCCCGAAGCAATTACGCAAAGTGGGGACTTCATAAATGTTCCTCATGGGCAGAATGCAGAAATCAAATGGTTTAGTGAAACACCATACCACAACTGGGTCTGAATTCTATACGTAATCCCAAATCGAGTAGATCAGGGGTAGGGAACCTATGGCTCGGGAGCCAGATGTGCCTCTTTTCATGGTTGCATCTGGCTCTCCAGAGCAGCCCGGGCCTTGGTTTCCCAGCATGCAGCTGGGAGGAGTGACGCAAATGCGCCACGACTGCCGCTTCTGCACCGCCATTGCTGCCTCTTCCTCATCCCCCGCTGCTCTCAGGGGCCCTGCGCCCTCTTCGCCGGGGATGGCGGAGCCTGGCGGCGGCACCTCATCCTTGTTTTTCTCTTCGCCCTCCGCCACGGGCCTCGGTGGAGGCTCCGGAGACAGGCCTGGCCTTGGCGCTGCAGACCCGGCCTCGCTGCCCCCGGGGACGCCCAGCTCACCGCCCTCAGCGTCGGGCAGCTCAAGAGCCGCTGCTTCTTCGACGCCTTCTGGAGGGACTACCTCGCCGATGTCGAAACCAAGGTCCGCCTTGGCCCCGCGCCCTCCTCCCCCTTCCTTCCTTTCTCTTCCTTTTCCCCCTTTTCTTTCATTCTTTTTCCTTCCTCTCTCCCTACCTTCTTTCCTCCTTCGTTCCTTACTTCCTCTTCCATTCCTTCCTTCTCTTCCATTCCTTCCCTCTCTCCTTCTTTCCTCCATTCTCCTTCTTCCTTCCTTCCTTTCTTCCTCCCCCTTCACCCTTTCCTTCTCCTTCTCTCCTTCCTTTCCCCCTCCCCTTCCTTCTTTCCTCCATTCTCCCTCTTCCTTCCTTTCTCCCCTTCACCCTTTCCTTTTCTCCTTCCTTTCCCCTCCCTCTCCCCCTTCCTTCTTTCCTCCATTCTCCCTCCCTCTTTCGTCCTCTTCTATTCTTCCCCCCCAAGTCGTTCTTTCCTTTTTTTTCACGTCCCTCTCTCCTTCTTTCTTTTATTCTTTTCCTTCATTATTTTACTTTTTCTTCGCTCCCTTTCCTTTCTTTTCCTCACCCTTTCCTTTTCTCTGTGGCTCTTTTCATGATTTTCTCCAGAGCAGCCCAGGCCTCAGTTTCCCAGCATGCAGTTGGGAGGAGTGATGCCATTGCTGCCTCTTCCTCATCCCCTGCTGCTCTCGGGGCCCTGCGCCCTCTTCACCGGGCATGGCAGAGCCCGGCAGCGATGCCTCATCCTCCTCTTCGTCCTCCGCCACAGGCCTCGGGGGAGGCGGTGGAAGCGGGCCTGGCCGTGCGGACCCGGCCTCGCTGCCCCCGGGGGACACCCAGCTCATTGTCCTCATAGTCGGGCAGCTGAAGAGCCACTGCCTCTTCGACGCCTTCTGGAGGCACTGCCTCACTGATGTCGACACCAAGGTCCGCCTTGGCCCTGCCCCCTTTCCTCCCCCCCTCCTGCCGAACTCCTGCTGCTTGGGGGAGGAGGAAGGGCCGGGTGGCGGAGAAAGAAAAAGAAGGGGCCGGGGCACCGCCTCCTTCGGCCGTTTCCCTAGCCAGCCTCCAATCCGCCATGACTCCCGCCATGACTCTCGCCCCTCGCTTGCTGAAGCCGTGTGGAGGAGGAAGCCGGGGAGGGGGCGGGGCATGGTGCTGCCTGGCTCCACCCCCTTCCCCGGCTTCAGCTCTCCCACAGCTTCTCCAGCCTTGAGGGGACAGTGCCAAGCCAGCATTGTGCTGGCTCTGCCACCGCTGGCTGGCATTGCCCCCTCAAGGCTGGAGAAGCTGTGGGAGAGCTGAAGCTGGGGGGAAAGGGCGGGGCATGGCGTGGCTTGGCTCCATCCCCTCCCCCCGGCTTCAGCTCTCCCACAGCTTCTCCAGCCTTAATGGGACAGTGCCAAGCCAGCATTGCGCTGGCTCTGCCACCGCTGGCTTGGCATTGCCCCTCAAGGCTGGAAGCTGTGGGAGAGCTGAAGCCGGGGGAAAGGGGGGCATGGCGTGGTTTGGCTCCATCCCCTCCCCTGGCTTCAGCTCTCCCACAGCTTCTCCAGCCTTAATGGGACAGTGCCAAGCCAGCATTGCGCTGGCTCTGCCACCGCTGGCTTGGACATTGCCCCCTCATGGCTGCAGAAGGTGTGGGAGAGCTGAAGCCGGGGGAGGGGCGGGCATGGCATGGTTTGGCTCCGTCCCTCCCGGCTTCAGCTCTCCACAGCTTCTCCAGCCTTAAGGGGACAGTGCCAATGCCAAGCCAGCATTGTTCTGGCTCTGCCACTCCTGGCTTGGCATTGCCCCCTCAAGGCTGGAGAAGCTGTGGGAGAGCTGAAACTGGGGGGAAAGGGCGGGGCATGGCGTGGCTTGGCTCCATACCCTCCCCCCGGCTTCAGTTCTCCCACAGCTTCTCCAGTCTTAAGGGGACAGTGCCAAGCCAGCATTTATTTATTTATTTATTTATTGGTTCGACTTAATATACCGCTCTCTCTGGAGCCCAGAACGGTTTACAGAGTTAATAGATAAAACAGATAAAATGCAATAAAATACAATAAGACCAATTAAAAAAAACCCAGTTAAAATCAATTCCAGCAAACTGCGATGGCAGTAGAAATATGCTGGCAGTGGCACAACAGGATGCTGATAATACTCATTAGTTATGGGCCAAATGCCTGTCTAAATAGCCAGGTTTTTACGGCTCTGCGGAACGGCATTAATTCTCGGATGGCTCGTAACTCTTCAGGGAGGGTGTTCCACAGAGTTGGCGCGGCTACGGCAAACGCCCTCTGCCGCGTGCTGGCAAGTCTATAGACCTTAATCCCAGGCACATCCAGTAGATTGAGCCCCTCTGAGTGCAGATTGAGCCCGTCTGGCTTGGCATTGCCCCCTCAAGGCTGGAGAAGCTGTGGGAGAGCTGAAGCCGGGGGGAGGGGCGGGGCATGGTATGGCCTGGCTCCTCCCCCTTCCCCGGCTTCGGCACTCCCAGCAGCTGCTCCCAGCAGGCCACCATCCCCCAGCCGTTCTTTACTGTGTTAGAGTGTCATTTTGTGTCACTTTGGTTGGTGGTGTGCCCCCAGATTTTTTTTAATGTTAAAAGTGTGCCGCGGCTCAAAAAATGTTGGGAAACACTGATCTAAACAACACTTAAAATCACAAATAAAGACCATGACAACGACTGAGTTGATTTGCACCCATTGCTATATATTATCAGGCCAGCTGATACGACAGCAACAACCCCTTCAGGAAGGAGTATAATATCCCACAGTTATTTCATCTAAAAACAGTTCCTGCGTACAGCGTCTACAACAGGTTAAACACACACTTACAGTCTTGCTTTGCCGTGTTTCATTTAAAAGTTTTGCTTTAAGGACCCCCTTCCCCCCCTCCAAATCAAATTCTGAGGTCGTATTCTTACAAATAAATGGCCATTTGATCTTTTGGTATAAATACGTGGACGTAACAGGCTGAAACTTTACCTGGTCGGGAGCCTTATCACAGTTCATTTCAAGCTGGATAAGCTCGATTGTCACATTGGGGGAGAAGAAGCCAAGTGTCCTTCAGTCTAGTTCAGGGCTGTCCAACAGGCGGCCCTAGGGCCGTACACGGCCCCCGAGCACCTTCCCTACGTCCCCCTAACTTGTTTTAATAAAATACAATTTTTTAAAAAAAATTAATTTTTTTTTAAACCCTACTTCCGGGTTAAGGCAAGCATCGCGAGACTATGTCAGCCACGGACGGGATTTCGAGGGAGGTCGAAATCCTGTCTGTGGCTGCGTAGTCTCGCGATAGCTGCCGAAATCTCGGGTCCCGCGGGATTTGCGGCCGGCCTGGGCGCGCCCCTCCTCCCCCCTCGCGGCTGCTTCCAGGCCAGCCCCCATTCCCTCAGAGAGAGGGAGGAGGGGAGTGAGGCAGGGAAAGCCCCTCCTGGCTCCGTCCTCTTCCTGTGGAGGGCCCTCGCTTCCCGCCCCGCGGATGGGAGAGCTGCCATGCCCGGCCTGAGCTTGGCCTCGGCTCCAGTGGGGCTCTTTGGGGGCGGCGGCAGCGTTGGCGCTTCGGCCCTGTGGCGGGGCTCCCGCAGTATGGGTAAGGAAGGGCCTGGCTCGAATCAATCAATCTAAAAAAAGTGGGATGTTGGGTGAGGGGGGGGAGGGGTCCCTCAGCGGCGGTTTCCTTGGCGACGCTTCCTTCCCTCCTCCGCGCCCCCTCCCCCTTGTGCTGCCTTCCCCCGCGTGCAGTGCGCAACAGGGGTCCCTCAGCGGCGGTTTCCTTGGCGACACTTCCTTCCCCTCCTGCGCCCCTCCCCTGCCCCGTGCAGGCTTGTTTTCCCTTCAGGGCTTATTTTCCTTCAGGGAGGGGAGCTCTTTGGGCCTCCTCCACCCGCCTCTGGGAAAGGAGGCCCCATCAAGCCCTGCGACGGCATTGAGGTGTTTGGTTTTTTTTGGTGTGTCCCAATTTGAGTGTGGACTCAAATAACTCAAAGGTATTAGGAAACATTTCCCCAAATCCACCAGTGTTCCCATTTGGGTATATTGAGTATTCATGCCAAGTTTGGTCCAGATCCATCATTATTTGAGTCCACAGTGCTCTCTGGATGGAGGTGAACTACAACTCCACAACTCAAGGTCAATTCTAAGTAAATTGGAGCCAGGGGCGGAGCTGGGGAGGGGTGGGGGGCGGAGGGGAGGGGTGGAGCCGGGGCGGAGGCAGACCCTTCGGCCCCCCAGGGGATCAGTGACCGGAATTCCGGCCCTTGGGCCCGTACAAGTTGGACAGCCCTGGTCTAGTTCACAGACAATTTACATAACACAACACATAAATTCTTGTAAAAAAAAACAACCACATGCATTTTTTAAAAAACAAAGTACATCATTTGTTAAAAGGGGTCAAGAGGCGCTTGCGCACCACAAAAGACACAGAAGTCATAGGATAAGCAAACCATTCACTTTGCATTCTAACTGAAATAGGAGAAACTGGGAGCAGATTCCGTGGTGTCGATAGCGGCATCGCGGGATGGACCCACTGAAAGACACTGATTCAATTTCTTTTAAAATGGCATATCCATAACAAAATTTGGAAGCTGCCATGTTTGGAAAGTTAAGAGACAAAAATGCTTTAAGGGAGGGATGGGGAGCCTGTGATCCTTCAGATATTGCTGGGCTGCAATGCCTATAGTGTAGAGCAGGGCTGCCCAGGAAGTCGATCGTGACCGACCAGTCGATCCCGGGACCGAAGGAGGTCTCCCTCCCTTAACCCAATGGAATGTGCAGTTTTCAATCGGCAGAAATCATCCTGTGCCAGGCTTTCTCTGATGGGGCGCTTCTCAGAGGGGGCGGAGCCAGGCCCCGCCCCTCCACGGCTTTGGCACTCCCAGCAGCTGCTCCAGCCTTGAGGAGAACAGGGCCAAAACAGCCTTGTGCTAGCTATGCCACCACTGGCTTGGCACTGCCATCGTCAAACCTCGAGAAGCTGCTGGGAGCTCCAAAGCCAGAGGGGAGGGGCGGGGCTTGGTGCAGCCTGGCTCCTCCCCCTCTGGCTTCCGCTCTACCAGCTCTACCAGCAGCTTCTCCAGGAGACTCACACAATGGACAAAATGCAAATCCATTCAGGCTTCTTGGTAATTATAGATACGAGGAAGGTTTTAAGGAACTTCCAGGCCTGGTATGTGATTGATGAGACCCCAATATTTGTAAACTGTATGGCAGATCTGTTGGCTGTGTCTAGTCAGTGTAATGGGACAGATAACCCTATTGGTTTCTTCCTTTCCTCTATGGGAACAACCACCTTCGTTGGCTTTCAAACGTACCCAAAACCTAAAAGACATCTTGGTACATATTGATCATGCCTTCAAAACATCTAAAAGTTCCTTAAAACCAGGGAGTCAACCTTGTGGACATTGCTCCTATTGTAAACAATTACTTACAGGCAATACAATCTTTAGTCCTTACAAAAATAGAACCTTCACTATTCGCAATTTTTTTTACGTGTGCATCAAGCAATTGCGTTTACGCCATAATCTGTGGGTGTGGCCTTATTTATGTAGGCCAGAGCAGCTGCACCCTAAGAGTAAGAATGGCAGAGCACAAATCCAGAATTAAAAACTCATTGGATGCCTCTGTACTATACACTCATTTTACATCAACAAAACATAGGCCTGACTCCTTTAAATATATGGGGTTAGAACAAATAAGAACTGGTCCACACATCAACACTCATGATGCCCTATTAAGATGCGAAGCAAAATGGATCTCGATGTTAGCCACAGAACATCCATTAGGCCTCAACGATCCTTTATCTTTAAATCACATCTTGATTTGATCTTGTTGCCTTCCTCCCTTACCTGCTTACCAATTATAGATACGAGACAATTCCCGAGAGCAACTCTTTGGAAACAAACGAAAACCCTCCTTCCCTTTGCGTATTTTCTCAAAGAAATGGATAACACTCGCCCAAAGCAGAAACAATTCATATAACACAGCACTAGACCATGGAATGAACCCAAAGGGCTGTAGCTCTCCTATATATTAATCTTTATAAATACAGTTATTCTACACAAGGAACTGTAGAAAGATGTCACTTAAGGGATATTTGTCTTCTTTGAGTATAAAATTACTGCTCTATTGAGTCCTCCAGCTATGGTACAAACCTATAAGCCAAAATGTGGCCTACTTTGATCCAATACGTGACAGCCTGACTCAATCAGGTTTAACATTGCCCCTTGCCAGCCAGGACAGCATGTGTCTTTTGGGGGGATTCTAGGCCAAGAAAGGATGGAGGGTTAGGCAAGTACTACTGTTGCCAACTGTAACAAGGTGTCTTGGACAAGTAGACAGTCAAAGCTCATCCCTGGTGGATGATGCATCAAGAGAGGGTTGAGGTGGCAAAGCATCCTTGTTCTGGGCATCTGTATGGATCTGGCCCTGCTGCCGTGTTTTTCGGGAGAGCGTTCTGTCCCAGTCCGTGGCCACCGTTTCATTGTCCCAGATGGTCGAGGTCTCTGTATCACTGAGATAGCCTGGCTGCCCAGTGTAGTGAGTTGGATACACCAGCAGTGGTTCTGCAGAGAAAGCCTTCAAGTCTCTGGGTTCATAGTATTCCATATACTTGGCCCTAAAGGAAAAACAGGAAAGCGTCAGCTATGGGGCTTCAGACAAGAACAAGAATGCTTTAGAACAGGTATCCTCAAAATGTGGCCCTCCAACTGTTTGGGCCTCCAACTCCCAGAAGCCCTTGCCAGCTTGTTCAATGGTCGGGAATTTTGGGAGCTGGAGGGCTGCAGTTTAAGGATGCTTGCTTTAGAACAGGGCTGCCCAGGAAGTCAATTGCGATCGACCAGTCGATCCCGGGACCGAAGGAGGTTGATCCCAGTCGGATGGGGCACTTCTCAGAAGGGGCGGAGCCAGGCCGCGCCAAGCCCCACCCCCTCCCCCAGCTTCGGCATTCCCAGCAGCTTCTCCAGGCATGAGGATGGCAATGCCAAGCCAGCCTTCTGCTAGCTATGCCACCACTGGCTTGGCATTGCCACCCTCAAGCCTGGAGAAGCTGCCTGGAGCTCCAAAGCCAGAGGGGAGAAGGCAGGGCTTGGTGCGGCCTGGCTCCACCCCCTGTGGCTTCCGTTCTACCAGCAGCTTTTCCAGGCTTGAGGATGGCAGTGCCAAACCAGCCCTGTGCCAACTACGTCAGCTCTGGCTTGGCATTGCCATCCTCAAGCCTGGAGAAGCTGCTGGGAGCTCCAAAGCCAGAGGGGAGGGGGCGGGGCTTGGCGCGGCCTGGCTCCGCCCCCTGTGGCTTCCAGTCTACCAGCAGCTTTTCCAGGCTTGAGGATGGCAGTGCCAAGCCAGCCTTGTGCTAACTACATCAGCTCTGGCTTGGCATTGCCATCCTCAAGCCTGGAGAAGCTGCTGGGAGCGCCAAAGCCAGAGGGGGGGGGCGAGGCTCGGCATAGCCTGGCTTCGCCCCCTGTGGCTTCCGGTCTACCAGCAGCTTTTCCAGGCTTGAGGATGGCAGTGCCAAGCCAGCCTTCTGCTAGCTATGCCACTACTGGCTTGGCATTGCCATCCTCAAGCCTGGAGAAGCTGTTGGAGCTCCAAAGCCAGAGGGGAGAAGGCAGGGCTTGGTGCGGCCTGGCTGGCTTGGCATTGCCATCCTCAAGCCTGGAGAAGCTGCTGGGAGCTCCAAAGCCAGAGGGAGGGGCGAGGCTTGGCGCGGCCTGGCTCCGCCCCTGTGGCTTCCGGTCTACCAGCAGCTTTTCCAGGCTTGAGGATGGCAGTGCCAAGCCAGCCTTGTGCTAACTACGTCAGCTCTGGCTTGGCATTGCCATCCTCAAGCCTGGAGAAGCTGCTGGGAGCTCCAAAGCCAGAGGGAAGGGGGCGGGGCTTGGCACAGCCTGGCTCCACCCCCTCTGGCCAAGCCCCGCCCCCACCCCTCCCCAGCCTTGAGGAGGTAGGTAGATCTTTCTGACTTGGTTTTAATATAAGTAGCTCGCATGCTGAAAAAGTGTGGGCACCCCTGCTTTAGAAAAAACCATTTCAGACGATGCAAGTTGAAAAGTCTTGTATTTTGTGAAAGCTATGTGGGGAAACCCCTGAAGATCTGAACTGCAACTCCCACAAAGGCCTTATCCTTACTCATACATTGAGCTGCCCTAGGACATTATTTTCCAGAAGCTCTACATAAGTTTTCTGGAAAATAATGTCCTAGGGCAGCTCAATGTGATCAAAATGATATGCAAAATCAAAAAAAAAACCAAACAAAAAACCAGTCAGGCTGAAGAACCCAAATCCACAGGCATCAGGGAAAAGTGTATCATAAACTGGGGCACAGTCAGGCCCGTATTACCCATAAGGCCAGACTAGGCCATGGCCTCGGGCGGCAGGTTTTGGGGGCAGCGGATTCGGCCCCCAAAACAATTTTTAAACGCCCCCTCGCAGCGCTTCCCCCGCCCCTCTCCCAAGAGAGTCATCATACCTTGGGAGAGGGGGGGGAGAGCGCTGCGAGGGGCGGGAGGAGGGAATGGCGCCTCCCCTCGCCTGGGCCGACCCTTGCAAAGGAAGGAGGCGGCGAGGAGAAGGAAGGAAGCTCCGCCCCGCCGGCGGGCATGCATGCATGCGCACACATGCCTGGCAGCGGGCTTCCCTCCTCCTCCTCCTCCTGGCCGCCTCCTTCCTTTGCAGGGGCGGCCCAGGCAGCGAGGAGGAGGGCAGGACTTCCCTTCATCCTCCTCGTGCCTTCCTTTCGGTCGCGGGAGGAGGAGGTGGACGGAAGCTGCGCGGCACTGCTCATGGGGCTTCCGTTCGCCGCCTCCTCCTCCGCCAGCGACCGAAAGGAAGGCGCGAGGAGGATGAAGGGAAGTCCCGCCCTCCTTTGGCCGCGGGACGTAGAGGGGGCGGCGGACGGAAGCCCCACGAGCAGTGCCGCGGCTTCCGTCCACCTCCTCCTCCCGCGACCGAAAGGAAGGCGCGAGGTGGACGGAAGCCGTGGGGCCGGGGCTGCTGCAGCACATGCGCAGCAGCGCCCTGGGGGCGTGGCTTTCCACGCCCTGGGGCGTGGCTTTCCGCGCCCTGGGGGCGTAGCTTTCCGTGCCCGGGGGGGCGGCGGCGTGGGGCGTCTTGGCCTCGGGCGGCCGAAGAGCCTAATTCGGGCCTGGGCACAGTATATTTGCCCTGGTGTCAGTCAGTTCACTTACTGAAAATTAAGCCGGTATTATTAGTGTCAAGGCTGTGGGCAAGGAAAGCGGAATCGGAAGAGTTATCACTCGCACTCTACTGTCCCCTGCAGTTTCCCCTTCTTTCTGTGTCATATTTTCAGGCCTTGATGTTAAAACTTTCTAGTCTATCTCGGCTCAAATCAAATCCTTTTTTGACTCAATTTTGACTATTCCCACCAGATACTGGAGTAACTCCTCCCTGCTTTACACTCATCTCCTTGTTTCTCCCTTCTTAACAGTCCGCTCTAAAAGAGTAGTCATAGGGGGGCCATCCTCTCGCCCTTATTATTCAACATCTATATGCGCCCCCTGGCCCAGCTGGTCCGCGACTTTGGTCTGGAGTGTTACCAGTACGCTGATGACACCCAGCTTCTGCTGAGAATGGACGGCAGGCCGGACACTGTACCCGATTGTTTCCATCTATGCCTTGAAGCCGTGACTGGATGGCTGCGTGCCAGCCGGCTGAAGGTGAATCCGTCGAAGACGGAAATCTTGTGGCCCGGTCGCCCTGGGCTGGGTGAGTGCCGGCTGCCTACCCTGGATGGCGAGCAACTTAGCCCGTCATCCCTTGTTAAGAGCTTGGGTGTCCAATTGGACCCTTTACTATCCATGGAGACCCAGGTCTCCATGGTTAGCAAAACGGCGTTTTTCCATCTGCGACAGGCTAGGTGACTGGCACCCTACCTGTCCAGGGACAACCTGGCCACGGTGATCCAAGTGACGGTCATCTCGAGGCTAGACTACTGTAACGCCCTCTACGTTGGCCTTCCCTTGTCGACAATCCAGAAACTCAAGCTGGTGCAGAATGCCGCTGCTCGCTTGCTGGTGGGAGCACCAGTGAGGGAGCACATCACTCCCATCCTTCGGCAACTGCACTGGCTTCCTATCGAGTACCGAATTGCCTTCAAGGTGTTGGTTTTAACCTTTAAGGCCATACACGGTCTAGGGCCTGCGTACCTGAGGGACCGCCTTGCCCCGTATGTTCCCCCGAGATCACTACGCTCAGAAGAACAGAATCTGTTACTTGTTCCATCAATCCGCTCTTGCCATCTGTCCACAACCAGGCAGAGAGCCTTCTCTGTGGTGGCCCCGGTGCCTTCCTGATGACACCCGAGCGATCCCAGAACTTGCCCCCTTTCGAAGGGCTTGCAAGACTGCCCACTTCAGACTGGCTTTTAATTAGTCTGGCCTGTCCTGGCGTGTCCTGTGCCTTGAGTTTTAAGGAATTTGTAACTCCTCTGGATTTTATTTCTGTAACTGTCTCGTGTTTTTATGCTTTTATTGTATGGCTGCATGTTTCTGTTACACGCAGCATGTTTTATTGTACGTTGTGATCCGCCCCGAGCCTGCAGGGAGGAGCGGAATATAAGATTGAATAAATAAATAAATAAATAAATAATAGTAGAAACATCTGAGAAGACGATCAATCATCATCATCATCGTTTCTATCCCGCCTTTCTCCCCATAGGGACTCAAGTTAACAAATTACATAATTTACTATGGTTTGTATACAACTCAGATGGGGAAAAAGTGCTCATGGATTTCTCTGTCTGAAGTGTCAAAAAGTTTGGTTGGCTTTGGGAGATGGGGAACATTAGGTCACCTCAGTGTTCGGTAAGTGGCTATACTCCTGGAAAGTATTATCTGCTAACTATTTTCTGGTATGAATCTATATCCATTTGCATTATGAAGAAATAGCTTCTTCTATATATATATAAAATAAGAGCTGTCGTGTTTAGTAGCTTATCGACAACAAAACCACACAACGCGGACACACCAAACCAGGCCACATACACACACAACCCAACGAGGTATGTTTACCACCCAAAAAATTCCCAAAAAAATATTAACACGGTCAAAAAACAAAAAAAAAACCAATTGGACTACAACTCCCACGATCCCCCACATTAATGCAGCACTGCGCATGCGCGGAAATAATTCCCGCGTGCACAAACTGAAAAGTGGGTAGGGGAATAAGTGTGAAGCCCTCTCCCACAATCAAGCAGCCGCCTCCCTGCTTTCATTCCCCTCCATGCTTTCCAGGTCTCCCTTCTGGGGATAGGGAAAGGAGGAGGAGGCAGCCCCAGGCTTTTCTCTCCTTGGCCAAGGCAAACAATATCTTCCTCCCTTCCCATCTCAGTCCCCCCCCCCACTTTTCTAGCACCCTTTTCCCACCCTAGTCTTCCCTTTTTGTAGTTTCCTCTTTCCTATCCCAGTCTTTACTTTCCCAGGTTCCAGCCTCTCTTTCCGATGTCAGTCTTGCCCCCTTTCCTGTCAGTCTTGCCCCCTTTCACACACATATATACATACACATATATACACGCACACACACATATACATATATACACATGCACACACACACACATATATATATAAAGGAAGAGTCATCATGGAAAGACCGTCCCAAACAGAGAAACCTTACAACGCAGAGACACCAAACTTGCCAACAGAAATAGGCCTCAGACAAGGTACGTTTGTAGCAAAGAAACTTCCCCCCCTAAACCTAAAAGGCCCCCAAAACAATGAGTAAAAAAACTACATTTCCCAGCATCCTCCGGGGCTGCCAACAATTCTCCCAGCCTCTACATTCTGACAACATGATTGGTTGCCAGTGAGGGAGATTTGCATAACTCCTGTACTGGCCAGCCAACATGAACATTCCGACCCATAATAAACTGTCAGAGGAGGATAAGGCAAAGGGCTGAGGCACAAACACAAACACCCAATTCACTTCCCACAGAAAATTTACACCTCTACAAATCACAGACCACGCCCAAAATTGACAGTAAGGCTTCATTAACTTAATTTCCCTGACTAGGCCTCACTTAATGGAATGCTGTTTACGCTCTGAATTGACAGTAAGGCTTCATTAACTTGATTCTCCCGACTAGCCCTCAGCTCATTGGACATTGTGTATGGCCTGAATTGACAGTAAGGCTTCATTAACTTGCTGTTCCTGACTAGGCCTCAGCTCATGGGACATTGTGTATGGCCTGAATTTACAGTAACCTACCTTGGCACACAGAGCCCCTATGACCCACGCTACATTCTACTACAGTTTGGAGGAGGGTGGACCATGGATTATGGGACTTGAAGTACTGTACCTCCATGGATAATGGGATTTGTAGTACTTCAAAACCCATCATTCCCCACAGACCACTGTGTCCAAGAACCAAGACCGACAAAGACCAAACTTGGCAAACAATGCACCCCATGACCCACACTCCATCCGACTGCAGATTAGAGGAGGACACACCATGGATAATGGAATTTCAAGTACCTCCACTCACTTCCAAAGTACCCCACCCACACACGCATCAACCTCTACATCAACACAGCAGACGGAAAGACAAAAAACATTGTATATCCACAAGCTATGCAGAACGCCAGCAACACCACACAACAACAACTCCACAGGACTCCAACATCCCACCCACCAAAACAACCCACAACAACACAGCCATGACCCCAACAACACCATAACTAACAACAACTCCAACCCTTACATACTCAGAATTCCTCGCATCTCCAAAATAGGGCACAGCAACGCGTGCCGGGTACAGCTAGTATACATATATGCACATGTACCCACATATATACATACACACATATACATCAACACATGCACGCATACACACATATATACATGCACAGAAATATACATACGCACACACATATATGCAAACACATATATACATACACATACATATATACACATGTACCCACATATATACATACACCCATATACATCAAGACCTGCACACATACACACATTTATACATGCACGGAAATATACATATGCACACATACATACACACATCTGTACTTACACACATCTACACATATTCACGCATATAATATTTATATTTATTTATTTATATACAAACACATAAAATATATCAATAAACAGATACATACCCAAAAGCCCCCTCCCCACAAATGACAAGCAATATACATATACATGGCAGGACGGTATACAACTAAGGAGGCATCAGTTGGGACCAAACATATGTACAGACATAGCCAACAAACACAAACACACACACACATATATATACACACATACATACACACACAAAACACATATACACAGACTGGGCCACAGGAAAGAGGAAAACAAGGAAGAGGGAAGAACAGGAAATAAAAAGTGAAAGAAGGAAGGAAACAGGGAGGGAAGAAAGGTAGGATGGATAGAAGGAAGGAAGGTAAGAAGGAAAGGAATGCTAATTCATTCCCTACTTCCTTCTTTGCCTCTTTCTTACTTAATTTTCCATACCACCACACAACGCCACAGCAGCGCGTGGCCGGGTTCAGCTAGTTTTCAATAAATAGAATTGTGAACAGTGTTTATGTAAGTGTTCTATGTATACACATTCCTTTATAATGAGGATGGTGTTTTGATGCACATTTGTTACTGGTCAGGTGAAATTTCAAATTAAGGTGCCTGCTCTACCCTTTCTTTTAATTAATAACTAGCTTGGGGACCCGGCGGTGCCCAGGTTATTTGAGGAAGGCATTGTGTGCCATAGTTCGTCATTGGTGTGGGCCACAGTGCTCTAAGGAAGTGAATTAAAGTACTGCAAGTCCCATCATCCATGGTCCATCCTTCCTCAAACTGCACCAGGATGTAGGGTGCATCTTGGGGGGTCTGTGTGCCAAGTTTGGTCTTCTTCTGTCATTGTTGGGGGCCTAGTCAGGAAAATCAAGTTGAGGAAGCCTACCAATATCCCATGAGCTGAGGCCTAGTCAGGAAAATCAAGTTAAGGAAGCCTTGTTGTCAATTTTGGGCCTGGTCTGTGATTTATAGGGGCTGCAGTGTTGTTTGGGAAGTGAATGAGGTGAAGCTACTGCAAATCCCATCATTCGTGGCCCATCCTGCCCTAAACATCAGAACATAAGAAGAGCCGTGCTGAATCGGACCTCAGCCCATCTAGTCCAGCATTCTGTATCACACAGTGGCCCACCAGTTGGCTCGAGCCAAAACCCTGACCTGCCCAGTACCCAGGGAAATCCTGTCTACCTCAACCAACTCCGAGGTGGCACACCAGGTTGTGAAGTGGGCCATTGGACCCTTGTTTGCCATGTTTGGTCCTGATCCGTCATTGCTGTGGGCCGCAGTGGCTGACTGCCTGAGGCCTTTTGCTTTCCCTCTGAGTCACCTTAGAAGTGTATTGGGTGAAGGTACAGAACATTCCATTTCCAACAGAAAAAACTGTCAACTGGCTAACTTCGACTCCAATACACAAACGAAATATGTCACTGAGACCAACTAATAGTACACAAAGCTAAACCATAGAATATAAAGGGGCAGAACTGTGAGAGTGATCAATAACGAGTCATCATATCGTAAAAATCACAGATGCTATTATTGTGAACAATATACGTGCTAAATAGCAGAACAATATCACATATAGTGCAATGTAGTACAATTAAATCACAATATCGCAAGTCTGATATGACAAGCATAACACAGTCGTAACAAACTGAGCCCTTACAACACAATGGGCTTAAACGATGCTCTAACAGAATCTGAGTACCCCTGTAAATAGTCCGGAGTCTTATAACTGAATTTTAGCACGTATATTGTTCACAATAATAGCATCTGTGATGTTTACGATATGATGACTCGTTATTGACCACTCTCACAGTTCTGCCCCTTTATATTCCATGGTTTAGCTTTGTGTACTATTAACTTCAACTCCAGCCATTTATGCCTGCCTCAGGCCCTTTCCTTTCCTCTCTGTGCTGTGTTGGAATGTTGGGAGGCTGGCCAGTCACAGCCATTTATGCAAATAATCCCACAGTTGCAGCCAATCGAAACGCTGACATATATTCGCTCGGTCGCACCACCCACCCACCGCCCGCAAACACTGACTTTTATTATATACATAGATAGATAGATAGATAGATAGATAGATAGATAGTATATAGTACAGGGCTGTCCAACTTCTTCGGGCCCAAGGGCCGGGATTCAGGTGACTGATCACCTTGGGGGCCGCTAGCGAGGGCGTGGCCGCAGCGGGCGTGGCCGCTCATGGGGTGGGGCCGCTCCCGCCCTGGCGCGCATGACCAGCGTCCTGCGTGGCCCGCCCCTTTTCGGCGGGGTGACGTCAGGCGCCACAACTGACGTCACCCAGCCCCGCCGAAAAGGGGCGGGTCGCGCAAGATACCGGGCTTGCGCGCCAGGGCGGATCGGCGAGCCACCCTCCACCGTGTCCCTAGCTCTTGCAGCAGCCTCGCCTGAAGGAAGCTAAGCTCCAGGGCTTACCTTCCTTCAGGCGCGGCCGCTGCAAGAGCTAGGGGACAAGATCCCCGCCCGCCTCCCGCCCTGGCGGGCATGCCTGGCATCTTGCGTGACCCGCCCCTTTTCAGCGAGGTGACGTCAGGCGCCGAAAGGGGTGGGTCGCGCAAGATGCTGGGCATGCGCGCCAGGGCGGGAGGCGGGGGATCGGCGAGCCGCCCTCCGCCATCTCTAGCTGTTGCAGCGGCGCGCCTGATGGAAGGTACGCCCGGGAGCTTACCTTCCTTCAGCCGCGGCCGCTGCAAGAGCTAGGGACACGGCGGAGGGCGGCTCGCCAATCCCGCCCTGGTGCGCAAGCCCACGAGCGGCCCTGCGCGAGCGAGGAACAGGCGGGGGGAAGTCCCGCCCCTAGGGCATCTGACGTGGCTTCCCTCCGCCTCCTCCTCACTCGTGCCGGCCCCCTCCCCGAAGATCGAAATTTTTGAAATTTTTTTCCAAATTTTTTTAAAAAATAAAAACTGATGTCTTGCAGGGGGTTAGGAGCCGTAGGAAAGGGCTCGGGGGCCGTGTATGGCCCCCCGGGCCGCCAGTTGGACAGCCCTGATATAGTATATGGAATAAACCTAAAAAATTAAAAATAAAACAGATAAAAAATTAAAAATAAACAACTAATGAATAAAATATTTATGTATGGATACAAAAGTTAAAATGTGACTAAAATAGAAGAAACACTATTAAAATAACATTCAAAACCCACCCACCCCTCCCAAAATTCCACCCACAACCGTCCCAGCAGCATGCCCCTCATCCTACTTTGCCATACAGCAAAGTCATGACTTTACTTGCTTGTGGAAGGCAAGCAGAGATGGAGTGTGGTGACGTGATAATTTTGTTACTGGTTAAATGTAGTTTTATATGTATGTTGCTTTATTGTTAGAATATGGGGTTTAAGTGTTAGACAGACCCTAAAGGGTTAACTGTGATAATGGAGGCAGTTCCCTCCTGGGGGAATGTGTTGCCATGGTGACGGTGGGCGGAGCCAGCCAGGAGGCTAGCTTAGAAAGCTGAAGAGAATGTCAGTTGGTGCCTGGCTGTCAAGCCAGAAGGTTCTGTTAGATTCTACTCTGAGGAGAGGAGTAGGAGTCACGTTGTTGAAACTGCAGGGAAGCAGTTAGTCTTAGGAAAAGACAAAGTTCCAGTGTAGGTTAGGCCTGAGAGGCTGACCTGTAGTTAAGCCTTGGTGCTGCAGAGCTTTCCTGTCAGCGAAGCGAGAGTGTAGCTTCAGCTGGGGAATCTGTTTAAGCCTGTGAGAATACAGTCTTGGTAAGCTGAGCTTAAGAGCCAGCTAGGTAATAGTAAAGCCTGAAGGCTAAATAAGGACAAGTGTCCACAAGGCCAGAGTGCCTATGTATTGGAAGAGTTAGCAGCTGATCTAGCTGAGGGATAGCGTAGTTAAGTACTGCAATCTAGTAGATGTCATAACTAGAACATTTGTAACCTTTTAAGTCGTGCCTCCTCGGAAGAGTTATACAAAATATTTAAATCAAGCTTTTGTGCCAGAATAAACTGTTGATTGTTATCTATATATATAAAAATCGAGTGGTCGTGCAACTCGGTATATAGACAGCAAAACTATAAGCCTCACAACCACCAAACCCCCCAAGTACATTCCACCACACCACGAGGTATGTCTAGGCCACAAAAAACCCGGCCTACATACCTCACAACCCCCCAAAACAGCCCCCAGAAAGCCCATTAAAACCTGCCTTAGCGCCGCGCTAATGGCAACGGCCTCCTTCCCCCGCGAGGGGAGGGGAGAAGCTCTGCTTAACAATGGTGGCGGCGCACTCAGCCCCCACCCCCATCCCCTCGCCCTCAGCCCTCGCTTACCATTTCGTCCTCCTTCTCCCGTGCAGCCTGGGACCGGCACCGGCTAGAAGTCACCGGAGAAGGCCGAGGAGGCGGCGGCACGGCCCAGGACCGGAACCGCCAGAGAGCCGGCGGAGGAGGCAGCGGCAGCAGACACGGAGCCGCCCGCGCGACACGGGTCAAGAAGTGGCTGCGACACGGCGGAGTGCCCTCGGCTTCTTCGGCCGGCTCCCAGCCGGTTCCAGACACGGGCCGTGCCGCCGCCTCCTCGGCCCTCTCCGCGTGGCGGGGAGTGGGGGAGTGGAAGAGGCGTGGTCACGCCCGGCAGAGGCGTGAGGGAAGCTACCCTTTTCACGGCCATCTCTTTCTCCATCGCTCCCTGCCCTTCTTCCTTCAATCAAGGTAGGAGGGCAGGGGAAGAGACAGAGGTGCCCGGCAAAGGGCACCTTCCTTCCCCTCTTCGACGGGTTCACTCGCTTCCCCCCCCCCTTCTCTAGCTCTGTGTGTGTCTCGCGAGAGCGCGAGACACATACAGAGCGAGGGAGAGAGCCGGCCCGGGTCCGGAAACAGCTGCGAGGCAGCGGAAGAGGCCGACGAGGCAGCGGAGGAGATGCCCACGGCGCCGCCGTCACGGTGGCGAAGATTCCCCTTCGCCCCCCTTCCGAGACCGGCAAACAGGAGGCGAAGAAGGGCGAGGAGGCATTGGAAGAGGCGTCCATGGCGCCGGAAACACAAACACCCACAGCGAAGCGTGGCCAGGTCAGCTAGTTTCATCTAAAAAACCTCTCTGTGCCATTGATTTCAAAGTCAAGCCTCGGTTTAAAAGTTCGTTCCTGTCTCACAAGAACCCTCATTACCCTCACAAAGAGCTTTCCTCACAAAAGTGTTCCAGATTAGTTTCTCTCTCATCAAATGGTGGCAGCAGTTTGAAGGCAAATATTAGCATAGTAACGTGGCAGTGGATGAGGTAGCCTGCCCTGCCACGGTTTAAGTAAAGTGAACAGTAAATAAAGATTCTTTACATGGAGCTATTCTAGTCTCTCTTAGGAGGGACATCCAAAGTCTGGGAGCAACCACCAAGAAGGTCCTCTCCCTTGTTTCCAAGAAATGCAGATGGTGGGACAGAAAGAAGGCCCTCCACTGATGATCATACATTTCTAACAGGTTCATAGAGAGACGTGCAGTCTCTCGAATAACCTGGACCTAAGCTGGATAGGCAACTTAATCAATTCTAGCCAGATGGGGATTGGGGTTCAGCTCCCATCAGTATCTGGTCAGAACCTTAGGCTTCAAAAGACAGGAAGTGGTAGCTGTTTATGATCAAAACATACTTGCAGCCATCTTGCCATGCTGTGTGTATGGCTTACAACTCAATGCAAGTGAAAAAAGTAACAGGCACATAACTTACACTGGGTGCTTGTTGTACATAACTGGCAGGAATTCATCTACAGGTAACATTTTGCCAAAAGGCTGGGCCTCAATGAGCTTCTGAGCCCCTTGCAAGGAGATAGCATAGCCCAGGGTCCAGTAAGAATAGTCAGGTTCCACCAGGTTCACAACGTTGGGAACAGCCTTTTCAGGGCGGTCCACCTGCATCCTTTTTCGGCCAATGTATCTAGAAAATCAACAATAAAAGACAGTGCTACACAAATGACATTCAGCTTGCGTATGAGTCACAGAGAATGTGCTGTCTGTAAACGCTTAAAAGCAGGAGCACCTTTATACTATGTAAGCATTAGGCCCGTTTTATCATGGAAAAACCAGCTTCAAAACTTGCTTCGATGTAGGAGGCGCTGGCACCACGTATCTGATAGACTTCCGAAGTTTTCAGCAGTTTTTTCGGAATTGATTCAGATGTACTTCCGAAGTTCGGAATGGCTTCGTTAATGGCATCCGCGATTGCGCAATGCGCGGAAACAGGGCCGGACTAAGGTAATTTAAAATGGTAAGCGAACCTTATTTTGGTGCCCCCTTGCTCTCAAGCCTGGTGGAGGGTGTGCGTGCACGCCGGAGTGCGCGTGCGCGAAGCCAGCTAGTTTCACGCATGCGCAGTTGCCGCGGGGCGGGCCCAACTGCCCAGGGTCGGTGGTCACCCTACACGGGGGCAAGGGGGAGGAGCGTTGGGCGGCCGGAGGCGGGGCGCCTCCGGCTGAGGGGCGCTTCTCCTTTTTGGCCCCGTGATGGGGGGCGGTTGGCAGCTCTGGGCGGCTGGGCTCACCCTGCAGCGATGGCGTGCGAAACTTCCGCACGTGTGCCATTGCTGTGAGGCGGGCCTGGCTGCCCAGAGCCACTGATCGCCCTACAGGGGCCGAAAGGGAGAAGCATTTTGGAGGTGGCTAGAGACGGAGTGCCTCCGGCTGCGGAATGCTCCTCCTTTTAGGCCTCATGGTGTGGGGCGGTTGGCAGCTCTGGGACGCTGGGCTTGCCCTGCGGCGATGGTGCATGCGCGAAACTTCCACACCTGGCCATTGCCGCAGGGCGGGCCCGGGTGATCCCAGAGCAGGGCTGGGGCGCTTTGCAGCTCTGGCCGCCTCCAGAGCGCTCCTCCTTTCCGGCCTCATGGTGTAGGGCGATGGGGACAACATAAAAGGCGCCCCTGAATATTGGCAAGTGCTTACTTTGCGCAGTGCAAGATCTGGCTCTGCGTGGTAATCTGTAGAAGAGACAGTCAAAACTTGGGGGATTCCCTTTCCCTCCGTTTTTGACCGCTACTACTGACAGAACTAGCCACACTGGTACAAAATATTGAACACATTTAACACATTAATAAAAATTTAAAACTTTTTAAACGCAATAGGATGGGAGGAAATGACATACGAGCCCTTTCTGAATATATGGCGACAGAGACTTTTGAATGGCGAATCCACATCCTGTTTACTTAACTCTCTTTGGAATCACTTCGAAAGTCTAAAACATCCGAATTTCGGATGTATCCGATGTTCGAAAACAGGCCTAGAAAGCATATCTGAATCTCAATCACTGCCTTGAGCGTGACAGTGGAGAGCTCTGTGAACATCACTCTAGGTCAGACCTGGGCAACCTACGGCCCGCGGGCCGGATGCGGCCCGACAGCTGATTCTGTCCAGCCCGGGGAGAAGGGAGTCAGGGACGGGGCAAGAGGAAGGGGTGCCATTGCCGCCATCCCATCGCGGGCTCTGTGGCCTGCGTCGGCAGACAGCCTGCCACTCCAGAGAACAATCGGAGGAACAGCGGCTTTGGAGTGCCTGTCATCCCGGGAGTCGATACGGGCCTGCAGCGGGAGCAGTCGGTGACCTGCGGCGGTTGATTGCCCTGGCGTCCCAGAAGACTTGATCTTGTTCTGGGTCGCCAGGGTGAGCAGCCGCCTCAGGTCGCCGACTGCTCCCGCTGCAGGCCCGGATTGACTCCCGGAATGACAGGCACTCCAAAGCCGGGATGGCAGGCACTCCATGGCAGGGCGATCAGCTGGGGAATGGCAGGGGGCGAGAGCAGGCAGAGGCCTGCAGCCTCTGATCGTCTGCTGCTCTGCTCTGCTGCGGCGGCGACTGGGTCCACTTTGTCATCCTCTGGGCTGGCTCCATTGGGCCATTCCATCTTGGGATCCTTCCTCTCTTGAGGATGTCAGCCTCTATCTTGGTTCGCACCTTGTCTTCTTGAATTTCATTTTATTTTAGTTGTTTTTATTATTATCTTATAATAATTTTATAATAATAATATAATAAATAATATAATATCTTATATTATATTATAATTTCAATATATTATAATGTATATATATATATATATACTATAATATAATAATTATGATATTAATACTAATAATATATGAATATTTTTTGATATATTAATATGTTAATATTAATGATGTGTGATATATAGTAAATAAATAAATAAATAAATAAATAATGTAGATAAGCATGTAGTTCAGCCTTTAGGTGCGGCCCTCCATAATATTTTTTGGCTCTCGTGTGGCCCCTTGGAAAAAATAATTGCCCACCCCTGCTCTAGGTCAACGAAACAATCCCAAATTATACCATCTAGCCTCAACTGGTTTGTTCTGTGGCGTCAATTATTTGCCAGCAATCCCAAATTATACCATCTAGCCTCAACTGGTTTGTTCTGTGGCGTCAATTATTTGCCAGTATTCTCATCTGATATGCCTTTGGGGGCATATCAGATGAGAAAGAGGATCCCCGAGTTTCGACAGACTTTAGTCCTTAATCTTTTCTACCCGTGGTTCTTTATTACAATAATCCAAAGAAGCTGATTAAATGTAGAACAATCCAGTGGGATAAAGCAAGAATAAATTACAATTAACCCCGAATAATCCAGGATACTGTGATGTTCTAGTTCAGCGAGCTACAGTCAAATTCTAACATGTTCATTCACCTGAAAAGGGGAATATTAATACAAGAAGGTGCTTTACAAAAGCAAAGGCACAAGGTGAACTAGCTCAGAGCCAGTGCTTTCATTCTCAACCCTTTGTATTTCTCATTTCGACCAGGTCCTCATATTTCAGCTACATCAGGGGTGCTCATTATGGTGATCGAGAAGCACCTAGGTGATCTTTGGCCCTCTTCCTGGTGATCTTTGGGCCTCCGCACAACACACAAGGGTACTGGTCTGAGACACAATATACACACAGAGCTGAACTGTACAGTCATGCAACAGTATAAATAAATGAACACATCAATGGTGTGGTGCATCAAATGAATGCCAAGCAGCTGCTATCCCCCACTCAGTTGGGAACCAAAGAAAGGGGGGCAAGGGAAGACTCCTGTGGGAGCACAAAGGCGAGATGTACCAATGTGCTGAGCCACCACGGGGAAGCCGTGGTCTCCCTAGTATCAATATATATTCCTGATGGACAACATGCCAGCCAGTCGGATGGAGCACGGGGTGGCCACGTGGGTGGGATGCAGGAGCAATGGAAGGAAAATAAACAAATAGACAAATGAAGGAAATAGAATAAAGTCAAACCTGTAATTTAATAATGTCATCCTTCGACATGTTGGAATGTGCATGATCCCTATGATGGTCCAGCCATGTCAATTCTTCTAGAACCATCTTTTCGAAAACACGTACATTGTCGGAAACTTGATAAGGGGTGAATATACTTTTATTGACAAATCTCTTATCATAATTGTCAGGGTGTACAGGGTCGGATGGAGAACTGTCCTGTTTGAAAAATTCCTTAAGCCTTATACTACGGAACAGTCCTGCAACGTCCTTCCTAATGGTGATGTCAGAGCAAGCCGGGGTCATAACGAATGAGAGGCCCTTGTTTACCAACTCCATCTGCGCAGCAGAGAGGGTATAGTCGGATAAATTAACTATTAGGTTGGCTTCTTTTGGGCGGGGCCCCTGCGACGGGGGAATTTTGCCCATTGAATTTTGATGCACGGGAGTGTAGCCCTTTAAACGGGCCCTTCCGCGTTCGGCCCACGAGACCACACCTCTCCATTCATCTTCACGTCATCACGTCTACGACCTTGGACGCCGCCCCCTGGCCGCCGCCGTCAACAGAGAACGTCGACGTCATCTTGGAGCGCCTGTTTACAACGACGTCATCACCAGGGAGACACGGATAGGGCCGGCGCACGTCCTCTCCGCACCAGCGTATTCTACCGCGACGGGACCATTCAGCCGGCATTCCATAGAGCCCCCGTCTACCTCCCTGCTCCCGGGGCCCTCTCCATTGGGCCTGGACTGCTCTATTTACGTCCACCGGGTTCCCATTTGGGCTGGCCCCCAGTGCGGGATCCCTATCGGGGATCCCTGCGGTTTGACTTTATTCTATTTCCTTCATTTGTCTATTTGTTTATTTTCCTTCCATTGCTCCTGCATCCCACCCACGTGGCCACCCCGTGCTCCATCCGACTGGCTGGCATGTTGTCCATCAGGAATATATATTGATACTTCCCCGTGGTGGCTCAGCACATTGGTACATCTCGCCTTTGTGCTCCCACAGGAGTCTTCCCTTGCCCCCCTTTCTTTGGTTCCCAACTGAGTGGGAGATAGCAGCTGCTTGGCATTCATTTGATGCACCACACCATTGATGTGTTCATTTATTTATACTGTTGCATGACTGTACAGTTCAGCTCTGTGTGTATATTGGATCTTTGGGCCTCACCAGCTGGATGGCGCGCTCCTGCCATGCGCATGCATGTGCGCTCCCGCCGCTGCCTTCGCGGGACTTCTTTTGCCAAAATGAGGTTTTAGTGGGTGGGCCCTGGGGCTCGTCTTGCCACACACGGTGTGGTGACATGACTGCCCATAAATACCCTCCTGCTGCGTGCGTGAGAGGGGCCTGCTGTGCACGCAAGAAGCAGGACGGGATGGGGACTTCCTGCTTCGTGATAAGAGAGAGCGCGTGTGCAGGCAAGGAAGATCCCCTTCCCGGGTGCGCGCAGCGGTGAGTTCGTGGGCATGCAAGAAAGAAGCCCCGCGCGGACGGAAGACTGCAGTAGGAGTGTGTGCGTGCGCGCGCATGCACAACAGGTGATCTTTTCAACTTGATTGTTCATATAGTAGCTCGCATGATGAAAAAGTGTGGGCACCCCTGAAGCTACATCAACTCCAATTTGAGCTGATGCAATGTCAAGTTAAATACATAGGGGTTGCTGGGAGTTTTTCAGGCTGCAGGGCCATGTCACTGTAGCATTCTCTCCTGATGTTTCACCTGCATCCTTGTCAGTTTAAAGCAGGGGTTGGGAACCTTTTTGACTCAGAGAGCCATATAATATATTTTAAGACTGAATTCAACTAAATGTGAGTATATACGTACATACTATGAGAAAAGGATTCCCCCGGCGGAATGACGGGACACTTCAGACCTGGCTCTGCAAAAGGCACGCTCAGGACTCTGGGAAGGAAGAGAAGACGGAAGGAAGGAAGGAAGGGGGAAAGAAAGAAAGACGAAATAAAGGAGGGAAGGGGGGAGGAAGAAAGAAAAGAAGAGCGAACTATGGAAAAGGAAGAAAAGAAAAGGAGGAGAGAGACAAGGAGGGGAAAGAAAGAAGGAAATGGGAAGGGGGGAAAGGAAAGGGTGGGGAAAAGAAAGGAAAGGGAGTGAGGAAAAAGTAAAATAACGAAGGGAAAAGAAGAAAAGAAAGAAGGGGTGAGAGAGAGAGAAGTGAAAAGGAAGGAAGGAGAAGGAAAGGAAGAATGGGGAAAAAGAATAGAAGAGGAAGGAAGGAAGGAAGAGGGAGAGAGAATGGAGTAAATAAGGAAGGGGAGAGAGGGAGGGAAAAGGAAAGAGAAAAGGAAAGGGTGAAGGGGAGAAAGAAAGGAAGGAAGAGGAAGGAAGGGGAGAATGGAGGAAAGAAGGAAGGGGAGAGAGGGAGGGAAAGGAAGGAGAGAAGGAGAAGGAAAGGGTGAAGGGGGAGAAAGGAAGGAAGGAAGAAAGGAAGGAAGAGGAAGGAAGGGGAGAGAGGGAGGGAAAAAGGAAAGAGAAAAGGATAGGGTGAAGGGGAGAAAGGAAGGAAGGAAGGAAGAAGGAAGAGGGAGAATGGAGGAAAGAAGGAAGGGGAGAGAGGGAGGGAAAGGAAGGAGAGAAGGAGAAGGAAAGGGTGAAGGGGGAGAAAGGAAGGAAGGAAGGAAGAGGAAGGAAGGGGAGAGAGGGAGGGAAAAGGAAGGAGAGAACGAAGGAATGGAAGAGGAAGGAAGGAACGAAGAGGGAGGGAAGAAAGAATGTAGGGAGAGGGGGAGGAAAAAGAATGAAAGAAAAGGGAAGAGGAAGGATGGAAGGAAGGAAGGAAGGAAGGAAGGAAGGAAGAGGGAGAAGGGCGCAGGGTCAAGCGGACCTTGGTGTCGACGTCGGCAAGGCAGTCCCTCCGGAAGGCGTCAAAGAGGAAGCGGCTCTTGAGCCCACAATGAGGGCGATGAGCTGGGCGTCCCCCGGGGGCAGCGAGGCCGGGTCCGCAGTGCCAGGGCCAGGCCCGCCTCCGCCGCCTCCCCCGAGGCCCAAGGCAGAGGAAGAAGAGAAAAACAAGGACGAGGCGGAGCCCGTCATCCCCGACGAAGAGGGCGCAGGGCCACGAGAGCAGCGGGGGGATGAGGAAGAGGCGGCGATGGTGGCGCGGAAGCCGCAGTCGCGGAGCACTCATAGAATCCAGTTCAAAACAGAAAACCTGGGATCAGATCCTGGGAGATAGGGCCTGTCTGGAAGGGCCCTAAGAATTAGCTGTCTCCTAGGTTATGCAATACATTCCTTATTTCAATAGTAGATTCGCTAACTCTTATTACTATGCTCCTCTGAAGGGAGATCTTCAGCCGGTGATATTGGCTGGATTGGTACTTACATGAGCTCCCAGTCAAGTTGGGCTCTCTCAATATCCTCCATTAGTTTTGTAAGCTTCTTCTTGAATTGATGCTCAAAGCGGACATCATCTTCAATTACCAGTGTCTTCTCCATCTCTCTGTCCACCACCTTAAATACACAATTTGGGGGGGAAATGTGACTAGAATTTACGTTACTCTTGCCTGAGATGGGCAGCTGGAAACTATAACAGAAGTGGTTTCTTGTAGATGTGTTGATCTATATCAGGGCTGTCCAACTGGCGGCCCGGGGGCCGTATATGGCCCCCAGCCCCTTCCCTACGCCCCCCTAAGCTTTTAAATAAAAAATAAAAATTAAAAATAAAATAAATAATTAAAATTTTAAAAAAATACCTACTTCCGGGTTCGAAGCAAGTATCGCGAGAATACGCAATCCACACGGGATTTCTCTGTCAATGCGAGAACACGCCGGCGTTGACATTGAAATCCCGTGTGGATTGTGTATTCTCGCGATACTCTTCGGCTACTCTACTACTGGATCGCTGAGGCCCACAGACGCGCCCCCCATCTCCCCTCATGTATTGAATATAAAGTTAAATATATTTAAAGATGAAATAAGGGGAGATGGGATACATTAAGGGGGGAGGGGAGGATGGAATTAAATATATTTAATATTAAATAAAAATAAGGGGGGAGGGGAGGATGGAATTAAATAAATTTAATATTAAATTAAAATAAGGGGAGGGAGGATGAAAGTAAATATATTTAATATTAAATAAAAATAAAAGGGAGAGGGGAGGATGGAATTAAATATATATAATATTAAATTAAAATAATTTAATATCTTATCCCTGCATTTTATCTCAGTAAAAGATTATATTTGACTGTATGCATGCAGGGGCGGAGCCAGGAGAGAGGGCGGAGCTGGGGTGGGGAGGGGCGGAGCCAGGGGCAGGGGGCAGACCCTACGGCCCCCCAGGTCATCAGTGACCGGAATTCAGACCCCTTGGCCGGTAGAAGTTGGACAGCCCTGATCTATATTTTGAGGCTACATCACCATTCCACACCCTGATGCCTTCTGAATGTGCTAGACCAGTGTTTTTCAACCTTTTTTGAGCCGCGGCACATTTTTTACATTTACAAAATCCTGGGGCACACCACCAACCAAAATGACACAAAATGACACTCTAACACAGTAATACATATAGTTAATGTTTTTAAATGTACTTATACACTCAGTGTGAAACCTGGACCTGTTTCGATGAACACAACATAGATATCCTGGCAGGAATGGCAGAAAGACACACACGTCCCACACAGGACTCCCATAACCAAGAGAAAATGCTATAAGAGTTTGGTGGGCATTGACCTTGAGTTTTGGAGTTGTAGTTCATTTATATGCAGAGAGCACTGTGGACTCAAACAATGTTGGATCAGGACCAAACTTGGCATGAATACTCAATATGCCCAAATGTGAACACAGATGGAGTTTGGGGAAAGTAGACCTTGACATTTGGGAGTTACAGTTTCTGGGATTTATAGTTAACACACAATCAAAGAGCATCCTGAACTCTTGCAACAATGGAATTGAACCAAACTTGGCATATTGAACTCTCATTACCAACAGAAAGTACTGAAAGGGTTTGCTTGGGAATTGACCTTGAGTTTGGAAGTTGTAGTTCACCTACACCCAGAGAGCACTGTGGACTCAAACTATGTCATGTTATGTTGTTGTTTGTTTTCTATCCAGAATCACAATGTTGGAAGGAGGCTCACCACTTTAAGGTCCCTAAAACAGGCATGGGAAAACTTCGGCCCTCTGGGTGCTTTGGACTTCAACTCCCACCATTCCTAGCAGCCTGAGGCCCTTTCCTGCTTAAGTGGCTGAGGGGGGAAAAGGAAAAGGGCCTGAAGCTGCTAGGAATGGTGGGAGTTGGAGTCCAAAACACCTGGAAGGTCCAAGTTTGCCCATGCCAGCTTTCGACAGAGACCGCTTCCTCCCCCTCCCCCTCCCCCTTTGTGCCCTTTCTTCCCCCTCCTGCCGAACACTTACTTTTTCTTCTCCACTCGGGCTCCCTTCTTCCCAGCCTCGCTCTGCTCGCTTTGCCTCACTTTGCTCACGCTGCCGCTTCTGCTGCCATTTTGAGCAGAGGGGGCAGCCTGAGCGTGTTCAGGAGGGGAGAGGGGAGGGAGGAAGACGTGGGGTGAGTCTGCGCAGTAGCGCCCGCACGGTTCACGTCTTCCTCCCTCCCTCCTCCCCTCCTGAACACGCTCACGGATTAAAATGGTGGATTAAAATGGCGGCAGAAGCGGTAGTGTGAGCAAAGCGAGGCTGGGAACAAGGGGCCCGAGTGAAGAAGAAAAAGTAAGTGTTCGATTGGCTGCCACTGTGGGAATATTTGCATAAAGGACTCTGAATGGCCAGCCTCAGAACTCCAACACTCTAAGGCACCAGACCAGGTAATTGGTTGTGACTGAGACACTATTTGCATAAAGGACTCTGATTGGCCAGCAAAACAGAATGCAACTGAATGCTTGAGTTAGCCAAATGACAGGTTTTTTCCGTTGGAAATAGAATGTTCATTTTCTGGGAGGTGCAGAGGGGCCAAGGAATATGTGACAGCATTTCGATAGGTTGCCACTATGGGATTATTTGCATAAAGGACTCTGATTGGCCAGCCTCAGAACTCCAACATTCTACAGCCCCAGACAGAGGGGATTGGTTGCCACTAAAATGGTATTTGCACAAAGGACTCCGATTGGCCATCCACATTCCAACATTCTAAGGTGACACAGAGAGAAAAGGAAAGGCCTCAGTCAGACACTGCGGCCCACAGCAGTGACGGATAAGGACCAAACTTGCCACACAGGGGCCCAATGGCCCACTTCACAACGCGACCATCACCCAATGACCAATACAGACCAAAATTAGCATACAGAGGCCCCTTGACCCACTCTACACCCTGGTGCTGTTTCAAAGAGGATGGACCACAGATGATGGGATTTGAAATACCTTCACTCACCTTCCTAGACCGCTGCAACCCTCATCCAAAGAATGATCAAGACCAAATGTGACACACAGAGCTCCCATGACCCACTCTACATCCTGGTGTTGTTGGGAGGGGGGTGGACCATGGCCAATGGGACTCGCAGTACCTTCACTAAGTTCCTGAGACCACTGCAAGCCACATAAACATCTAATAGGAACCAACCTTGGCACACAATGCCTTCCTCAAATAACCCGGGCACCACCGGGTCCCCAAGCTAGTTGTTTATAAAGAAGGACCTCACTAGCCACAACAATGGCAAATGTGCTCTCTTCCAAGGCCAACAGGAAGTGCTTTATTAGAAAATGTGCTGGTATATTTGATCCCATCCTCTACTGTAATGCACTCCCTGCGAACTTCTCCAAAATTGAAACTGGCCTCTGCATGTTTTTTTCTGCATGTTTTGTCATACCTAATGCATTGTACTGCTATCATAAAGCTATTATTATTATTATTAGTAGTAGTAGTAGTAGTACATACAGTACAATGCATTAGGTATGAGAAAACATGCAGAAACATACTATGTACTGTTTAGAGGGTGTAAGTCAGTTTCTTTTATGAATTTCAATCATTATCTTATTCTGTGAATTAAAACTATTTACACCTAAGGTTTGATTTTGCAGTTTTTAATGAAGTGTCCCTTATTTTTGTGAAAAATCCCATATTTTTAGGTAAATGTCCCTTATTTCTTATATCAAAAAGCGGCAAGCCTAAATAAAGCCGAGACAGTGCTATATATCCCATACGTCCCTGGGCACTGGACTATGGCCACTAGTTGCCCAAATAAAAACTAACACAATTGCGTGTAAGTATTGTTATCAGTTCAATAGCGGGCATAAAACATGAGTTGCTTTCATCTGTCTCTGTGGATAGTGTTCATGGTGCAGAGAGAGTGGCCTGTTTTGGAAATATATCCTTCCTGTTTGTCATGGATTTGTTGAATAGCTCATTCTCATTCAGTAAACAGATTAAATGTTTTCTAGCAACTGGTTAAAGCAGTGTTTTTCAACCTATTTTGAGCCGTGGCACATTTTTTACATTTACAAAATCCTGGGGCACAACACCAACTGAAATGACACAAAATGACACTCTAACACAGTAATACATATAGTTAATATGTTTTGAAATGTATTTATACACTCAGTGTGAAACCTGGGCTTGTTTCGATGAACACAACATAGATATCCTGGCAGGAATGGCAGAAAGACACACACGAAGGTCTTGCTCAACAGCTGGGAGTTATAGTTCACCCGCAATCAAAGAGCTTTCTGAACTCCACCAATGATGGAATGGAATCAAACTTCCCACACAGAACTACCATAACCAAGAGGAAATACTGCAAGAGTTTGGTGGGGATTGACCTTGAGTTTTGGAGTTGTAGTTCACCTATATCCAGAGAGCACTGTGGAGGGGAGGGAGGAAGACGTGGGGCGAGTAGCGCCCGCACGAGTCACGTCTTCCTCCCTCCCCCTTCCCGCAGAAGCGGCAGCGTGAGCAAAGTGAGGCAAAGTGAGCAGAGCGAGGCTGGGAAGAAGGGAGCCCGAGTGGAGAAGAAAAAGGGTTCGGCAGGAGGGGGAAGAAAGGGTATTGGAGGTTCCAATTTCCCACGGCACACCTGATGATTGCTCACGGCACACTAGTGTGCCACGGCACACTGGTTGAGAAACACTGGGTTAAAAGAATTACCTCAATTTAGCCTATTTTATTTATTTGTTTGTTTATTTATTTATTTATTTATTCGAGTTTGTTCACCGCCACTCCCAATGGCTCGGGGCGGCTTACATACCAATCGAACAATACAATTAAAACATCACAATTAAAACATCACATTAAAAACACCTTAATAAAACAGAACAACACAAGATAGCGTCTACGGTAAGAGGAAAGACCAGCAATTATTCAGGCCCCGAAAGCCTGCCGGAATAGTAAAGTCTTGCAGGCTTTCCGAAATGCTAGGAGGCTCTGAAAGGCACGGATGTCAGTGGGCAACACATTCCAGAGAACTGGCGCTACGATCGAGAAAGCCCTTTGCCAAGTTGCGGTCAAATGGTATACCTTAAGGCAGTGTTTCCCAACCAGTGTGCCGGGGCACACTAGTGTGCCGTGAGTGATCATCAGGTGTGCCGTGGGAACCTCCAGGAGGGGAGGGGGAAGAGTCTAGTGTGTTGAAGTATAAAAACCCTAAGAAACCTACCTCAATAAAGGCACAATATTACAAACACACATCCCCTCCCCAAAGGTTGTCTACTTGGTCTCTCCCTCTCCATGCATTCGGAAGGCCAGCCTCCCTTTCCCGAAGTAGAGACCTCCTCTGCCCCCCCCCCCGGGCCTAATGCCGGATGGTTCAGTCCAGCACCGGCCCTGCCCCTCCCTCTTCCCCCTCCTCCCCGGTGCACGCGAAACTGCTCTTGGCCTCCCTCCTGCTCCCTGCCCGCCGCCTTCCTACCTGCTTTGCCAGCCCCGAGATGCCCACCCAGGCCGCCCTGCTGACCCCCGAGGAGCTGCGCAGGTGGTGAGTGAGGCTCCTGCTCCCCACAACCCCAATTCAAGCCTGGCGGGGAGGGAGGGGGTAAACTAAGTGAGAGGGAGACTGCTGGTCTTTCGAGCCCCCCCTCCAGAAACTGTAATTCCCAAATGTCAAGGTCTATTTTCCCCAAACTCCATCTGTGTTCACATTTGGGCATATTGAGTATTCATGCCAAGTTTGGTCCTGATCCAACATTGTTTGAGTCCAGAGTGCTCTCTGATATAGGTGAACTACAACTCCAAAACTCAAGGTCAATGCCCACCAAGCTCTTATAGTATTTTCTCTTGGTTATGGGAGTTCTGTGTGGGAAGTTTGATTCCATTCCATCATTGGTGGAGTTCAGAATGTTCTTTGATTGCGGGTGAACTATAACTCCCAGCAATTAAGTGGGTGTATAAATACATTTAAAACATATTAACTATATGTATTACTGTGTTAGAGTCTCATTTTGTGTCATTTTGGTTGGTGGTGTGCCCCAGGATTTTGTAAATGTAAAAAATGTGCCATGGCTCAAAATAAGGTTGAAAAACACTGCCTTAAGGCTTGGAACGACCAGGAGGTTTTGCTTCTCGGAGCATAAGGATCTAGTGGGACAATATGGGATAAGACCTTTAAGTACACTGGTCCCAGACCATTTAAGGCCTTAAAAGTCAAAACTAGCACTTTGAAGGTAATCTGGCATTCTATAGGAAGCCAGTGCAGTTTGCGCAAGATCGGCATGATGTGACAGCTCATCGGGGTTCCCGCGAGCAGCTGAACTGCAGCGTTCTGCACTAGCTTAAGTCTCCGGATCACCGACAAAGGAAGGCCAATGTAAAGAGCGTTACAGTAGTCTAGCCTCGAGATGACCGCAGCTTGGACCACTGTGGCCGGGACAGATAGGGGGCCAGCTTCCTCGCCTGGCAAAGATAAAAGAACGCCACTCTACTGACGGTGGAGATATGAGACTCCATCGACAGCAGAGGGTCTAAAGCAGCGTTTCTCAACTTGGGGGTCGGGACCCCTGGGGGGGTCGTGAGGGGGTGTCAGAGGGGTCACCAAAGACCATAATAAAACATAGTATTTTCTGTTGGTCATGGGGGTTCTATGTGGGAAGTTTGACCCAATTCTATCATTGGTGGGGTTCAGAATGCTCTTTGATTATAAGTGAACTATAAATCCCAGCAACTACAACTCCCTAATGTCAAGGTCTATTTTCCCCAACTCCACCAGTGTTCACAATTGGGCATATTGAGTAATCGTGCCAAGTTTGGTCCAGATCCGTCGTTGTTTGAGTCGATAGTGCTCTCTGGATGTAGGTGAACTATAACACCAAAACTCAAGGTCAATGCACACCAAACCCTTCCAGTATTTTCTGTTGGTCGTGGGAGTTCTGTGTGCCAAGTTTGGTTCAAACCCATCGTTGGTGGAGTTCAGAATGCTTTTGATTGTAGGTGAACTATAAATCCCAGAAACAACAACTCCCTAATGGCAAAATCAACCCCAACATTATGGATATTTGTGGGCGTATTGAGTATTTGTGCCAAATTTGGTCCAGTGAATGAAAATACATCCTGCATATCAGACACTTCCATTATGATTCATAACAATGGCAAAAATAGAGTTATGAAGTAGCAACAAAAATAATGTTATGATTGGGGGTCACCACAACATGAGGATCTGTATTAAGGGGTCACGACATTAGGAAGGTTGAGAACCACTGGTCTAAAGTAACCCCAAGGCTCTTTACAGATGACGACGGACATAATGTCACGCCGTCCAGGGTCGGAAGCTGAACATCCCCACCGCCCGGGCAACCAAGCCACAGGATCTCCGTCTTTGCCGGATTCACCTTCAACCTATTGGCTCGCAGCCATCCAGTAACGGCCGTGAGGCAGCGATGGAAATTATCGGGTACGGATTCGGGACGGCTCTCCATCCTCAGGATGAGTTGGGTGTCATCAGCATACTGGTGGCACTCAAGCCCAAAGCCATGTACCAGCTGAGCAAGTGGTCGCATGTAGATGTTAAATAACAGAGGGGAGAGGATTGACCCCTGAGGGACCCCGCAACATAGCGGGGAACCCCCGGAGACAACCTCACCCCTCCTCACTCGCTGCGATCAGTTCCGGAGGAAGGAGGACACCCATTTCATGACTGTCCCCCTTACTCCGGCCCCGGCATATATTTAAAGAAATATATCAATGTTTCCAGACATTAGAAGTTGAAACTACTTTTAAACATTTTCTTCTAAGAACTGCAGGAACTAATGGAGGCCTTAAAAGAGCCATTTGTACTCTCATGCGCAAGATCTAAAAAATTGCTTTTGCCCATAAGTAATTTCAATCATAAATTATTTAACCAGGTTGCACTATTGCAGAGAGTATTTTTCCATTTTGATAAAATCAAGACAAGTAGGCACGCACATTACCTCCTTCCAGATATAGTAGTGGCTAAGAAAACACCCAATCTCCCCTCTGGTCAGTACTCTTGAGGAATAAGGATCCTGATAACCAGGAAGCATGTCTATATTGAGAGCTTTTAGTTGGCTTGTATTCAACGTCCTGCGAAAACAAACAAACAAGAAATACATCACTGAAGCACAGATTTGCAGATATGTGCAGCATAACAAGGCAATACAATAGATCAGTGTTTCCCAACCGCTGTGACGCGGCACACTAGTGTGCCGTGATGGACCTTCTGCTGTGCCCCGAGAAAAGCTCTCTGCCCCCCTTCCTTTCCCCCTCCTCCTGCTGAACTCCTGCTGTAATGTTCCCCCACTTTCCATGTATACTATCTATCTATTCTATGTATATAATAAAAGTCAGTGTTTGCGGTGGGAGGTGCGGCGGGAGGTGCGGAGGAATATGTGGCAGCTTTTCGATTGGTCGCCCCTGTGGGATTATTTGTATAAATGACTCCGATTGGCCAGCCACCCAACATTCCAACACTCCTGAGGCAGACATAAATGGCTGGAGTTGAAGTTAACCATGTCAGATTATTGCATTTTGAATAGCAATTCATGAGTCAGCACAAGATATATTTTTCGCAGTTTGAGATGATCTGCAGTGTGACATGTTTGACACCAGATGGCGCTGTCTCAAGACTGCTAAATGGAACTTTGAGGAATGTCAGTTACAAAGTGACAGTTGCGATTTGTCAGTTGGGATTTAATATCTGTGAGGAAAGGATGTTTAGAAAGGTAGCTGTGATGGCTGTTGTTTTTCGATGTTTTGCCAGTTATTGTTAAATACAATTCAATACAAAGTTATATATTTACCTTGTGAATTGAATGAGAGTTTCATTATTCACTCGAACAGAGACTGGAGTTTTTGAGCCGATGGGGAATTAAACTTCTATATTTCTGTTGCCTATCCACTGTGACATAAATACTCAACGCCCGAAGAAACCAGTTGACAGTTTTTACCGTTGGAAATGGAATGTTCAGTACCTTCACACAAAACACTTCACAAAAAAACACTGCAACCCCTACAAATCACAGACTAGGCCCACAATTGACAGTAAGGTTTCAGTTAGGGTTGCCACTTTTTGATATAAGAAATAAGGGACGTTTACCTAAAAATACGGGATTTTTCACAAAAATTAAAACTTGAAAATCAAATGTTAGGCAACCCTAACTATAGTCCTTTTGATGCAGCCTTGGCTTTTTCACTGTTGACTGATCTTTAGACTGGGGTCTAACAGAAGCCTCCTTTCGCATGCATTCAGGGCAATATCATCTACTTGGGTCATTCTGCAAGAAGGCACAACCCAAGCCCTCCTGACAGATGCCCGTGTGGCTCAGAAGCCCTCCAGAGACCCCCACCTGCCTCTCAGCCCTGGTGTGCTTGGCAGGCGGGTCACCTTCCTTCCTCTCCCAGTGGTCAACGGTGAAGGCGGCCCCACGGTCGAGGTGGGTGAGGGCGCGGCATGATCAGCAGCTCCATGCGGACTTGCATCTCCCCGCGCCTGCAGCTCACTCAGACCGCTCACTGGTGGCGCCATGAAGACCGGCAGGTCCCCTTCTCCCTCTCCCTTTTTCTCCTTCCCCCGGGAGCGAGGGCTCTTGGGAAATGGAGTCCTGCCCAAAAGGGCTCCGCGCGCCTCTCAATCAAGAGGAGGCAGCCTTGGACTACAATTCCCGGCCGCGTGTAGGGAGGCGAGAGGAAACGGGAGGAGCCAAAAGGGGTAGCAGGATGGAGGAGGAAGATGGGAGCATGTGTGTATATGTACTGGCCCAGCCTTGCCTCCTGTTGCCACCTGTCCCGTCAAGTACTAAAGGGGAAATTGATGCTTTAACAGAAGAAACGTCAGAGAAAGGTGCTGCTTTAGAATAGAAACGGAGTAACAGAGTAAAGAGATAGTTCGCCAGCAACAGTGACGAAAATAATCCACTCTGATTGGTCCACACAAGCACAGGCTGTGATTAGCCCAGAGAACATCATGTGCCTCTAGATAAGAAACAGTCTTGATTGGCTTAGCATTCACCATGTGCGTTTGTTTACAAAGTTAGCAATTGGGTTAGGAGATGCGCATGGCTAATGAGGTTTCCACTTGGCAGGCTTCCAGTGGGAACTCGGTAGCAAATGTATCGATTCAAGTACAGTCTGCACGTAGGGCAGATAACATAGAAGAAAGATGGAAATTTACACTGCGCAACGTTTGTCAGCAAATAGGATTCAGATGCTAAGAATGCTTTGTTTAATTGGGTAGAGTAATATGGGTTCATGAATGCTAGCCAGTAACAATGCATGAAGAAGGAGGGACTGAAATATTGTCGCCATTGTTTGTATAAAATCTGTTTACTGGGAAAGATCGGGTGCTGTCTTCCAGCAGCATTGTTCATAAAGGGGGCAGGCCCATCAGCTGATGTCATGCAAATAAAGCTGGTTTCCTGAATCGCAGTAAAATTGTCGCGTCATCCGTCCTTGCGCTCGCTAGCAACTGCAGCCTAGCACAAAAGGTATTGCCTTCGGAGTTCTGGGACTCCAGATACCGCTACAGTACAGGAGCTGAAAATAAGGGACATGAAATTTGGGGCCGAAATAAGGGACGTCCCTTAGAATAAGGGACAGTTGGCAACCCTAGTTTCAGTAACTTTTTCCTGACTAGGCCTCACCTAATGGGTTACTGTTTAAGGCATGAATTGACAGTAAGGCTTCAATAACTTGATTTTCCCAACTAGGCCTCAGTTCATGGGACATTGTGTATGGCCTGAATTGACAGTAAACAAATTTGGCACACAGAACCCACATGACCTAATCTACATCCTGGTGCAGTTTGGAGGAGGATGGTCCATGGACGATGGGACTCCCAGCACCTTCTCTCACTTCCCAAGACCACTACAACCCACATAAACAACTGATAAAGACCAACCTTGGCTCAAAAGGCCTTTCTCAAATAACCCGGGCAGCGCCGGGTCCCCAAGCTAATAACCAATAACCAATAAAATTTATTTCGAAAAAAAAGAAAAGACAAACCTGAAACAAAAACAAAAAATGAGCAGCAAATCAGATGAATTTCGTCTTGCCTTTGACCCTGTGTCCCATCAGCTTCAGTGAGCACCAGTTATTACTACAGACTGAATGGACCATGCAGAGACACAGCAGAAAGCCCTCTTCACGGCTGGTTTCTCTGAGCTCATTTCTCACATATATACTGGCTATTCGCAGTCAAATAGTTGCACTATTTCAGGGCTGTCCAACTTCTACCGGCCCAGGGGCCTGAATTCCGGTCACTGATGACCCGGGGGGCCGTAGGGTCTGCCCCCATCTCCGCCCCCGGCTCCGCCCCAACCCCTGCATGCATACAGTCAAATATAAACTTTTACTGAGACAAAATGCAGGGTGGGCATTCAAAATGGGCATGCATACAGTCAAATATAATCTTTTACTGGGATAAAATGCAGGGATAAGATATTAAATTATTTTAATTTAATATTAAATATATTTAATTCCATCCTCCTCTCCCCTTATTTTAATTTAATATTAAATATATTTAAATCCATCCTCCCCTCCCCTTATTTTAATGTATCCCATCTCCCCTTATTTCATCTTTAAATATATTTAATTTTATATTTAATACATGAGGGAGAGATGAGGGAGAATGAGGAGCCCCTGAGGAGCCTCCTGCTTCGGCCTACCTTTTCCAAACGCGCAGGATCCAGGAGTACCCGGACGACGAGAGAGGCGACGACCGACTGAGTCAAAGAAGGTCCTAATCGCGTCTGTGGGCCTCAGCGATCCAGTAGTAGCGTAGCCGAGGGGAAGTATCGTGAGAATACGCAATCCACACGGGATTTCGCTGTCAACGCCGGCGTGATCTCGTTGACAGCGAAATCCTGTGTGTATTGCGTATTCTCGCAATACTTGCTCCGAACCCGGAAGTAGGTATTTTTTTTAATTTTTACTATTTATTTTATTTTTCAATTTTTATTTTTTATTAAAAAGCTTAGGGGGCCGGAGGGAAGGGACTGGGGGGCCGTATACGGCCCCCGGGCCGCTAGTTGGACAGCCCTGCACTATTTCAACTAGATTAAGGTAACATACTCATGCTTTGTACCAGAAAATGTTTAAAACATATAAGTGACCACACTTTTTAAAGGGAAGAAAAGAATGAGGAGGAGGAAACGGGAAAATGGAGGGAGGAAGCAAGGGGGTGGGAAAAGGGGTGGGAGACAACTTACTTTCCATCCACAGCTTCCACTAACTTGACTGCAATTTCCTGCTCATGCAGAGTCTGCAGCATTCGATCCCGCCTGTCTTTTCGCCGCTTGAGGTTTATCAAGAAAATCTAAAGAGAAAGAAACCAGAATTTCTAATGCTGCTCTAAACAGGGAACAGGGGGGCGGGATGAGATGGCGACAGTGCGTGTCTCGTTCTGTTTTGTTTTAAAAACCGATGTACACAATAATACATAATCGCCCTCGACCCGAGGGGTAGATGCTTGAACACCTGGTTATCCCTAACCACGTAAACATTTAAACACATACACAGAATTTTTTTTTTGTTTAATAGATTTTTATTGTTTTCCACATAAAGAATAGGGGACCACAGTGGGGATGGGGGGGGGGAGGGTTAGGGGTGGGGTTGAGGTGGAAAAGAGGGGTGTACATGTACATTGGGTACACAGACAAAACATCACATAACAAAGATGGTGACGACTTCCCTAAGCAATCCCTTCGCCATCCTTTTCCACTCTGATCTTGTTTGTAACTTAAACGTGGTACAGTAGATATCCGTTTCGTTATTATATTCTCATAAATCATTCAGTTCTACCGTAAATCTGTTCCCTTTATTTTGTATGTACCTTTTAAAATTTGTCCAGTCCGAAGTTCTACTTTTGTTGTTTATGCGTTGTGCCAGGGCATCCATTTGTATCATGTCTAGAGACTTTATTATCCAGTCTTCCTTGGTGGGGATGGCCTCTTGTTTCCAAAGTCTTGCCAGTGTGATTCTTGCACAAGCGCTCAGTAAGAAGAATATCCTGTCTTGGTTCGGTGTCAAGTTTGTGTTTGTCATTCCCAGTAGGTAAGCTCGGGGGTTCATCTCAAATTTGGCCTTTAATATCTCTTGTGTTTCCTTATGAATAGTTTTCCAATACTTCTGTACCCTTTTACACTCCCACCATTGGTGGAAGTAGGTACCAGTCTCTTTACTGCATTTCCAGCACTTTCCGGAGGTCTTCTTGTCATATCTTGCAATTTTTTCAGGATATAGGTGCCACCGGTACTGCATTTTGAGACAATTCTCAGTTATTTCAGTTGCCGCAAAGTATTTTAATTTTTTAACCCAAATCTCTTCCCATTCGTGGAGGAAGATCGTTTGCCCACAGTCCTTTGCCCACTTAATATGACTTTCTTTTACCGGTTCCTCCTCTGTGGCCCAACCCAGTATTAATTTGTACATTTTACTGATATTCTTTTTTCCTTTTTTCGCTATTGGCTCCCAGGTTGTGTCCTCCATAAATCCCACCTTACTGTCTATTTTATACCTGTCATGTATTTGGAAGTATTGAAACCAAGTCAGTTTGGGATGGATCTGGCGTAGCTCCTCTATTGTTTTTATTTCCCAATTCTTTTGTGCTGTTTTCTTTAGTATCTGCTTATAGGTGAGCCAGATTTTTCCCGCCAGTTCCTTTTTATGGAAGGCTTCCATCGGGGAAACCCAGAGTGGGGTGCGTCTGAACAGCCTCTCCTTATATTTATCCCATGTTTTACTTAATGCTGCCCTGATGTAATGGTGCCCGAAATTCTTTTCAATTTTTTTTTTCCTATTGTACCAAACATAGGCGTGCCAACCCGCTCGCAAGTCGTGTCCTTCCAGTGCCAATGATCGTTCATTCCCTAGCAGTACCCAATCTTTGACCGCTACCAGATTGCATGCCTCATAATAGAGCCTCATATCCGGGAGGCCCATGCCTCCGCGTTTTTTTTCGTCGGCGAGTGTTTTAAATTTTATCCTGGCTTTTTTATTTTGCCATACAAATTTTCTAAGGTCTATATCCCATTTTTTAAACATAAAATCATTCTTAATGACAGGGATTGCCTGGAATAAGAAAAGCACTTTTGGTAAAACCGACATTTTGATGGTGGCGATTCTGCCTAGTAGGGATAGATGTTGTTTATTCCATTTCTTTAAATCTCCCTGTATCTGTTTCCACATGCTATCATAGTTGTTTTGGATCAGCTGTATATTATTGGCTGTTAGGGTTATTCCCAAATATCTGAGGTTTTTTTCGATTTTTATTCCGGTCAGCTGTTGTAGAGCCAATTTTTGGCTTCATCTAAGTGTTTAGTTAGAAATTTTGTTTTTTGTTTGTTTAGGGTAAAGCCTGTCCATGTTCCGAACCTTTCAAATTTAGTTAGCCATTTCTCTATGTCAGGTATCGGGTTCTCTATGCAGCATACTATGTCATCAGCATAGACCCGTAATTTATACTCCTGAGATAAAACTCGAGTGCCTTTCAATTCCCTATCCTGATTGATGTCCCTTACGATTGCTTCCATTACTAGGATAAAGAGTAATGGCGATAGCGGGCATCCCTGGCGTACCCCTCTGCTAATTTGGATTCTCCTCCCGCCTTCCTGCCCATTAATCATTAGCTTTGCTTCCTGTTTATTGTATATCGCTCCTATAATATTTTGAAAGTAGAACCCCATGTCTAATTCCTTCATTAGTAATACCAAAAACTCCCAATTTGTTTTATCGAACGCCTTTTCGGCGTCGATAAATAAAAGCGCCAGTTTTTTCTCGTTGTGGCGTTCATAGTATTCCAGAATGTTTATGATGGTTCGTGTGTTCTCTTTTAGCTGCCGGTTGGGTAGGAAACCCGTTTGGTCTGGGGAAATCCAATCTTTCAGGACTATTTTTAATCTCTCTGCCATAATTGAGGTGAAAATTTTATAATCCGAATTTAAAAGGGAAATGGGTCTGTAATTTTTCATGTATTGTTTGTCCGAATTTTCTTTATGAATCAGGGTTATTTTGGCGGTTTCCCATGATTTTGGTATATCTTTTTTCTCTCTAATTCCGTTGCAAATCTGGAGGAGTAAGTCTGATATCTCATTCTTGTATGTTTTATAGAAAAGGGCGGTGAAGCCATCTGGGCCTGGGGCTTTGTTGAGTTTGAGGTTGTCTATCCCTCTTTCTACCTCCGCCATTGTTATTGGGCCATTGAGATCCTCTCGTTGTTTGTCAGTGATTTTCCCTAGTCCTAGCTTACTGAGATAATCTGCTATAGCGTTTTGTGGTGGTTTGTCTGCTTTGTATAGTTTCTGGTAATATTTTGTAAAGGCCTCTGCTATTTCTTTCTCTTTCGTATATTGCCTTCCTTCGTGTTCTATTTTACTAATATAAGTTTGGTTCTTTTTTTTCTTGAGTTTCCAGGCTAACCATCTGCCGATCTTATTTGCGTTCTGATAATAATTGGCTCTTATGTATTTCATCTGTCTCTCTATTCTCTCCATCTGCAGTAGCTGGTATTTTTTCTTTAATAATCTGATTTCTCTCTGCACCTTTTGATTTGAGGGGGACTTTTTTAGCATCTCTTCTTTCTTTTCAATGGTCTCTGTTATATCTTTTTCCTTTTTATTAAGTTGTTTGTTTTTCCGGCAATTTAATTGGATAAGGTTGCCGCGCATGACGGCCTTCATTGCTTCCCATTGTGTAGCCTTGCTTGTCTCCTCTCCCTTATTCAGTTCTAGATACTCTACTAGTTTTTCCCTCACCCATATTTTATCCTGTGTGTCTCTGAGTAGGCTATCTTTTAGCTTCCAGGTGGGTTTGGGAGTACTCCCCTGTAATTGAAACTCTAATGCGCTATGGTCTGAAAGGGCATTGACTATTATTGACTATTATTTCTATTTTGCTTATGTTTAGTGATAGTGCTTTAGTAGCCCACACCATGTCTATTCGACTCCATGTCCTATGCCTCCCCGAGTAAAAGGTATAGTCCCTCTTGGACCCGTTGTGGTTTCTCCAGACGTCTATTAGCCTGAGGTCTTCTAGTATTTCCTTAAATTGTTGGGGTAGTTGACCGCTCTTTTTAGAGGGGGTATGGTTCCCTCCTGTTTTATGGGTCTTATCCATGCTTGTACTAGTTACACCATTAAAATCCCCCATTAGTAACAGTTCATCATAAGTTTGTTTATCAATTTGTTTTTTTAGTTTAGTTATAAACCTTATTTTTGGGCCATTCGGGCAGTAAACATTGCAGCATAGTATCTTTCGATTGTTTATTTCCACCAAAACCCCTACGACTCTACCTTCCATATCTTTAAAAGCCAAATGTGATACATATTTCTGGTTTACATAAGTAACTACCCCACATTTTTTCTTTTCCCCCACCGAGTAGTATGCCTTGCCCAGTTTGGGTTGCTCGAGTATTCTGGTGTGTCTACTAGAGACGTGCGTTTCTTGCAGCGCTATTACCCCATAGTTCTTTTTCTTTATATTGTCCATTATTCCTTTCCGCTTGTTTGGGGAGTTTAGGCCATTTACGTTGCATGAGTAGACCCTAAGAGAGGTCATCCTGGAGCTCCCCCTGGTAGTCGAGCTGTGTGGTCAATTCCTCTTCCGGGTTTCGGTCTTGGATGGCTGTGAGTTGATAATTCTCTGGCGAGAATTTTCGTAGCCTCTTGAGGTTTCTTTGTAGTGTTGTCCCTGGAGGATCTATTTCCTCTAGTTCATTTTCATAATCTTCCTCCTCCTCCAGCTCTCCTTCCTCCACCTCAAGTTCTCTATCCGTGTCCTTCTTTACTCCCCTTGGGGGTCTCCGTTCTCTATTTCCCTCTCGGCCTGGTCTTGTTTGGTTCTCTTCCTGTTTGTGGTCTCTCTCCTGTCTTGGTGTTCCTCCCTTCTGTAGGTGTTTTTCAAAGAAGGCTCTTGCCTTTTCCACCGTGTTCAACCAATACCGTACTTCGTTCAGTGTCACAGTCAGGCCTTCTGTTCTCTCCCATCTGTAACGCAAGCCTCTCCTTTTAAGTTCTTCTGTTAGGAAGCTGTATTTCCTACGGTTCGCTATGGTTTGCTGCGATACTTCTTTCATAAAAATTATTTTTTTGTCTCTGTAGTGGATTGTTTTTTTTGCGCAACTCTGTAATATTTCATCCCTAAAGCTTTTTCGGGCGAAAGATACTATCACATCTTTGGGTGTGTTATGTTTTTTGGAGTATCCTGTGTTGATTCTGTATGTTCTGTCGACATCATTACCAACAATGGCCGGTTCTGTTTCTGTCAGGTCGGCAATTATATCAATTACCGTCTCTCTCAAAATTTCATTCTTGTCTTCTTTCAAATTCCGTATGCGTAATTGATACTCAAGTGCCCTATTTTCTATAAGTTCCACTTGCTGCTGGATCTTTTGATTGATTAGATCGATTTTATCCACTTTGTTTTCCACTTTTGCTTGTGATTTTGCCAGCTTCAAATTGTCTTGTTTTACTTTGTCCAGATCTTCCTTGAGTATTTTTAGATCTTGTTTTATATCTCTTGTGTCTTTTCTCAAGTTCACGATCTCCGCCTGTAGTTCTTGGTGTTGCCTATCTTGTTTCTGGGCAATGCTTCTCATTTCATACAGGATCTCTTTGAAGCCTGGTTCCTCTGGCTGGGAATTCCTCCTGCCCTGTGGTCTCAGTGTCAGGTTGCCTCTGGATCTGGCAGATTGCATGGTCTTTCCACTCCTTATTTGCTTTTTAGGCTTTTAGGGCTAAAAATGGGGGCTTCCCCTTCCTCCCCTCCTCCCTTCCTTCTGTGGAGGACCCTTCGGCTTACCTAGCCCTACTGGAGCTCTCACTTTGTTGTGTTGTCCTCCGCTTTCCGTGTGCCCGCCGGCTGGTATTTGGGAAGACCCGTAACTTCTCTTTATTCTCTCCTTTCCCCGTTCGTCACTCTTGTGTTTTCGTGTCTCTATGTTTCTGTGTTTGCTCGTCCTTGCGGGTTCACTTTGGGACTCGCTCTATGCAATGCGGCTCTAGTCTCGCGAGATCTCTCGATCGTTGGTCTCTTAGATCTCGGCTCCTCCCCTTCCGTTTTTGTTTCTGAGGGAGACGGAAGTGAAGGGGTGGAAGATGGCTGCGGCTCCGCGTTTCCAAGGTCAGCTCTTTCCCTTCTTTTCTCGCCCCTCGCGCTCGCCCTCTCGGCCGCTCGCTCTCCACTTGTTCCCCTCTGTCTCTCGTCCCTCAGAGTCTCTCAGTCACCCCTTCACCATAGCTCACCTCTCCTCTCCTCCTTCTCCTCTCCTCCTTCTCAAATGGTTCCACGTGGCTGTCCCTGGTTGTTCTCCGGTCCGACTGGGACTGGGGCTAGGGCTTACAGTTTTGGTGGACGGTTTGGTACGGTCGGCGGAGGTTCCTCTGCCCCTCTTCTCTTATTCCTCTCTCTTGTCTCTCTTCCCCCTCCGACCCGTCCACCCGTGAGGTAAGGGATCCTTATTTACCTTCCGCCTCTCTTTCTCTCTTGAGGCTCGGGTTGCTTTGCTCTCGAGTTCGTTTCTTTAATTTGCTTGCTGTTTGGATGAGCTGGCGACTGTGGAGCGGTGAGAAACCTGTCGGTTTCTGTCCTGAGGGATCCGGCCTAGCCGGGTCGTGCCGTTGCCGGGTGTTCTCGGGGGAATCGCCTTGGGGGAGAGACCCTCTTTGACACCGTCGGCCGGCTGACTCGGTTTGGCACCCTGTGAGCCCCTTTCTGGCTCTTCTGGGAAGGAGTATACTGACTCCTTGGCCTGGATTGCCTCGGATTGCTACCTGGGTCCCCAGATAGCACGTCCTCCAACTTGCAGTCGCCAACCGGAAGTCTCAATGTTTTAACATTTTTTGTATTACCTTTCTATTCTAAATTCAATAGTTTCATAATTTCAAACGTCAATTTTTCTAATTTACAACTTTATTATATTTTATGAAAAAGGTAGAAATATTAATACATATAGCTTTCTGTTTAATTGCTATTTTAAAAAATTAAATTAATTTTTAGGGGGGCGGTGAGTAAATTTTTTTCTGGAAAGGGGGCGGTAGGCTAAAAAAGTTTGGGAACCACTGGTCTAAACAGATTTTCCTCGTTTCTGCTTTGTGGAGGCCAATACATTTGCAGTAATTCTACAAAGAGATTTTTTTTTTACTTTAAAACATCTTAAGAGCATTAAAAAGTTATTGGTATCTGCTGAGGTTTGGTTTCAGGACCTCCTCTTTGGGGAGAAAGGGCAGTTAAAATTTATTATTATTATTTTACTGACACAGAAATATTTATTTATTTACGGCATTTTACCCCGCTCTTCTCAACCCCCGAGGGGGGACTCAGAGCGGCTTCCAAAAGGCACAATTTGATGCCTACATAAGAACATAAGAGCCATGCTGAATCGGGCCTCAGCCCATCTAGTCCAGCATTCTGTGTCACACAGTGGCCCACCAGTTGTACACTGGGATCTCTAGCAGAAAGGAGGGCAAAACCCTCACCTGCTCCCGACCCCCCACAACCAGTACCCGGGGAAATCCTGCCTGCCTCCATCAACACAGAGGTGGCACTTGGATGTCCATTTCAGTAACTACCGATTCCCTTGGTATCCATGAATCTGTCTAATCCTGCCTTGAAGCTGTCCAGGCTGACCGCTGTCACAACCTCCTCTGGAAGTGAGTTCCATAACCCAATGACCCTCTGGGTGAAGAAATATTTCCCTTTATTAGTCCTAATTTTCCTACCTTGGAGCTTCAGGGAGTGCCCTCTAGTCCTAGTGTTTTGTGACAAAGAAAATAGTTTTTCTTTATTCACCTTTTCTATCCCATGCATGATTTTATACACTTCGATCAAGTCACCTCTTAAACGCCGTCTTTCAAGGCTGAAAAGACCAAGGCGTTGCAACCTGATTTCATAAGGGAGCTGCTCCATCCCTTGGATCATTTTTGTTGCCCTTCTTTGTACCTTTTCCAGTTCCGTTATATCCTTCTTGAGGTGCGGTGACCAGAATTGTACACAGTACTCCAGATGTGGCCTCACCATAGATTTGTAGAGAGGCAATACAACATTTGCTGACCTATTTTCGATTTCCTTCCTGATCATGCCAAGCATAGAATTTGCTTTTTTTCACTGCTGCTGCGCACTGGGTTGACATCTTCATTGAGCTGTCCACCAAAACCCCAAGATCCCTTTCCTGGTTTGTCTCAGAAAGCTTTGATCCCATCAGTTCATAAGTGTAGTTGGGGTTCTTTGCCCCGATGTGCATGACTTTACACTTGTTTAGGTTAAAATGCATTTGCCACTTTGTTGCCCATTCACTCAATTTCGAGAGATCTTTCTGGAGCTCTTTACAATCATTTTCATTTTTAACTACCCTGAACAATTTAGTGTCGTCTGCAAACTTTGCTACCTCAGAATTCACTCCTACATCCAGGTCATTAATGAATAAATTAAAAAGTAATGGACCCAAAACTGAACCTTGGGGTACGCCACTTCTCACCTCTTTCCACCCAGAGAAATGTCCGTTTATTACCACCCTTTGTTTCCTACAGTTTAGCCAGGTTCCAATCCAGGACAAGACCTGTCCCCTGATTCCATGGCTGAAGAGCTTATTTAGGAGCCTTTGGTGAGGGACTTTGTCAAAAGCCTTTTGAAAGTCAAGGTAAACAATATCGACTGGGTCCCCTTTATCTATGTGTTTATTTACACCCTCAAAGAATTCTAACAAGTTAGTAAGACATGATTTGCCTTTGCAGAAACCATGTTGATTTTCCTTCAGCAATGCCTGTTCTTCTATGTGCTTAGTAATTTTTTTCTTTAATAATGGTTTCCATCACTTTGCCTGGAACTGAGGTTAGACTAACTGGCCTATAATTTCCTGGATCACCCCTGCATCCTTTCTTGAAGATCGGAGTTACATTTGCCTCCCTCCAGTCCTCGGGTACAGTGCCTGATCTTAGAGAAAGGTTATATATTTTGGCTAGAATTTCAGCAATTTCACACTTGAGTTCCTTAAGAACTCTGGGGTGGATGCCATCTGGCCCTGGTGATTTGTTGACATTTAGTTTAGTAAGGCATGTGAGAACATCTTCCTTGTTTATCTCTATCTGGTTTAATTTATTTAATTCCCTCCCTGAAAAAACTGACTCAGCTGCAGGCATATGTTGTGATGCCTACATCACAATCGCAGTATAAAAACACAATATAAAACCCTCCAGCATTCGACACTAAAATACATTAAAATACAATTATATTCACACATCCTATGCATTCACCTATGTTAAAAACAGTGTTCCGTCCATAAAAGCATTGAGCCCTATTCACCAACTTTCCATTAAACTACTAAAGTGCTGTCCTGTGCTACTATGTGAACGCCTGGTCCCACATCCAGGCTTTCACTTTTTTCCTAAATGTCAGGAGGGATGGAATTGATCGTATGTCGCTAGGGAGCGCATTCCACAGACAAGGAGCCACCACCGAGAAGGCCCTCTCCCTCGTCCCCACCAGCCGCACCTGGGAAGCCGGCGGGAGCGAGAGCAGGGCCTCCCCGGATGATCTTAAAGTACGAGGTGGGACGTAGCGGCAGATGCGTTCGGACAAGTAAGCTGGGCCAGAACCGTATAGAGCTTTAAAGGTCAAAACCAGCACTTTGAATTGAGCCCGGAATTGGACCGGCAACCAGTGGAGCTGACACAACAGAAACACAGTATGTCACAGCAGACAAGATCTACATGCGGGATTTCGCATCTAAAAATCACAAGTCGAACATTTCCCAAGCGTCTAAGACCGTGTGATGTATTTTCGAATGCTGTGCGCAGATCGAAGTAAGGTGGCCTTTTGCAGTTGACAGATCGTGATTTTGTCAATGTTTATTGTTTCCAAATGCCAGCTGAGATCTTTTGGCATGGCACCCAGTGTGCCGTTTACCACTGGACCACCTGTACTGGTTTATGCCAGAGCCTTTGCAATTTGCTTTTGAGGTCTTGGTAACGGCTGAGTTTTCCGGTTGTTTTTCCTCAATGTGACTGTTACTTGGTATGGCGACATCAATAATCCAAACTGATCTCCCCCATATCGTGATGTTTGGTGTATTGTGTTCCAAAACTTTGTCAGTCTGGATTCGGAAGTCCCACAGTATTTTTGCATGTTCATTTTCCACAACCTTTGCGGGTTTATGATCTCAACAATTATTTACTGCTGGCAGATGGTATTTGTGATGTAAGTTCCAGTGAACCATTTGGGCCACAGAGTTGTGTCTTTGTAGTCCGTCCGTGTGATTTTCTTGCAACAGCTGATAATATGGTCCATGGTTTCATCATCAGCTTCCTTGCAGAGTCTACATTTTGGGTTATCAGCTGATTTTTCTTTTCTTTTTTGAAACATTTTTAAAATACAGTGAAAGAGGGAGAACAATCTATCTTATCTATGTATATAATAAAAGTCAGTGTTTGCGGCAGGGGGTGCGGAGGAATATGTGGCAGCGTTTTGATTGGTTGCCACTGAGGGATTATTTGCATAAAGGACTCTGATTGGCCAGCCTCAGAACTCTAACACTCTAAGGCACCAGACAGAGGGGATTGGTTGCCACTGAGGGAGTATTTGCATAAAGGACTCTGATTGGCCAGCATTCCTACATCCAAAATCTCAAAGGTGCCAGAGAGAGTAATTTAGAAAAAAGGCTTCCTTTAGCTGATTTTACAAACTAGGCCTCAGCCTGAATTGGCAGTAAGGCTTCCTCAACTTGATTTTCCTGACTAGGTCCCCAACAATGACAGAACAAGACCAAACTTGGCACACAGACACCCCCCCCCCCCCAAAGATGCACTCTACATCCTGGTGCAGTTTGAGGGAGGATGGACCATGGATGATGGGAATTGCAGTACTTTAACTCACTTGCTTAGAGCACTGTTGCCCACACCAATGATGGATCAGGACCCCACTTGGCACACAGAGGCCCAATGGCCCACTTTACCACCTGGGGCAGTTTAGGGCAGGATGGGCCACAAATGATGGGATTTGCAGTACCTTCACCCGATACATTTCCCACAGCACATTGTAGCCCCTAAAAATCACAGACCAGGCCCAAACTTGGCACACAGAGTACCCATGACCCACTGGTGCGGTTTTCAGTGGGACGGACCATGGATGATGGGACTTGAAGTATCTTCAATCATTTTCTGAGACCACTGCGACCCTCATCTAATTACCAAAACAGAACAAACTAGGCACACAGAGCCCACATGACTCAATCTACATCCTGGTGCAGTTATGAATAGGACGAACCAAGGATGGTGGGCCTTGAAGTACCTCCACTCACTTCCCGAGACCACTGCAACCCTTTTTTATTTATAGCAATGTTAGTGACATGATTGTAGGATGAGAGCTATTTTTCCAAGGCCATTTTTCAGAGTGCTCTGTTCACATATTGCAGAAGTTTTCAAAATTTCCCGGTTGCATTCCATCGCGCTCTCTGCTGCTCCATCCCTCGTGATGTGACTGCAGACTTCATGGAAACACATCCGTCTCCTTCCAAAGGAAGTATTTAAATCATCCTCAGGATGAGTTGAGTGTCATCAGCATACTGTCAGATTATTTCATTTTGAATAGCAATTCATGAGTCAGCACAAGATATATTTTCGCAGTTTGAGATGACCTGCAGTGTGACATGTTTGACACCAGATGGCGCTGTCTCAAGACTGCTAAATGGAACCTTGAGAAATGTCGGTTACAAAGTGACAGTTGGGATTTGTCAGTTGGGATTTAATATCTGTGAGGAAAGGATGTTTAGAAAGGTAGCTGTGATGGCTGTTGTTTTTCGATGTTTTGCCAGTTATTGTTAAATACAATTCAATACAAAGTTATATATTTACCTTGTGAATTGAATGAGAGTTTCATTATTCACTCGAACAGAGACTGGAGTTTTTGGGCCGATGGGGAATAAAACTTCTATATTTCTGTTGCCTATCCGCTGTGACATAAATACTCAACGCCGAAGACATACTGGTGACACTCAAGCCCAAAGCCATGTACCAGCTGAGCAAGTGGTCGCATGTAGATGTTAAATAACAGAGGGGAGAGGATTGACCCCTGAGGGACCCCGCAACATAGCGGGGAACCCCCGGAGACAACCTCACCCCTCCTCACTCGCTGCGATCAGTTCCGGAGGAAGGAGGACAGCCATTTCAGGACTGTCCCCCTTACTCCGGCCCCGGCATATATTTAAAGAAATATATCAATGTTTCCAGACATTAGAAGTTGAAACTACTTTTAAACATCTTCTTCTGAGAACTGCAGGAACTAATGGAGGCCTTAAAAGAGCCATTTGTACTCTCATGCGCAAGATCTAAAAAATTGCTTTTGCCCATAAGTAATTTCAATCATAAATTATTTAACCAGGTTGCACTATTGCAGAGAGTATTTTTCCATTTTGATAAAAATCAAGACAAGTAGGCACGCACATTACCTCCTTCCAGATATAGTAGTGGCTAAGAAAACACCCAATCTCCCCTCTGGTCAGTACTCTTGAGGAATAAGGATCCTGATAACCAGGAAGCATGTCTATATTGAGAGCTTTTAGTTGGCTTGTATTCAACGTCCTGCGAAAACAAACAAACAAGAAATACATCACTGAAGCACAGATTTGCAGATATGTGCAGCATAACAAGGCAATACAATAGATCAGTGTTTCCCAACCGCTGTGACGCGGCACACTAGTGTGCCGTGATGGACCTTCTGCTGTGCCCCGAGAAAAGCTCTCTGCCCCCCTTCCTTTCCCCTCCTCCTGCTGAACTCCTGCTGTAATGTTCCCCCACTTTCCATGTATACTATCTATCTATTCTATGTATATAATAAAAGTCAGTGTTTGCGGTGGGAGGTGCGGCAGGAGGTGCAGAGGAATATGTGGCAGCTTTTCGATTGGTCGCCCCTGTGGGATTATTTGCATAAATGACTCCGATTGGCCAGCCACCCAACATTCCAACACTCCTAGGCAGCACAGAGAGAAAAGGAAAGGGCCTGAGGCAGACATAAATGGCTGGAGTTGAAGTTAACCAGTTGACAGTTTTTACCGTTGGAAATGGAATGTTCAGTACCTTCACACAAAACACTTCACAAAAAAACACTGCAACCCCTACAAATCACAGACTAGGCCCACAATTGACAGTAAGGTTTCAGTAACTTGATTTTCCTGACTAGGCCTCACCTAATGGGATACTGTTTAAGGCATGAATTGACAGTAAGGCTTCATTAACTTGATTTTCCCAACTAGGCCTCAGCTCATGGGACATTGTGTATGGCCTGAATTGACAGTAAACAAATTTGGCACTCAGAACCCACATGATCCAATCTACATCCCGGTGCAATTTGGAGGAGGATGGTCCATGGACGATGGGACTCCCAGCACCTTCTCTCACTTCCCAAGACCACTACAACCCACATAAACAACTGATAAAGACCAACCTTGGCTCAAAAGGCCTTTCTCAAATAACCCGGGCAGCGCCGGGTCCCCAAGCTAATAACCAATAACCAATAAAATTTATTTCGAAAAAAAAGAAAAGACAAACATGAAACAAAAACAGCTCATTTCTCACATATATACTGGTTATTCGCAGTCAAATAGTTGAACTATTTCAACTAGATTAAGGTAACATACTCATGCTTTGTACCAGAAAATGTTTAAAACATATAAGTGACCACACTTTTTAAAGGGAAGAAAAGAATGAGGAGGAGGAAACGGGAAAATGGAGGGGAGGAATCAAGGGGTGGGGGTGGGAAAGGGGGTGGGAGACAACTTACTTTCCATCCACAGCTTCCACGAACTTGACTGCAATTTCCTGCTCATGCAGAGTCTGCAGCATTCGATCCCGCCTGTCTTTTCGCCGCTTGAGGTTTATCAAGAAAATCTAAAGAGAAAGAAACCAGAATTTCTAATGCCGCTCTAAACATGGAACAGGGGCGGGATGAGATGGCGACAGTGCGTGTCTCGTTCTGTTTTGTTTTAAAAACCGATGTACACAATAAAACATAATTGCCCTCGGCCGGGGTAGATGCGGAACACCTGGTTATCCCTAACCACGTAAACATTTAAACACATACACAGAATTATACTTATTATTTAACATCTACATGCGACCACTTGCCAAATTGATGCGGAGCTTTGGTCTGGAGTGTCATCAGTACGCTGACGACACCCAGCTGGTGCTGAGGATGGACGGCCAGCCGGACTCTGTACCTGATTGTTTCCAGCTATGCCTTGAAGCTGTGACTGGTTGGCTACGAGCCAGCCAGTTGAGAGTGAACCCATCGAGGACGGAGATCCTTTGGCTGGGTGGTCCGGGTGGGAGTGGGCTCCAGCTGCCTACTCTGGATGGCAAGGCATTACGCCCGTCGTCATTAGTAAAGAGTCTGGGGGTTCAGTTGGACCCACTGCTGACAATGAAGGCCCAGGTCTCCGCTGTCAGCAGATCCGCATTTTTCCATCTGCGGCAGGATAGGCGGCTGGCGCCCCATCTCACTAGGAACGACCTAGCCACGGTGATCCAGGCGACGGTCATCTTGAGACTGGACTACTGTAAAGCCGAACCTGGAACCCCAGGTTTCGGCGGTGACCAGGGGAGCATTCGCACGGCTAAAACTTGTGCGCCAACTGCGCCCGTACCTTGGGAAGTCTGACTTGGCCACGGTAGTCCACGCTCTGGTTACATCCCGTATAGATTACTGCAACGCTCTCTACGTGGGACTGCCTTTGAAGACTGTTCGGAAGCTTCAACTGGTTCAACGGACAGCAGCCAGGTTGATAACAGGAGCGGCACTCAGGGAGCGCACAACACCTCTGTTGCGCCAGCTCCACTGGCTACCAGTTTGCTACTGGGCACAATTCAAAGTTCTGGCTTTGGCCTTTAAAGGCCGAAACGGTTCTGGTCCGAACACATCTCTTCCTAGGAACTTTCAAGATGCTTAAGATCATCCGGACAGACCCTGCTCTCGGTCCCTCCTGCTTCGCAGGCGCGATTGGTGGGGACGAGAGACAGGGCCTTTTCAGTGGTGGCTCCTCGGCTTTGGAACACCCTTCCTAATGACATCAGATCGGCCCCCTCCCTCCTGACATTTCGCAGGAGGGTTAAGACCTGGCTATTTGACCGGGCATTTGCAGATGTAGTATGATTGTCAAATTGAGATCTAAGGAACGATGACGATGCAATTGGAAGTCGATTTAATTAATGAGACGCTGATATTGTGTTTTTAACGTTGAATGCTAATTTGTATATGTTGGAATTGTATTGTATTGATAATTGTTGATATGTTTGTCTTAAGCAGTTTTTGCTGTTGTACACCGCCTCGAGTCAGCTTCGGGCTGAGAGAGGCGGTCTAGAAGCAAAGTAAGTAAATAAATAAATAAACGCCCTTTACATTGGCCTTCCTTAGTCGGTCATCCGGAAGCTTAAACTGATGCAGAATGCTGCAGCGAGACTCCTGGCCAGAGTGCCAGCCAGGGCCCACATCACTCCAACCCTGCAGCAACTGCACTGGTTGCCAATCGAGCACCGGATCATCTTCAAAGTGCTGGTTCTGACCTTCAAGGCCTTACATGGTCTGGGGCCGGTGTACCTGAGGGACCCTCTACTTCCATATGTTCCCCAGAGATCTCTTCGATCTGAGGTCCTCAACCTCCTGCAGATCCCTTCCCTACGTACTTATCATCAACGCGACAGAGGGCTTTTTCTGTTGTGGCACCAAGTCTATGGAATGCTTTACCGCCGGAGGCCCGAGCAACCTGTGAATTATCGGCCTTCCGGAGTGCCTGTAAAACTGTTCTCTTTAGACAGGCTTTTGGCCTCTAATTCTTGGTTGGTAGATTAATACTGTTTTAGTGAGATTACTGGGAAGTGGGTTTTTATCTTGTCATTTTACTGTTCTATTGTTGTGATTTTATGTATTGTAAACCACTCAGGGAACTACAGTTACAGGTAAGCAACTAATAATTCCCTGTCGTGGTCACTGTGAATCGTACTTTTGGTATTTCCCGCGCCTGCGCGGACAGTTCGGAATCTTTTAAAAAGCTAATATCGCTTTAAATGGTAGCCCCGCCCACACTCCCCTTGAGCATATATAGCCAGTGGGAGGGGCTGCCACCTCAGATCTTTTTAATCCGCCGCCGTTGCGACAGCTAGGACTCTTATCTCATATTTCTTTGACTAGCGTATAAGTACAAAAATTTTCATTAGAAGAAATTTAATACGGTATTAATTATTATTAATTATTAATATTATTCATCTTGGTGGCTACTCATTACCTCCATTTCATAGTAATAAGTTAATAATTAATTGAGAAACTTTCTCATAAATTTTGGCTAATTTTTTTTAAAATAATAGTAATAATAATTAGATTCAACCAAATTATAAGTTCATATTATTATTTATGTTTATATTAATTGATGTTACAATTATTATTACTTATCGAGAGCTGGTTGTCTAAAGCCAGACTGGACTCTCGTTGTCGTTGGAAAGGATGGTATAGAAATTGAAATAATAAATAAATAAATAAACCTGCAATTAAAAGTTAATACTTCATCACATAATCCACATTATCTGCTTTGAACTGGATTATATGAATCGACACTGCCATATAATCCAGTTCAAAGTAAATAATCTGGATTTTATATGGCAGTGTAAATAGGTCCTGAGAGATTGAGTATGCAGTTTATTTTCTTCCTTGCAAAAATAATTTGCAGGAATCTAGTTTGAATATTAGATTTTAAAAAGCAAGGAATACCCAAGCCAGTCGCTCACAAATATAGCTCATGGAGCGAAGAGTATCAATGAGCACAACTGTGGAGTGTTGGATGAAGGCAAAAAAAGAAAAAATGCAGTCTTCATATACCGCCGGGGGGGGGGGCGAGCTGGTAAATACAAACCAACACGTTGCCCAAACACGATACAAACAAATAAGGCTGGCAAACAGAATGCGGCAGCCACATAGGAAAAACACATTTACAAAATAAAGTCAGTCAGAGAGGATAGACTCCAAATGCAGAGCGTTTGCCACACAAGCAGGCAGTGTTCCCGCATTTAATTACACAAGCTGACCACACTCATAATACAACTGCTTAAAACTAAGAAAGAGTGGAGGTAAACCCTCCCAGGACAGGCCGTTCGCAACGGCAAGACAGGCAATTCAGTCATCCTATGCAGTGAACCGTTTAGTCAATGAACAAAAGATCATTGTGAGCATCTTTGCTGCATACTTGGCTTTCTACGCCAGCAAGTGTAGGGCAGTCCTGGCTTAGGGGTGTTGGGAATGTACTGTAAATTACTGGCATATATACATTGGTAAATTAGTGAAGCCTTTAGGCCTGGCCTTTAGAAACGTCTGAGTCAGTGTTTCCCAACCGCTGTGACGCGGCACACTACCTCCTGCTGTGCCGCGAGAAAAGCTCTCTGCCCCCTTCCTTCCCCCCTCCTCCTGCCGAACTCCTGCTGCTTGGGGGAGGAGGAGGGAGGGCCGGGTGGCGGCGAAGAAAAAGAAGAAGGGGCCGGGGCGCCACCTCCTTCGGCCGTTTCCCCAGCCAGCCTCCAATCCGCCATGACTCTCACCCCTTGCTCACTGAAGCTGCGCAGAGGAGGAGCCCCGCCCACTGAAGCCCGTCCACCGCTCATGCTCCTCCTCTGTGGGATAGCTGAAGCCGGGGGGAGGGCATGGCGTGGCCTGGCTCCGACCCTCTCCTGGCTTTTGCACTCCCAGCAGCTGCTCCAGCCTTGAGGGGGCAGTGCCAAGCCAGCATTGTACTGGCTCTGCCAACGTTGGCTTGGCATTGGCCCCTCAAGGCTGGAGAAGCTGCTGGGAGAGCTGAAGCTGGGGAGAGGGGGCGGGGCATGGTGCGGCCTGGCTCCACCCCCTCCCCTGGCTTCGGCACTCCCAGCAGCTGCTCCAGCCTTGAGGGGGCAGTGCCAAGCCAGCATTGTACTGGCTCTGCCAATGCTAACTTGGCATTGACCCCTCAAGGCTGGAGAATCTCTGGGAGAGCTGAAGCCGGGGAGAGGGGGCGGGGCATGGCGCGGCCTGGCTTCACCCCCTCCCCCTGGCTTCGGCCCTCCCAGCAGCTGCTCAGCCTTGAGGGGGCAGCGCCAAGCCAGCATTGTACTGGCTCTGCCAACGCTGGCTTGGCATTGCCCTCAAGGCTGGAGAAGCTGCTGGGAGAGCTGAAGCCCGGGGGAGAGGGCGGGGCATGGCGTGGCCTGGCTTCACCCCTCCCCTGGCTTTGGCACTCCCAGCAGCTACTCCAGCCTTGAGGGGGCAGTGCCAAGCCAGCATTGTACTGGCTCTGCCCACGCTGGCTTGGCATTGCCCCCTCAAGGCTGGAGCAGCTGCTGGGAGTGCCGAAGCCGGGGGAGGGGGCGGGGCATGGCACAGCCTGGCTTCACCCCCTCCCTGGCTTTGGCACTCCCAGCAGCTGCTCCAGCCTTGCGGGTGCAGGGCCAAGCCAGCATTGTACTGGCTCTGCCAACGCTGGCTTGGCATTGGCCCCTCAAGGCTGGAGAAGCTGCTGGGAGCTGAGCCGGGGCAGGGGCAGGGCATGCCTGGCTCCGCCCTCCCACCGGCCTCCCAGCAGCTGCTCCCAGCAGGCCACCATCCCCAGCAGTTCTTTACTGTGTTAGAGTGTCATTTTGTGTCATTTTGGTTGGTGGTGTGCCCCCGGATTTTTTTAATGTTAAAAGTGTGCCGCGGCTCAAAAAAGGTTGGGAAACACTGGTCTGAGTAATGACTAATAAACACACACATATACACCACGCATAGGAAGTTAGCTTGAGCCTCAGACCATATATGACATTTTGCTAACCATTTAGGGAAAGTCGTTGAATTCTAAAACCAGTTAGCTTAAATTCTTACTGGATCTTGCCCTCTCTGTTCTCCTTCCCACAAAGTGAGCAATCTACGGTGCACAACCTCCTATTACCTCTTCAAATCCCATCTTGTCTGGGCGCTTTGGTGGAACCGTGACGTATTCGGAAGGTTCAATCGGAGGATGATCGACTGGAAGAAGGAGAATGAGCCATCAAACTATATTAATAAAAGAAATACTTGAAGTTGTTCAGTTGGGAGCTGGGTGGGTTAGTACTATGCTCTGTACTGTGCTGAACAGTCTCCTTACAGGAGGGTCTTCATTCATGCGACTGAGAAGGAGTTTCTACCATGGCTAAAAGGCTTGCTTTCCTAAATATGTGCATATGAGGCTAGTAGCTATATTATGCTACAGCTTATATAGATTTAAGGGGAACAGGCATACCAATAAAAGATTTCCTATTTGATAATTGGAATCTCTGGCCACAAAACAGAACTGTACCTACTTTTGAAAAGACCTTCTTTTGGGCAGATTTCTAGTGGCCAGTGTTGATAGTCTCATAAAAACCTAGAAATCAATTTGACTGTGATGGAGAATCTGGAATTCTCCTTCTTCATCTGGCCCTTTTTTTTCTTCTTTTCTTTTTTTCTCATCCCACGCTTTCTACAAGCGCGTTGATGATTCGGAGGTTGGATGTGTCCTTCGAGTCTGTGCAATGGACTTTTCTGGTGGAGCGCAGCGTGCACAGAACTGGCCTCACCCTTTAAACCAAAGGTTCGTCTGCCGGGGCCTAGCAAGCTGGGGCAATGGCAGCAAGGTCCTCGGGTCATAGGTTTGATTTGAGCTTCCTTCTCTAGATGGTTGACCTTACGGGGTTAGATGAGCACCATCTGCCCGGGTTTGAAATGAGAATTTTCCTTCTCCTAGGATGGTTGCCAAAAGGCTAGAGAGCCCATCCTACCCCTTCGACACTCTTTGTCAGACCCTTCGGTTGTGACCTGTCTGGCATGGAAGGCCCTACCGGTGGGTATTTTGCCACCGCCAGCATAGCTCACAATTTCATTAGGGTACGCAAGCCTCTCCCCCACAACAAGGGGGCAGCAATGGAGAGGATCTGCCCTAGTGTATACATTATTGTGTGTGAGTAAGAAGAGCTACCCTGGTTACGAATAGGATTACAATCCCAATTTGCTCAGTGGGGTTTTTTTTTCATGTCAGGAGCAACCTGAGAAACTGCAAGTCACTTCTGGTGTGAGAGAATTGGCCATCTGCAAGGAAGGGCTTGATGGCTCATGTGGCATTTTCCAACTCTATGGTTCTATGAACCGTAACTTGGAAAATTACCGTATTTTTCGCACCATAAGGCGCACCTGATGATAAGACGCACCTAGATTTTAGAGGAGGAAATTTGGGGAAAAAAGGGGGCTGGCTACTATTTGAGACACTAATATGGAGGGCGGGGAGGCACTGGAGCAGAGGGGGGGCGGCGATATACGGTACTCACGCTATATTCACGGGGGGGGCCCCCGGTGGCTCCCGGCGGCTCCCGGCTGCGCCCGCGCATGCCCAGACTCCCGCCGCCATGTCGCCGCAGCCAGCGTGGAGGAACCGCGGCGTGGAGGAACCGGGGCGGAAGAGGGGACTCACGGGGCGGGCTCGCCGCTCACGGACCCGAGGAGGAGGGGGGAGGCCACAAGGGCGGCCCCCACGGCGACCCAGCGGCAGCGGCAGCAGCAGCGGACTTCCTCCTCGGCAGAGGCGCATCTTCGTGACGTCACTCAGTCGCGCCTCTGCCGAGGAGGGAGGAAGGCCTCTCGCCCCGCGCGCTATGGGACGGCCAGAGAGGCCCGAGGAGGGAGGGAAGGAGGAAGAGTTCCCTCCTCCCTCGGGCCTCTCTTCCGGCCGTCCTTACAGCGCGCTGCCGGCGAGGCCTTCCTCCTTTTCCTCCTCAGCAGAGGCGCGACCGAGTGACGTCACGAAGATGCGCCTCTGGCTTCGGGCCCTTCCGGCGGCGCAGCAGTAGCAGCGTTCCTCCACGCCGCCGGCTGGCTGCGGCAACACGGCGGTGGGAGTTTGGGCATGCGCGGGCGCAGCCGGGAGCCGCCGGCCCCCCGCGAATATAGCGTGAGTATATCGCCGCCCCCCTCTGCTCCAGCGCCTCCCCCCCCTCCCTGCCTGCATCTTCGCTCCATAAGACGCAGCTGATTTTTCTTCCTACTTTGGGAGGAAAAAAACTGCGTCTTATGGTGCGAAAAATACGGTACTTCTTTGAGGGATTCTGGGAGCAGTCATCCTAAGAGTAACTTTTCATTCCAGACTCTTGATTTGAATCCTCAAATTTTGATCCTCGCCTGATGATTGTAGTATCATCTCTTGGTTATGAGAAGACCGTAGTAGTGTCTCATAACCTTCATAATAGAGGCTTGTGGATCAGCCATGCAGTGAGTGACATTTAAATGGGAAGTATCCTAATCCAAAATGGCTCAAGACAATACTGTTACAAGGTGCTAGTCGGTGCTGTGATATGTAATGCCAAACACTGTACTCACTCATTGCTTCAATGAGCACATGAACGATATTCTCAGTGTCTTCCTCCAGGGTCTGCTGAGCTTTCAAGGGCACAGGGAGGTAACCATAATGTTCTCGGTTGCAGATGTACATCTGAATGTCTGGAGATAATGAGAAAGGGATAGGGGTGTGAGGTGGCCTCTTCGAATGAAGCAAAGGCAGTTTCCATAGCAATCCTCTTTGGCCTCTTTCAGTCCCAGAGGCACGGCTCCAATCCACCTCAAGCTAATCCTTCCTAATCAGTACAATGCAAGATGTAGCATGTCCCATCCTATTTAGTTGATCGCCGGGGCTGAGAGCCATAAAGGGGCCAGGAAAGCATGTCTCAGAATGTGCAGTTCACCATGAAACCTAAGGCATTAGTTTATTTATTTATTTATTTATTTATTTATTTATTTATTGTTGAGGCTTCTATGCCGCCGACTCCCAGGGGCTCGCGGCGGCTCACAAGAGCCAATGTACACAACAAAGGTTAAAACATAAACAGATTAAAACAACAGCAATAGCATTAAAACAGCAGATTAAAACAACGGCAGAAGCAGATGCAGCAACAATGCAGAAAAACGCACGGGCCTACTCACTGAAGGCCTGCCGAAATAAATGGGTTTTGTAGGCCCGTCTAAACGGGAGTAGGTCCCTCAGGGCCCTGGTTTCAGCCGGGAGGGCGTTCCATAGCGTAGGGGCTATAACCGAGAACGCCCGGCGGGTAGATGTCAGGTACGCCCGACTTTATTGATGGTATTTCCAAAGGTTGGCATCCTCAGACCGTAGTGATCTCGAAGGGCAATATGGAGTGAGGCGGTCCCTCAGATACGCTGGCCCCAGGCCGTATAAGGCCTTAAAGGTAAGGACCAACACTTTGAAGGCGATCCGGTGCTCAACAGGCAGCCAGTGCAGATCCTGCAAAATTGGTGTTATACGGCACCCTGCTGGAGCCCCAGACAGGAGCCGGGCGGCAGTGTTCTGCACCAGCCTGAGCTTCCGGATCGACGACATAGGAAGACCAACGTAAAGCGCGTTACAGTAATCTAGCCTCGAGATGACCGTGGCTTGGATCACCGTGGCTAGGTCGCTCCGGGAGAGGTAGGGGGCCAGCCTCCTTGCCTGGCGGAGGTGGAAAAAAGCAGCCTTGCTGACCGTGGAGACCTGGGCCTCCATGGACAGCTAGGAGTCCAGATGGACACCCGGGCTCTTCACAGACGGCGCTGGATGCAGCGCCGCCCCGTCCAGGGTCGGAAGCCGGGCACCCACCCCGCCCGGGCGGCCCAGCCACAAAATCTCCGTCTTCGCCGGATTCACCCTCAACCTACTGGCTCGCAGCCATCCAGTAACGGCTTCGAGGCAATGCTGGAAATTATCGGGGACAGACTTCGGCCTGCCCCCCATCCTCAGAATGAGCTGGGTGTCATCAGCGTACTGATGGCAGACCAGCCCATAACTCCGCACCAGCTGTGCAAGCGGCTGCATGTAGATGTTAAATAACAGAGGGGAGAGGATGGCCCCCTGCGGGACTCCACAAACCAGTGGGGAGCCCTCAGAGACCACCTCGCCCCTCCTCAACTGAGCAAACAGGACACAGATCACAATCTAGAACAGGGGTGGGCAATTATTTTTTCCAAGGGGCCACACGAGAGCCAAAAAATATTATGGAGGGCCGCACCTAAAGGCGGAGCTACAACCTAATCTACAAAATTTATTTATTTATTTACTTACTATATTTACTATATATTACACATCATTAATATTAACATATTAATATATCAAGAAATATTCATATATTATTAGTATTAATATCATAATTATTATAGTATATATATACATTATAATATATTGAAATTATAATATAACATTATTATAATATTTATTATATTATTATTATGTTATTATTATAAAATAATAATAAAAACCACTAAAATAAAATAAAATTCAAGAAGACAAGGTGCGAACCAAGATAGAGGCTGACATCCTGAAGAGAGGAAGGACCCCAAGATGGAATGGCCCAATGACCCCAGCCCGGAGGATGGCAAAGCGGACACAGCCACTGCCGCAGCAGAGGAGAGCAGAGCAGCAGGCCATTGGAGGCTGCAGGCGCGTGGAAACAAATGCAACGGCTCAATGGCCTTCTCTTCTCCTACAGGAAGGACCCAGGGAGTGAATTGAGAAGAGGGAAGGGGGCTGCTCCTTTCATCCTTATGGGGGTGGAACTCCTCCATGGCGGTGTTGCGGGTCCCTGGTCTCCCGGCGGAGTCCATCGCCCTGCTTGGCCGCTGACTTGGCTGGGAAAGAAGGAACAGCTCCGCCTCTCGCTCAGCCCCCGAGGAAGGAAGGAGGCAGGGCAGGATGGCACCTCCCTTTTGCAGCTCCATCTGCCGGTAAAAGAAGCGCCTGCCTGCCTGCCTGCCTGCCTTCTCCCTCCTCTTCCTCGGTAGCCCTTGTTGGCATACAGGCCGGAGGAGCCCGCCATCCCTGCAGGCGATCCTGGCCTGCAGGGGGAGCACTCGGCAATCTGAGGCGGCTCATTGCCGTGGCGACCCGGAAGACGATCAAGTCTTCCGGTTCGCCACGCCGATTAGCCCCCGCAGGTCAGAGAGTGCTGCCGCTGCAGGCGCAGATCGCCTGCAGGGATGGCAGGCACTCCAAAGCCGCCGCTCCTCCTTGCCTCCTTCCTTCCTCGGGGGCTGAGCGAGAGGCCGCGAACGGATGGGGGCAGTGGCACTTGGCCCCGTCCCTGACGCCCTTCTCCCGGGCTGGATAGAACTGGCTGCCGGGCCAGGTACGGCCCGCGGGCCGTAGGTTGCCCACCCCTGATCTAGAAAAAACTGGGAAGATGTGGCCCTCTAGGTGTTCTTGGACTAGAACTAACATCGGTCCCTTCACGATTGGCTATGCTGGCTAAAGCTAATTAGGACGGCAGTCCAACAACAAATGCTATTGCTCCCTGATCATACGGGGAAAAAATACGAGAAGGAAAAACTACGCAGGTATGAAGAGTTTTGTATTTGATGGTTAAAAGTAAAATAAAAAGGGGGAGGAGTAACAGCAAGTATCTATACACTAATTATCCAAGAAGAATAATACACATAATTACTCAGATTATTTATTTCCTGCTTTTCTGCCAAGGTTAGGAAGCAAGGTGGCTCACAATATTTTATTGGCTTTTCTTCGCGAACGAAGATTCAGGAATGACTCATCCCACGCTTTCTACAAGCGCATTGATGATTCGGAGGTTGGATGTGTCCTTCGAGCCTGTGCAATGGACCTTTCTGGTGGAGCGCAGCGTGCACAGAACTGGCCTCACCCTTTAAACCAGGGGTGCTCACACTTTTTCAGTATGCGAGCTACTCTTAAGCAACCAAGTCGTAAAGATATACCTGCCCCTGCCGCCGCGCGCTCCCGCCGCCGCGCGTGCTCCTGCTGCTGTTTTCCGCCAGCGCAGCGCTTCTTCCACCTGCAGGGCATTGCAGGAAGGAGGAAGCACGAGGCGGGAGGGAGCGCTCCGCCCTGCCTGTCTCACCGGCAGCGGAGGCTGCACAACTGCTTCTGAAGGAGAAAGAGGAAGGGCGCTCCCTCTGGAGGCCCTGCCTCGTGCTTCCTCCTTCCTGCAATGCCCCGCCCAGGCAGAAGGCAGCAGCAGGAGCGCGCCTTCCACTCACATGGTGCTGCTTCCGCCCACAAGGCGTTGCAGGAAGGATGGAGCGCGAGGCGGGGCCTTCAGAGGGAGCGTTCCGCCCTGCCTCTCTCTCGTCCAGAAGCAGCTTTGCCCCGCCTCGCGCTCCCTCTGGAGGCCCCACCTAGTGCTTCCTCCTTCCTGCAATGCCCCGCCCAGGCGGAAGGCAGCAGCAGGAGCGCGCCTTCCACTCACATGGTGCTGCTTCCGCCCACAAGGCGTTGCAGGAAGGATGCGCGGCCTTCGGAGGAGCATTCCGCCCTGCCTCTCTCTCGTCCAGAAGCAGCTTTGCCCCGCCTCGCGCTCCCTCTGGAGGCCCCACCTAGTGCTTCCTCCTTCCTGCAATGCCCCGCAGGCGGAAGAAACACTGCGAGAGTGGAAGCCAGCAGCAAGAGTGTGCGTGCGCGTAGGGTGTCCGTGCGCATGGCAGGAGGCCCGAAGACCGCCTGGATGAGGGCCGAAGATCGACTAGTCGATCGCGATCGACTACTTGAGCAGTCCTGCTTTAAACCAAAGGTTCGTCAGCCGGGGACTAACAAGCTTGGACGGTGGCAGCGAGGTCCTGAGATCGTAGGTTTGGTTGGAGTTTCCTTCTCTAGATGGTTGACCTTACGGGGTTAGATGAGCACCATCTGCCCGGGTTTGAAATCAGAGTTTTCCTTCTCCTAGGATGGTTGCCAAAAGGCTAGAGAGCCCATCCTGCTCATTGACACTCTTTGTCAGACCCTTCGGTTGTGACCTGTCTGGCATGGGAGAGCCTACCTGTGGCTATTATGCCACCGCCACCATAGCTCACAACTTTATTAGGGTACACAAGCCTCTCCCCCATGACAAGGGGACGCCAACAATATATTAAAAACCCAATAAAACAGAGCAAACCAATTCCGTGTTCTGACAACGGCTCCAGTCCCCAATCCTTCAGATAAATCGAGGCTTCCTGGCTATGTGTCTGCATATTATAGACTAGCTGTACCCTGCATGCGTTGCTGTGCCCTATTTAGGAGATGCGAGAAAGTCTGAGTATGTAAGGGTTAGAATTGTTGTTAGTTATGGTGCTGTTGGGGCCATGGCTATGTCGTTGTGGGTTGTTCTGGTGGGTGGGATGTTGAAGTCCTGGGGAGTTGTTAGTGTGTGGTGTTGCTGGCGTTCTGCATAGCTTGTGGATATACAATGTTTTTTGTCTTTCCGTCTGCTGTGTTGATGTAGAGGTTGATGCTTGTGTGGGTGGCGTACTTTGGAAGTGAGTGGAGGTACTTGAAATCCCATTATCCATGGTGTGTCCTCCTCTGAACTGCAGTCAGATGGAGTGTGGGTCATGGGGGGCATTGTGTGCCAAGTTTGGTCTTTATCGGTCTTGGTTCTGGGCCACAGTGGTCTGTGGGGAATGATGGGTTTTGAAGTAGTACAAATCCCATTATCCATAGAGGTACTTCAAGTCCCATAATCCATGGTCCACCCTCCTCCAAACTGTAGTAGAATGTAGCGTGGGTCATAGGGGCTCTGTGTGCCAAGGTAGGTTACTGTAAATTCAGGCCATACACAATGTCCCATCAGCTGAGGCCTAATCAGGAACAGCAAGTTAATGAAGGCTTACTGTCAATTCAGGCCATACACATACCTGAGGCGTAGTCGGGAGAATCAAGTTAATGAAGCCTTACTGCCAATTCAGAGCGTAAACAGCATTCCATTAAGTGAGGCCTAGTCAGGGAAATTAAGTTAATGAAGCCTTACTGTCAATTTTGGGCATGGTCTGTGATTTGTAGGGGCATAAATTTTCTGTGGGAAGTGAATTGGGTGTTTGTGTTTGTGCCTCAGCCCTTTGCCTTATCCTCCTCTGACAGTTTATTATGGGTCGGAATGTTCATGTTGACTGGCCAGTACAGGAGTTATGCAAATCCGCCCTTATTGGCAGCCAATCATGTTGTCAGAATGTAGAGGCTGAGTCGTTGGCAGCCCCGGAGGATGCTGGGAAATGTAGTTTATTTTACTCGTTGTTTTGGGGGCCTTTTAGGTTTGGGGGGGGAGTTTCTTTGCTACAAACCTACCTTGCTTGAGGCAGATTTCTGTTGGCAAGTTTGGTGTTTTTGCGTTGTATGGCTTCTCTGTTTGGGACGGTCGTTCCATGACGGGAACCCCTTTATATAATAGATAGCCTAAAAGACTGCCAAGAAACCGACTTATCTTCCCATATATCTGGGATTCCAATATTTAAGAATGCTTAAAATGAGTGTTGATGTTAACTCTGCCTGCCAGATTTTTACAAACATCACAAATTGGGTGCCTAGGTTGCCAGAAGATGATATCGGGACAACGGATAGAATCCAGATTAGCTGACAAAGAGCTAGAAGGAAACCACGTCTATTTCATGTATACCTTTAATACCTACCTGCCTGACGACTTGAGAAAGCAAAGACAATGATGTCGTCAAAAGTCCATGTATAGTCCTGATGTGGGGGATAAAACATCAGCTTATCCGAGGCCGCTTTTCTCAGGTCTATGAGGAATGTGGAGTGAACCATTGGGACTGCAAAGCAACCCGTCCTCTTCCATTCTCTGATCAGGGAATAATCTGGTGTTCTCTTATAGTAGCCCTGGAGTAAAGGAGAACATACACTTTATCTCAGTGTTTCCCAACCTTTTTTGAGCCGCGGCACACTTTTAACATTAAAAAAATCCGGGGGCACACCACCAACCAAAATGACACAAAATGACACTCTAACACACGGCTGGGGGATGGTGGCCTGCTGGTAGAAGCTGCTGGGAGTGCCAAAGCCGGGGAGGGGGCGGAGAACGGCTGGGGGATGGTGGCCTGCTGGTAGAAGCTGCTGGGAGTGTCGAAGCCAGGGAGGGGGCGGAGCCAGGCTGCGCCATGCCCTGACCCCTACCCTCTCCCAGCAGCTGCTCCAGCCTTGAGGGGGCAGTGCCAAGTCAGCGGTGCCAGAGCCAGCACAATGCTGGCTTGGCCCTGTCCCCTCAAGGCTGGAGCAGCTGCTGGGAGTGCCGAAGCCGGGGAAGGGGGCAGAGTCAGGCGCGCCATGCTCCGCCCCTCCCCCCAGCTTCAGCTCTCCTACAGGCCGCGCCATGCCCCGCCCCCTCCCCCAGCTTCAGCTCTCCTACAGAGGAGGAGCATGAGCGGTGGATGGGCTTCAGTGGGCGGGGCTCCTCCACGCGGCTTCAGCGAGCGAGGGGTGAGAGTCATAGTGGGAGTCATGGCGGATTGGAGGCTGGCTGGGGAAACGGCCGAAGGAGGCGGCACCCCGGTCCCTTCTTCTTTTTCTTCGCCACTGCCCGGCCCTTCCTCCTCCCCCAAGCAGCAGGAGTTCGGCAGGAGGGGGAGGAAGGGGGCAGAAACTTTCTCGACACAGCAGGAGGTCCGTCACGGCACACTAGTGTGCCACGGCACACTGGTTGAGAAAGACTGCTTTATCTCACAAGAGGCACTCTTTCTGGGTGCTAGCTGGCACTAGCAATTTAATTTAGGCTAATGAGAAAATAATAAAAGACAGTTCAATTGCAAACAGCACCTGTCTCGGATCCATCCACAAAGAGCTAAACAACACATATACTAAAATCTCAGAGAGGACAACAGCCTTATTGTGTAGACCATGACAGTGAACAAACAATGAAGACGGTGTTTGTATGTCATCCGGTTTGTCAGGAATGAATCAAACCTATTATTCAAGGATGAAACAAATACCCGTATTTGAGGTAAAGTGAACCTGAAACATTATTTTTAAAAGCCTGTGTTGGATAGGGTCACACTCCCCCTGAAGACGCAGGTTCGCAGCTTGGGAGTGATCCTGGACTCATCGCTGAGCCTGGAACCCCAGGTCTCGGCGGTGGCCAGGGGAGCTTTTGCACAGTTAAGACTCGTGCGCCAGCTTCGCCCGTACCTTGGGAAGTCTGATCTGGCTACGGTCGTCCACGCTCTGGTCACATCCCGAATAGATTACTGCAATGCACTCTACGTGGGGCTGCCTTTGAAGACAGTTCGGAAATTACAACTAGTCCAACAGGTGGCAGCCAGATTACTAACCGGAGCTACATACAGGGAGCATACCACCCCCCTGTTGTGTCAGCTCCACTGGCTGCCTGTCCAATTCCGAGCTTAATTCAAAGTGCTGGTTTTGACCTTTAAAGCTCTATACGGTTCTGGCCCAGCTTACTTGTCCGAACGCATCAGCCTCTATGTTGCACCTCGTAATTTAAGATCCTCCGGGGAGGCCCTGCTCTCGCTCCCGCCAACTTCTCAAACGCAGTTGGTGGGGACGAGAGAGAGGGCCTTCTCGGTGGTGGCTCCCCGTCTGTGGAACGCGCTTCCAAGCGACATACAATCAACCCCATCCCTCCTGGCATTAAGGAAAAAAGTGAGATCTTGGCTGTGGGACCAGGCGTTTGCACATTAGCACAATGCAGCACTTTGGACTGGATTTGTAATGGCAAGTTGATGGATATGGCTCAATGCTCCTGTTATGGACGAAATACTGTTTTTAACTTAAGAGAATGTGTATGATGTATTAATGTTAATTGTATTTTAATGTATTTTAATGCTGTATGTTTTTGGTTTTATATTGTACTGGCGGAGAACCCGGAGGTGCCCGGGTTATTTGAGGAAGGCATTGTATGCCAAGGTTCCTATTAGATGTTTATGTGGCTTGCAGTGGTCTAGCGAACTTAGTGAAAGTACTGCGAGTCCCGGGGGCCTAGTCAGTAAAATCAAGTTAAGGAAGCCTAACAATATCCCATGAGCTGAGGCCTAGTCAAGAAAATCAAATTAAGGAAGCCTTTCTGTCAATTTTGGGGCTGGTTTGTGTTTTATAGGGGCTTTAGTGTTGTTTGGGAAGTGAATGACGTGAAGGTACTGCAAATCCCATCATTCGTGGCCCCTCCTGCCCTAAACCACACCAGGTTGTGAAGTGGGCCATTGGTCGCCTGTTTGCCAAGTTTGGTCCTGATCTGTCATTGCTGTGGGCCTGAGGCCTTTCCCTTTCCCTCTGAGTCACTTTAGAATGTTTGAATGTGGTTGGCCATTTGGAGGCAGTTATGCAAATTCCATTTCAGTGGCAACCAATCCCCTCTGTCTGGGGCCGTAGAATGTTGGAGTTCTGAGGCTGGCCAGTTAAAGCCCGTTATGCAAATAATCCCACAATGGCAGCCAATCGAAATGCTGCCACATATTCCTCCCGTCGCTCGGCCGCACCACAGCAAACACTGACTTTTATTATATGTAATAGATAGATTTTATTATGTTGGCCTCGAATTGTGTCTTTTGTTAGACTGCTCTGAATCCCTACTCAGGGGTAAAGAGCGGGGTAGAAAGGAATACCACAAATGGTATCTCCAACTATCATTTTACAGCTCCCTGGAAACTTTCCTGGGGCTGTTTGATTAGGATAAGGGGAGACCTGCATCACAGAATAACCTAATGCCCAGTCATGCCCAGTCCCTCCAGAGAGAGAGGGTGGTCTAAAATAATAATAATAATAATAATAATAATAATAATCCCTCTGTTCTTCTGCGCAATACTACTAGACCTTCTTCACAAATGACTGTTATTGATGGAAACAATTGCCTCAGTGTCCACACTGGAAAAAAACAGCTTTCCAGAGGTTTCTGTTGACATTTGAGAATAGCTTGACAACAGAGGTAGTTATGAAGATCATTCCAAAGCCTGAGTCACTAACCAAACAGAGTCGGAGTGCCATCTCCTTATGGAGAAGAAAGGTGCCCACACTCTTTATTGCTCTACTTCAGGGCTGCCCAACTGGCGGCCCGGGGGCCATATACGGCCCACAGCCCCTTCCCTACGGCCCCCTAAGCTTTTTAATAAAAAATAAAAATTGAAAAATAAAATAAATAATAAATTTTTAAAAAAAAATACCTACTTCCAGGTTCAGAGCAAGTATCGCGAGAATACGCAATCCACACGGGATTTTGCTGTCAACGCGAGATCACGCCAGCGTTGACAGCAAAATCCTGTGTGGATTGCGTATTCTTGCGATACTCTTCGGCTACTCTACTACTGGATCGCTGAGGCCCACAGACGCGATTACGACATTCTGCGACTCAGTCGGTCGTCGCCTCTCTCGTCGTCCGGGTACTCCTGGATCCAGCGCGTTTGGAAAAGGTAGGCCGAAGCAGGGGGCTCCTCGGGGGGCTCCTCATTCCCTCCCCCCATCTCCCCTCATGTATTAAATATAACAGGGCTGTCCAACTGGCGGCCCCGGGGCCGTACACGGCCCCCCAGCCTGTTGGACACGGCCCCCGCTATGCCCCCGGCCGCCATTTTAATTTTTTTTAAAAAAAAATTAAAAAAATTTTTTTAAAAAAAATGGCGGCCGGGGGGGGCGGGGCAGGGAGGCGGAAGTGAGCCAGCTCCTCCTCCTGCACCGCCCCTCCATCCTCTCTCCGTGCCTCCGCTGCGAGATCGCAGGGGCGGGGGGGAGGGAGGGGAGGAGGAGGAGGCGGGGCAGGAGAAGGAAGCCAGCTCCTCCTCCCTGCACCGCCCTCTTCTTCCCTCTCTCGCCGGCGCCGATGCAAACCGGTTTGCATCGGCGCCAGTGAGAGAGGGACAAGGGGCGGTACAGGGAGGAGGAGCTAGGGAGGGAGGAGGCAGAACAGGGGAGGAGGCTGGCGTGACACTTTAGGGAGGGAGGGAGAAGCCATGGAGGGCTCCCTTGGCTTTGCCCTCCTCCCTGGGTCACGCCAGCCCCAGAAGCGAAATCGCCGCTTCTGAGGCTGGCGTGACACTTTAGGAGGAGGGGCTGTGGGCGTGGCCGGGGCGTGGCCGGGGTGGAGCGGCCCCCCAGGTCATCAGTGACTGGAAGTCCGGCCCTAGGTCCAGTAGAAGTTGGACAGCACTGAAATATAAAATTAAATATATTTAAAGATGAAATAAGGGGAGATGGGATACATTAAAATAAGGGGAGAGGGAGGATGGAATTAAATATATTTAATATTAAATTAAAATAAGGGGAGAGGGGAGGATGGAATTAAATATATTTAATATTAAATTAAAAATAAGGGGGGAGGGATGGAATTAAATATATTTAATATTAAATAAAAATAAGGGGAGAGGGGAGGATGGAATTAAATATATTTAATATTAAATAAAAATAAGGGAGAGGGCGGGGGGGAGGGCGGAGCTGGGGGCAGGGAGGGGGCGGAGCCAGGGCAGGGGCAGACCCTACGGCCCCCCAGGTCATCAGTGACCGGAATTCAGGCCCCTGGGCCGGTAGAAGTTGGACAGCCCTGCTCTAGTTGGTTTGCTACTAGTCAGATGCTAGAGAGTTGTAGGGAGTTGCTACCACTTTCCAAAAGTATAAACCCAGGAAATGTACAAGCAAATGGTTGCTGGGAGTTTTTCGGGCTGTATAGCCATGTTCCTTGGCATCTTCAGAGGTTCTGAGAACAGCCCGAAAAACTCACAGCAGTGATTCCGGCCAGGAAAGCCTTTGAGAACACTTGTGCAAGCAAAGTTAATGAATAGACCTCAAGCAAAGCAGTAATATTGCTGCTCCAGCTGCGTGCTGATCTCAGTCTGAGCACCAGAACTTAATTCCCAGAAAATAAAAGAAAAGTCATCAACAGCAGAGGGAAATCACTGGACTGGAAATGTAATTTAAAAAGTAGAGGAATGACAAAGGGGAAACATTGTACTCTTTCACGTGAACAAGGGAGTCTGCAGGTAACAACTCACTTCGGAATTTTCTACATGAGCTACTTTTCCTCACCAAAATATTGACAACCACACTCGTGGTGGTGTAATGTATACTGTAAGGGCTAAAGAGACCTATTTAGTAGGCCTGGGCAATCATGGTTCTAAATGGTTCTAAAATACTTACAAAACTAAAGTTCTGGTGGTGAACACTAGGTGGCGCTGGTGCTTTGCTTCTGCAGTATTGCTTAAGTTCTGGTGGTGAACACTAGGTGGCGCTGGTGCTTTGCTTCTGCAGTATTGCTTAAGTTCTGGTGGTGAACACTAGGTGGCGCTGGTGCTTTGCTTCTGCTGTATTGTATTGCTTAAGTTCTGGTGGTGAACACTAGGTGGCGCTGGTGCTTTGCTTCTACAGTGTTGCTAAAGTTCGGGTGGTGAACATTTCAGAACTCAACAAAACTTTCAAAATTTCATTATAAATGGCAGTTCCTAATTGGTTCTGTCCTAAAAATCGCCAATAATGAAATAATAATGAAATTTTGAAAGTTTTGTTAGAGTTCTGAAATGTTCACCACCCGAACTTTAGGAACACTGTAGAAGCAAAGCACTAACGCCACCTAGTGTTCACCACCAGAACTTTAGTTTTGTAAGTACTTTAGAACCATTTAGAACCATGATTGCCCAGGCCTACTATTTAGAGCAAGTATGGTGGAGTGGTTTGAGCACTGGACGACTTTGGAGACCCGGATTTGAATTCCCGCACGACATGGAAACCCACCAGATGACCTTGGGCAAAAAACACTTTCTCAGCTTCAGAAAAAAAGGCAAAAGCAAACGCCTTCAGATCAAATCATGCCAAGAAAATCCCATAATAGGTCAAGAATAGGGTTGCCATAAATTGGAAACAGCTTGAAGGCACACAACAGCATCAATAACAACACAACAACGGCTATATGTCTTCTTTCACTAGACCATCACTAAATTTTCAATCTCAAAAGTGCCGCTGTCCCCTGGAAATCAAGAATCTAGTTTCATGGACTAGATTTTCCCACCACTATCAAATATTACACTAGAATACTGTGAGGAACGGAGCTACCTGCATTTATTCATCGACATTTGAAATGTTATATACATCGTTTGGGCTGTGGCAATAAGTAATCACTTGCCTGAGGTGTCATTCCACACCAGAAGTTAGAGTACAGAGTGCGAGATTCAAGCATTGGTGCTACAATGGTCTTGTTCTCAGCTATCATGAGATTCAGCACATCTGGGTTGGTCAGAAAGTTATCAGCATCTATAAACTAGAAAGTGGAAAAAAATAAAAACAATCTTAACTATGGTTATGAGTAGATGTTCCATAAATAAGACTGGATCAGGAGTGTTATGCATCTTCAGTTCTTGACATAGGAAAATGCGCGAAATAAATGGAGATTTCCTTCATAACCAACCAACATTAAGCTAACCAAAATGTAAACTGTACCAAAGCCAAGTACAAATACTGCTAAATGTTGTATCTGCTTATTTGCACATACCGAATAGTGATGTTATCTATGTATATAATAAAAGTCAGTGTTTGCGGCGGGAGGTGCGGAAGTGCGGAGGAATATGTGGCAGCTTTCTGATTGGCTCCCACTGAGAGATTATTTGCATAAAGCAGTGATTTTCAACCTTTTTTGAGCCGTGGCACATTTTTTACGTTTACAAAATCCTGGGGCACACCACCAACCAAAATGACACAAAATGACACTCTAACACAGTAATACATATAGTTAATATGTTTTTAAATGTATTTATACACTCAGTGTGAAACCTGGACCTGTTTCGAAGAACACAACATAGATATCCTGGCAGGAATGGCAGAAAGACACAAACTTCCCACACAGAACTCCCATAACCAAGAGAAAATACTATAAGAGTTTGGTGGGCATTGACCTTGGGTTTTCGAGTTGTAGTTCACCTATATCCAGAGAGGGCTGTGGACTGAAACAATGTTGGATCAGGACCAAACTTGGCATGAATACTCAATATGCACAAATGTGAACACAGATGGAGTTTGGGGGAAATAGACCTTGCCATTTGGGAGTTACAGTTTCTGGGATTTATAGTTAACACACAATCAAAGAGCATCCTGAACTCTTGCAACAATGGAATTGAACCAAATATGCTGGAGTGGTTTGAGCACTGGACTACCTTTTTCGTAAAATTAAATGTTTGAATATGTTTTAATTTTAATTTAAATGTTATTTTAATTGCATGTTGTTTTTATGGCATTGAAAAAGAAGGGGCCGGCACTGGACAAGCGAGGCCCACCTTGAAAAGCGCCTCCCGCTCGCCCCACCCCAGGCCCAGCAAGGCGCGCTTGTGAGGACGTCCCTGTTGGAAGAAAGAGGCAATACACAGGACTGCGCCGTGGGCAGGGTTGATGAGAAGGAGGAGGCGCACGCTGCGGTTTCCACAGCAACGCCTGCTGATCGTGTGCTTGCGACTGTGTCCCTGCGAGTTGGCATCCCCGGGCAGGCATTGCCGTGGAAACTGCAGCACGCGCCTCCTTCCTCTCGTTAATGTTAATGAAGCCTTACTGTCTTACTGTCAATTCAGGCCATACACAATGTCCAATGAGCTGAGGCGTAGTCGGGAGAATCAAGTTAATGAAGCCTTACTGTCAATTCAGAGCGTAAACAGCATTCCATTAAGTGAGGCCTAGTCAGGGAAATTAAGTTAATGAAGCCTTACTGTCAATTTTGGGCGTGGTCTGTGATTTGTAGGGGTGTAAATTTTCTGTGGGAAGTGAATTGGGTGTTTGTGTTTGTGCCTCAGCCCTTTGCCTTATCCTCCTCTGACAGTTTATTATGGGTCGGAATGTTCATGTTGGCTGGCCAGTACAGGAGTTATGCAAATCCACCCTTATTGACAGCCAATCATGTTGTCAGAATGTAGAGGCTGGGAGAGTCGTTGGCAGCCCCAGAGGATGCTGGGAAATGTAGTTTTTTTAAACTCGTTGTTTTGGGAGCCTTTTAGGTTTTGGGGGGGAAGTTTCTTTGCTAAAAACCTACCTTGCTTGAGGCCTATTTCTGTTGGCAAGTTTGGTGTTTCTGCGTTGTAAGGTTTCTCTGTTTGGGACGGTCGTTCCATGACAGGAACCCCTTTATATAATAGATAATTAGTCCACATATATTTAAACACAACAGGCGGTAAGCCTAAAAAGTTTGGGAACCACTGTGTGCCAAGTGTGGTCTTGATCAGTCATTGGATGAGGGTCGCAGCGGTCTCAGAAAGTGAGTGAAGGTACTTCAACTCCCATCATCCGTGGTCCATCCCACTCAAAACTGCACCAGGATGTAGAGTGAGTCATGAGTACTCTGCGTGCCAAGTTTGGGCCTGGTCTCTGATTTGTAGGGGCTGCAATGTTCTGTGGGAAATGAATTGGGTGAAGGTACTGCAAATCCCATCAGTTGTGAGCCATCCTGCCGTAAACCGCAGCAGGTTTGTAAAGTGAGCCATTGGGCCTCTGTGTGCCAAGTTTGGTCCTGATTCGTCATTGGTGTGGGCCACAGTGCTCTAAGGAAGTGAATTAAAGTACTGCAGGTCCCATCATCTATGGTCCACCCTCCCTCAAACTGCACCAGGATGTAGGGTGCATCTTGGGAGGGGGGGGGGGTGTCTGTGTGCCAAGTTTGGTCTTGTTCTGTCATTGTTGGGTGCCTAGTCAGGAAAATCAAGTTGAGGAAGCCTAACAATATCCCATGAGCTGAGGCCTAGTCAGGCAAATCAAGTTGAGGAAGCCTAACAATATCCCATGAGCTGAGGCCTAGTCAGGAAAATCAAGTTAAGGGAGCCTTGCTGTCAATTTTGGGCCTGGTCTGTGATTTATAGGGGCTACAGTGTTGTTTGGGAAGTGAATCAGGTGAAGGTACTGCAAATCCCATCATTCGTGGCCCATCCTGCCCTAAACCACACCAGGTTGTGAAGTGGGCCACTGGGCCCCTGTTTGCCAAGTTTGGTCCTGATCCGTCATTGCTGTGGGCCGCAGTGGCTGACTGCCTGAGGCCTTTCCTTTCCCCTCTGAGTCACCTTAGAATGTTGGAATATGGTTGGCCAAGAGGAGTCCTTTCTGCAAATACCATTTTAGTGGCAACCAATCCCCTCTGTCTGGATCCGTAGAATGTTGGAGTTCTGAGGCTGGCCAATCGGAGCCCTTTATGCAAATAATCCCACAGTGGCAGCCAATCCAAACGCTGGCACGTATTCCTCCCTCTGCACCACCGCCCCCCAAAACACTGACTTTTATTATATACATAGATAGATAGATAGATAGATAGATAGATAGATTTCCTTCTTTACCAACCCAAACACAACGTTCTCTGAAATGTCCAGTAAGTGAAATTTTAAATAGGGGAGAGGGCTCATTCCCCACTCCCCAGAAAGAAAGATCTATCTTTACCATAATATAGTCAGACCATTTTTCCCTTGCCGTTCTCAGAGCAGCCTGCCTCAGCTTCATCACATGAGCAAACCTGGAGTTTGGCCAATGTTTGGGCCCAATCTCCTCCGGGTAAGACCTGCAAAAAAAAAAACAAAAACCCAAAATTGTCATCATGTCCCAGTGCACATTGCAGCTCCTACAGCAGTGTTTCTCAACCTGGGGGTCGGGACCCCTAGAGGGGTCGCGAAGGGGGTGTCAGAGGGGTCGCCAAAGGCCACCAGAAAAACATTGTTTTCTATTGGTAATAGGGTTCTGTGTGGGAAGTTTGGCCCAGTTCTATCATTGGTGGGGTTCAGAATGCTCTTTAATTGTAGGTGAACTATAAATCTTAGCAACTACAACTCCCAAATGTCAAGGTCTATTTTCCCCAAACTCCACATTTGGGCATACTGAGTATTCATGCCAAGTTTGGTCCAGATCCATCCAGTGCTCTCTGGGTGTAGGTGAACTACAACTCCAAAACTCAAGGTCAATGCCCACCAAATCCTTCCAGGATTTTCTGTTGGTCATGTGAGTTTTGTGTGCCAAGTTTGGTTCAATTCCATCGTTGGTGGAGTCCAGAATGCTCTTTGATTGTAGGTTAACTATATTATATTATAATAATATAAAAACTGCCTCGAAGCCGTTACTGGAGGGCTGCGAGCCAGTAGGTTGAGGGTGAATCCGGCGAAGACGGAGATCTTGTGGCTGGGTCGCCCGGGTGGGGTAGGTGCCCAGCTTCCGACCCTGGACGGTGCGGCGTTATGAAGAGCCTGGGGGTCCATCTGGACTCCCAGCTGACCATGGAGGCCCAGGTCTCCGCGGTCAGCAAGGCTGCTTTTTTCCATCTCCGACAGGCTCGGAGGCTGGCCCCCTATCTCTCCCGGAGCGACCTGGCCACGGTGATCCAAGCCACGGTCATCTCGAGGCTAGATTACTGTAACACGCTCTACGTTGGCCTTCCTCTGTCGGCAATCCGGAAGCTCAAGCTGGTGCAGAACACTGCTGCCCGGCTCCTGTCTGGCACCCCAGCAGGTCGCCGCATAACACCTGTCTTGCAGGACCTGCACTGACTACCCATTGAGCACCGGATCGCCTTCAAAGTGTTGGTTCTTACCTTTAAGGCCTTACACGGCCTGGGGCCAGCGTATCTGAGGGACCGTCTCATAATAATAATAATAATGATAATAATACTGTTTATTTCTATTCCACTCTTCTCACCCCGAAGGGGACTCAGTGCGGATTACAATACATATCGACAGACAATCCCTGTCGGAGGCGTACAGTTTTACACATAGACAGTACCGGTTACACATAGACAGTACAGTGCAGTTTATAGAAGGGTTCTTTCTTGGCTGCGTCACAGGGTAACGGGACATGCAGGTGTGCGTCATACAGGGTCATCCAGGATGTCACTGCTCCAATTACGTCATTGTTGTTATGCATCTTTGCATCACCAGGGGGTGCTGTTGTTCCATCCTCATGACGGGAGTCTTCTGGGTTTTTTTCTCCCTCTTCCACAATTCACCTCGCTGGCCAGCCGAAACTTTCAGACGTTGTAGGTCTGTAAAAAGCCCTTCCCCATTATTTTATATAATGGTCCCCATTGGTGTTGAACTGCTTGGGTGGGCAGTGGACTAGGCTCATATATTGTTATTAGCTGGTCATCCAAGCCAGCTCGGGGAATTGAACCAGCAACCTTCAGGTTGCAAGCACAGCTGTGTTACCACTGTGCTATCTCCCCGGCCCACTCCATATTGCCCTTCGAGATCACTACGGTCCGAGGATGCTAACTTCCTGGAGATACCATCGACAAAGTTGGCACGCCTAACATCCACTCTCCGGAGGGCGTTCTCTATCATAGCTCCCACGCTGTGGAACGCCCTCCCGGCCGAAGCCAGGGCCTTGAGGGACCTGCTCCCGTTTAGACGGGCTTGCAAAACCCATTTGTTCAAGCAGGCCTTTGGCGAGTAGGCCCGTGTATTTTTTAAGTATGCTATTGCTGAACTGTGTCGCTGTCTCTTCTTGCCACTGCTATTTTAACTGCTTTATTGTTCTTATTGTTTTGTTTTTATTGTGCCTTTGGCTCTTGTGAGCCGCCGTGAGCCCCTGGGAGTAAATAAATAAATAAATAAATAAATAAATATATTATTAACTATAAATGACAGCAACTACAACTCCCAAATGGCAAGGTCTATTTCCCCCCCAAACTCCACCAATGTTCACATTTGGGTGTATTGGGTATTTGTGCCAAATTTGGTGCAGTGAATGGAATACACCCTGCATATCAGATATTTACATGACGATTCATAACAGTTCCAAAATTAGTTATGAAATCGCAACAAAAATGTTATGGTTGGGGGTCACCACAACATGAGGAACTGTATTAAGGGGTCACCACATTAGGAAGGTTGAGAACCACTGTCCTACAGGTTTGCTCGGTGTTATTTACTTTGTGATCTTAGATTTTTGCTTTTCAAAGGGAGGGGGAAGGAGGAGGAAGCAAATACAGCTTAGTCACCTCAAGTGCCCCAAAAGGGTAAGAGTAGAAAATGTGAAGGGAAGCTCTGAGTAAAGAAAAACACACTGAAATTTATTCCTGGCGTGTGCGCCCAGGACTTAGTGGAACACGCAGCATCACTCCATTTCCTGGCCAACACGTGTGCTGAGCATTACAGGGAGCAGTGTTTATCATTTTTTTTAAAAAAAAAAAGACTCCATAGCCTAGACCAGTGTTTTTCAACCTTTTTTGAGCCGTGGCACATTTTTTACGTTTACAAAATCCTGGGGCACACCACCAACCAAAATGACACAAAATGACACTCTAACACAGCAATACATATAGTTAATATGTTTTAAAATGTATTTATACACTCAGTGTGAAACCTGGGCCTGTTTCGATGAACACAACATAGATATCCTGGCAGGAATGGCAGAAAGACACAAACTTCCCACACAGAACTCCCATAACCAAGAGAAAATGCTATAAGAGTTTGGTGGGCATTGACCTTGGGTTTTGGAGTTGTAGTTCACCTATATCCAGAGAGGACTGTGGACTCAAACAATGTTGGATCAGGACCAAACTTGGCATGAATACTCAATATGCCCAAATGTGAACACAGATGGAGTTTGGGGAAAATAGACCTTGACATTTGGGAGTTACAGTTTCTGGGATTTATAGTTAACACACAATCAAAGAGCATCCTGAACTCTTGCAACAATGGAATTGAACCAAACTTGGCATATTGAACTCTCATTACCAACAGAAAGTACTGAAAGAGTTTGCTTGGGAATTGACCTTGAGTTTGGAAGTTGTAGTTCACCTACACCCAGAGAGCACTCTGGACTTAAACAATGTTATGTTATGTTGTTGTGTGTTTTCTATCCAGAATCACAATGTTGGAAGGAGGCTCACCACTTTAAGGTCCCCTAAAACAGGCATGGGAAACTTCGGCCCTCTGGGTGCTTTGGACTTCAGCTCCCACCATTCCTAACAGTCGGAGGCCCTTTCCTGCTTAAGTGGCTGAGGGGTAAAGAGGAAAAGAGCCTGAGGCTGCTAGGAATGGTGGGAGTTGGAGTCCAAAACACCTGGAAGATCCTAGTTTGCCCAAGTTTGGGGGAAGAAAGGGTATTGGAGGTTCCAATTTCCCATGGCACACCTGATGATTGCTCACGGCACACTAGTGTGCCACGGCACAGTAGTTGAGAAACACTGGCCTAGACCTCACCACATTCACACAAATTATCTTACACGTAGACTTCACTCATACCAAGATGTAGACACAATACACATCTAGTTTATATGGCTTTTAAAGAGATTCGGATGCTTGGCAGAGAAGACATAGGGTTTTTGTTTTGCTTTGGGTGATAGCCTTGAATGGAAAAACCTCAATGTACAAAAGCACGATACAGCACACTCTCAGTGAACTGGAACTCAAGCACCGGCCAAAGGAATTAATTAAAATTGCATACTACATTCATAAAGCTGTTTTTATAATTCAAGAAAATGGTGTAACTTCATCCTTATTAATCTTTAGTTGCTTTTAATTATTGTATTTCAATATTAATATCAAGTCAATACAGAGTCAGGGCCGGTTCGTCCATTAGGCGGACTACGCAGGCGCGTAGGGCGACGTCACCCGGGAGGGGCGTCACCACCTAGGAGGGGCGTCGCCGCACTGCCCTGCCCCACCGTTGCGCCGGCCAGGCCTCCGCGCATGCGTACTGGCTCCAGAGCACATCTCCTGCTTTGGAGTCAGTGCACGTGTGCGCAGTTTCGCGCATGCGCACTGGGCTCCAAAGCGGGAGGCGCGCTCTGGAGTCAGTGTGCATGCGCACAGATTGGCGCATGCGCACTGGGCTCCCCTCGGGAGCACACGGGGGGGCGCAAAAAAATTTTCACGTACCCCCCGGGAACAGGTAGGTCCGCCCCTGTACAGAGTTGATATAGTATGGGGTATAGTATTAGGCTTATTTCTAATTGTAGCAATCAGAAACAACATTCATCTGGCATCTCCTAATCCGTGTCCGCTAGTTAATTGAGAGACTTCTGTATCTCCAAGTAAGAGCTCCCGTTACAAGCAACGGGGTGGTGAGCACTGTCACAATATGCCTCCATCTTGCTGCTTGCAGTTAGAAACAGAATGCTAGGTATGGTGCCTCCATCTCTAAGAAAAAACGAGCTGGCTGGTAATAAGGAATAAACACAAACAGCAGTGTGTGTATGCCAGATGGTATCAGACTAAATAGGCTAAGTGTAACTGTGAATGAAAACACCCAGAGTTATGCAAAATATTTCTCTATTATATCACAATAGTAATACCTTATGGGTGCATAACATAACACATACAGTATACAGTATCTTCATGTACAATGAAGGCGCCAAACCAAACACACTCCCCAAAGTACTTGCCCTGTGGCGAATGGTGGCTGGAAAGGGTCCGCTCCCTGTGTAGAGCTTGTGTGCGGCAGCTCGGGCTCAGCGTGGGCCGATGCGCGAGCAGGGGGAGGAGGCGCTGAGTGATGACGTGTGGTAGCGCCAAATGCGGACGTCGTCAATTCAATGATGTAGCAATGACGCCAGCACGTAGGAAGTGGTGGACAGGATCCCCCTGGAAGATGGGACGGTGAATGGGGAAATCCCCAGTGTTGTGATGAAGGGAATCCCAAGCGTCCTGTCATGTAGGCCTGGCGATCTCGCGTCTGCGTGGTGCTCCGGATGGGCGAAAACCACTGTAGGGAATCCCAGGAAAAGACGCGGGAGGGGATGATGGGATCACAGGCGGGTGGGTTGGATTCACAAGACACAAAGCAGTCCGATGAAGAGCGTAAATGCTCCAAAGGGGAAAGCTTTCCCCAGACTCCGCATGGAGGAAGAGGCGGTGTGGCTTCTTCTTCACATGAAAGCTTGGAGGTTAGCAGAGCCGACGGCCAGCTGATGCTATGTTTCTCCGCGGTTTTTTTTTAACCGTTTCGGAAGGCCCAATAGGCTCCTTTTTCAAGGCTCTTGTAGCTATACCAAGCAGCAGTCACATATCAGGTACTTCCTACGTGCTGGCGTCATTGCTACATCATTGAATTGACGACGTCCGCATTTGACGCTACCACACGTCATCACTCAGCGCCTCCTCCCCCTGCTCGCGCATCGGCCCACGCTGAGCCCGAGCTGCCGCACACAACCTCTACACAGGGAGCGGACCCTTTCCAGCCACCATTCGCCACAGGGCAAGTACTTTGGGGAGTGTGTTTGGTTTGGCGCCTTCATTGTACATGAAGATACTGTATACTGTATGTGTTATGTTATGCACCCATAAGGTATTACTATTGTGATATAATAGAGAAATATTTTGCATAACTCTGGGTGTTTTCATTCACAGTTACACTTAGCCTATTTAGTCTGATACCATCTGGCATACACACACTGCTGTTTGCCCCCATCTCTAAACCAGCAAGGCAACCGCTCCAACATAATCAGTTACATAGAACATAAATTTAAAAATACAACAATCAATATATCTCGCCATTACTTTGCGAACAAAGATTCTTAGGAAGGACTCATCCCACGCTTTTTACAAGCATGTTGATGACTAAAAACGCCAATCTGAGATAGGCAAGTTCGGTTGCAGAAAGCACTGCATAAAGTCTTCTTGGGTGATGTTGTTTCCAGGTTGCGGTCCTTTCTGCGTTGTCATTTCTCTTCGAGACCCGTTCGGCGTGTCTTCTCGAAAGAGACCGCAGCATCGTGGATAGTGCGTCTCCATGCCTCCCGATGTGAGGCCAGGGTGGACCATTGTTGGTGATCAAGCTGGCCGAGCCAGAGATGTTGTTTCAGAGAGTCCTTATATCTCTTTTTCAGGGCGTCTCTATTGCGCTGACCCGTGGCGAGTTCACCATAGAGTAGTATCTTTGGGAGGCGGTGGTCCTCCATCCTAGAGACGTGCCCTGCCCAACGTAACTGTGTACTCAATAGCATGGCCTCAATGCTGGTGATCCCTGCTTCCTCAAGGACAGCAACATTAGTCACATAATCGGTCCAGTGTATATTTAGGATTGTGTGAAGACAGCGCTGATGAAAGCATTCGAGGAGTTGTAGGTGTTGGCGATAGGTGACCCATGTTTCAGACCCATAAAGGAGAATAGACAGTACGATAGCTCTGTACACACTGATTTTGGTGCTTTGCCTCAGGTACTTGTTACTCCAGACTCTTTTGTGACGCCTTCCAAATGCACTATATGCCTTTGATAAGCTGTGATCAATCTTGGCATCTGAAGAGATGATGCTTCCCAGGTAGGTGAACTGCTGAACGGACTTAAGCACAGATTTGCCTATGTTGACATGGGGATGATGGTGTTCTTCCTGTGGTGCGGGCTGGTAGAGGACTTCCGTTTTCTTAAGGCTGACTTCCAGCCCAAAGAGCTCTGCAGCTGTTGCAAAGCAGGATGTTAGGCGCTGCAGGGTTGCTTCTGAATGGGCGACAAAGGCAGCATCGTCAGCATTGTCATTGCCTAACAGCTGCAGTTTAAAGCTAATTTCAAACTGCATTCAGTGTAGGTGCAGCCTTTGCCTCTCTTCACAACCCCTCTGCACAGCAAAACACTTAATCGCAATCTATCTCATCCCCTCCACTTTGGCAGAACAAGCTGGGCAGGGGTAGGTAGGCAGGGAAGCTCTTACGATAGCATGACAGGGCAGAGTGTCCTGCCCCAAAACTGCTGGAGGGGGCATGGTTCATATTTTTCACATATTTACTTTTGCTGCACGCTTTTTACTAAAAAAAAATCTCCACTGGTCCAGGACTTACTGGGGCTCCTCCATTGGCCTCCACTCCACGTAGTGATACCGTTTTTGCACATTCTTCAGCCACTCTTTCAGGATTCCAGTCGTGTTGTCCACATTGTGGTCAGTGGCAACCCTAAAAGGAATAATACACAGAACAATTACTAATATTCCCATTTTTTATTCACAGATAATCAGAGGAAGTGCTTAATGGCAGAATTCACTTTGCCAGTATTTTGGAGTCTATTCTCAAATGTAAAGCCTTCCTTTCCAGAAGCATCCTTACAAGGCGCTGAAACAAAAATTGGTATTTTTATTATATCAATGTCCTTTTAAAAGTTTGAAGAGTCTAAGAATTATAAGGCAGAATACAGCACAAGGCAACTAAGCTTTAGATCAGGGCTGCCCAGGAAGTCGATCGCGATCGACCAGTCGATCGTGGGACCGAAGGAGGTCGATCGCAGCCGGATGGGGCGCTTCTCAGAGAGGGCGGAGCCAGGTTGGAGCCAGGCCGGCGCCAAGCCCAGCCCCTTGAGGATGGCAGGGCCAAGCCAGCCCTAGCTATGCCACCACTGCTCCAGCCTTGAGGATGGCTGGGGCTCCAAGCCAGCCTTGTTCAGCTATGCCACCACTGGCTTGGCACTGCCATCCTCAAGCCTGGAGAAGCTGCTGGGAGCTCCAAAGCCAGAGGTGAGGGGGGGGCTTGGCGTGGCCTGGCTCCGCCCCCTCTGGCTTCCGCTCTACCAGCAGCTGCTCCAGGCTTGAAGAGGGCAGGGCCAAGCCAGCCTTGTGCTAGCTGTGTCACCACTGGCTTGGCATTGCCATCCTCAAGCCCGGAGAAGCTGCTGGGAGCTCCAAAGCCAGAGGGGAGGAGCGGGACTTGGCGCGGCCTGGCTCCGCCCCCCTCTGGCTTCTGCTCTACCAGCAGCTTCTCCAGGCTTGAGGATGGCAGTGCTGAAAAAGTGTGGGCACCCCTGCACTAGTGTCTACTGAGACAATGAAATTACCCACTTCCCACCCTGTTAACCTGCCAAAAAGAGAGAGATTCTTTACTTCAGTCTTTCTCAACCAGTGTGCCGTGTCGGACCTCCTGCTGTGCCGCAAGAAAAGCTCTCTGCCCCCCTTCCTCCCCCCACTTCCTGCCGAACTCCTGCGGGTTGGGGGAGGAGGAGGAAGGGCCGGGCAGTGGCAAAGAAAAAGAAGAAGGGACCGGGGCGCTGCCTCCTTCGGGTGTTTCCCCAGCCAGCCTCCAATCCGCCATGACTCCCACCATGACTCTCGCCCCTCGCTCGCTGAAGCCGCGTGGAGGAGGAGCCCCGCCCACTGAAGCCCGTTCACCGCTCATGCTCCTCCTCTGTAGGAGAGCTGAAGCTGGGGGGAGGGGGCGGGGCATGGCACGGCCTGTAGGTGAGCTGAAGCTGGGGGGAGGGGCGGGGCATGGCGCGGCCTGGCTCTGCCCCTGGCAACCCGGCACTCCAGCAGCTGCTCCAGCCTTGAGGGGACAGTGCCAAGCCAGCATTGTGCTGGCTCTGGCACCAAGGCTTGGCACTGCCCCCTCAAGGCTGGAGCAGCTGCTGGGAGAGGTGAAGCCGGGGTAGGGGGCGGGGCATGGCACAGCCTGGCTCCGCCCCCTCCCCGGCTTCGGCACTCCCAGCAGCTGCTCCCAGCAGGCCACCAACCCCCAACCATTCTTTACTGTGTTAGAGTGCCATTTTGTGTCATTTTGGTTGGTGGTGTGCCCCCGGATATTTTTAATGTTAAAAGTGTGCCGCGGCTCAAAAAAGGTTGGGAAACACTGCTTTACTTAACTGAGTGAGAGCCATAATGAAAGCAAAGAGCTTACGAGAGACATTTCCATTGAGATGCTTACCCAGAATGAACACGAAACCTGCACAAATAGCTTCTTTGCAGACCATTAGGCAGGATGTGCAAGGGGTCATTTCTGACATTATGTGAAAGTCCTTGTTGTGCATTTCTCCTGCAGGTGGTATGCAGACAGCAAGGCTCGGCAGATCCACCCCCAGGGCAGAGGCGCAAAGAATGCTCTACTTGGGAAGCTGAAAAAATAGACCTGAAAGCAGCATTTTTGGGATATTATGTCTTCTTATTTGTTTGCAATTGTTATAAACTGCCTGCAACTTGAACAGTTCCAGGTGGTGTGCAAGAATTCTACATAAATCATATATAAGCACATGTGCACAAACAAGCAAAGGTATAGTTAGCTCCATGCACTAGAAAGCCCACCCCCACGGCATCCAGGAATTCTTCAGATTCCACAAGTCTCTGAAGTCAAACTGACATAAGTAGTTCCCTCCGCTGCAAGGGAAATCTTAAGACCTGAACATGACAGCAGTGGGTCTTCTAAACTGCCTACCTCCCCATTCAACCTGCCGCTCTCACCTTCAGAAGTACCATGGAGAAACTGTCCCAAATTTCTCATCTAGTATATAAAGGAGGTCCCGTCATGGAACGACCGTCCTAGACAGAGAAACCTTACAAAGGCAGAGACACCAAACTTGGCAACAAAAATAGGCCTCAGGCAAGGTAGGTTTTTAGCAAATAAACTTTCCCCCCTAAAACCTAGAAGGCCCCCAAAACAACGATACAAAAAACTACATTTCCCAGCATCTTCTGCGGCTGCCAACGAATCTCCCGGCCTCTAGATTCTGACAACATGATTGGCTGCCAATGAGGGAGTATTTGCATAACGCCTCTATTGGCCAGCCAACATGAACATTCCGACCCATAATAAACTGGCAGAGGAGGATAAGGCAAAGGCCTGAGGCAGTCGCCAACACAAACACCCAATTTACTTCTCACAGAAAATTTAAACTCCTACAAATCACAGACCACGCCCAAAATTGACAGTAAGGCTTCATTAACTTGATTTCCCTGACTAGGCCTCACTTAATGGGATGCTGTTTAAGCTCTGAATTGACAGTAAGGCTTCATTAACTTGATTTTCCCGACTAGGCCTCAGCTCATGGAACATTGTGTATGGCCTGAATTGACAGTAAGGCTTCATTAACTTGATTTTCCTGACTAGGCCTCAGCTCATGGGACATTGTGTATGGCCTGAATTTACAGTAACCTACCTTGGCACACAGAGCCCCTATGACCCACGCTACATTCTACTGCAGTTTGGAGGAGGGTGGACCATGGATGATGGGATTTGATGTACCTCCATGGATTATGGGATTTGTAGTACTTTCAAACCCTTCATTCCCCACAGACCACTGTGGCCCAGAATCAAGACCGATAAAGACCAAACTTGGCACACAGTGCTCCCATGACCCACACTCCATCCAACTGCAGTTTAGAGGAGGGCACACTATGGATGATGGGATTTCAAGTACCTCCACTCACTTCCAAAGTACCCCACCCACACAAGCATCAACCTCTATATCAACACAGCAGATGGAAAGACAAAAACATTGTATATCCACAAGCTCTGCAGAACACCAGCAACACCACACACCAACAACTCCACAGGACTTCAACATCCATCCCACCCACCAGAACAACCCACAACGACACAGCCATGACCCCACCAAGACCATAACTAACATCAATTCCAACCCTTACATACTCAGACTTTCTCGCATCTCCTAAATAGGGCACAGCAATGCGTGCCGGGTACAGCTAGTGGAATATAATCTCTTGGTTTCTCTACTATTTTAGTCTGCAAGTACAATATACAATGATGCAAGGAATCTGATGCAAGACTTCAGGCCCAAAAACATTGAAGTTTTTTTTTCACTAGAAAACAAAGCAAAGCATGAACTATAGCAGAGGGCCGGGCTATCTTATGTGGCACTTTGGATAACTTTGTTGCCATTGTTGAAATACAAGGGCGGGTCAATAAGTCCATTACTTTTTGAGTTTCCCCGCATCTTAACTGAAAGGGCAACACTGCTCCTGTCAACAGGCACCTGTCAGTTGACTCCTGTCAACATTTGAACAAGCTGCGTCATTTAGTTTGTGTTTGACAGCCATTGAGATCAGACTACCGCGTGATTTGAGGAGAAAATGGGGGAAAAGTGCATTTCGTGTGCTCATTAAGCATTATTTTTTGCATTAAAAAATCACTCAAACCAAGGCTAAGCTTGATAAATACTATGGGGACTCTGCACCATCAATTTCAATGGTAAAAAAGTGGTTTACTGAATTTTGTTGTGGTTGTACAAGCACGGAAGATGCCGAACGTTCTGGACGCCCAGTTGAGATCTCTACACCCGAAACAATTGAAAGAAATCACAATATGGTGTTGGCAGATCGGAGATTGAAAGTGGGAGAGATTGTGAAACCATAGGCATCTCACATGGCTCAGTGGTTTCAATTTTAAATGATCACTTGGGTATGACAAAGCTTTCCGCAAGATGGGTGCCGCGTTTGCTCACAATCGACCACAAACACAATCGTGTGACAATTTCACAGGAGTGTTTGGCGTTGTTCAACTGCAATATGGACGAGTTTCGTAACCGTGGATGAAACGTGGATCCACCACAACACACCAGAGACCAAACAGCAGTCAAAACAGTGGGTTTCTCGGGGTGAATCGGTGCCAAAGAAGGTCAAGGTGGGTTTGTCAACCAATAAAGTCATGGCGACCATTTTTTTGGGATGCAAGCTGTATAATCCACATTGACTACTTTCAAAAGGGTAAAACAATCAGTGGCGAATATTATGCCAATTTATTGGGTCAATTTAATGAGGATTTGGGGGGGGGGGAAACCCGACCGCATTTGGCCAAGAAAAAGTTCTTTTGCACCAGTTGCCATTGCAACAATTCATGAATTGGGATACGAATTGCTCCCTCATCCGCCCTATTCTCCGGATTTAGCCCTGAGTGACTATTTCTTGTTTCCAAACCTGAATGGCTCGGCGGAAAGAGATTTGACTCCAACAATGAAATCATCTCACAAACAAATACCTATTTTGACGACCTCGACAAATCTCATTTTTTGGAAGGGATAAAAAAAAATTGGAGAAACATTGGACAAAGTGTATAGAGCTCAAAGGAGACTGCGTTGAAAAAAAATGACTTATTGACCTGCCCTCATATGGAATCAGAGCAGATTTCATTGCAGTGCCTATGATTTTTATGAAAATATAATAGCATCTGTAAATGGACTGCCTACACTATTTTGTAATTCATTTTGGCAAGATTTGAGAAAGGAAAGGGGTTCTCTCCCCCAAGTTTAGAACAGCAGCAACAAGAGCAAAACATCTTCTCTGGGTCCCCATTACCAATGCTTAAAAACAAGTCGCGTCATTCCTTCCTTCTTATTCATCAGGGCGTGCAATTTCGGCTACAATTAAGTGCCTATTTTTAAAAAAAGAAAAGAAAAAGAAGTGGAACTTTTTTGTTTCAAGCCAAAGATCTTGACTTGAATTTGAAATCTTGATGCCACTATAAAATACACGTGGCGTCAAGATATTCTGACAAATTCCAACAGCTTTTCCCAGGAGAGAGCATTTTTAATGGGGCAATTTTGCAGAACAGTTTTCTGCAAACATTGCATCGGTTCTCAGACCCAGATTACCCATAAGGCCAACCTAGGCCATTGCCTAAGGGCAGTGTTTCCCAACCTTTTTTGAGTCGCGGCACACTTTTTACATTTGCAAAGCCTTGGGGCACACCACCAACCAAAATGACACAAAATGACACTCTAACACAGTAATACATATAGTTTTTAAATGTATTTATACACTCAGTGTGAAACCTGGGCCTGTTTCGATGAACTCAGCACTGTGGACTCAAACAATGTTGGATCAGGACCAAACTTGGCATGAATACTCAATATGCCCAAATATGAATGCAGATGGAGTTCAGGGGAAATAGACCTTGACATTTGGGAGTTGTAGTTGCTGGGATTTATAGTTCCCCTACAATCAAAGAGCATTCTGAACCCCACCAATGATAGAACTGGGCCAAACTTCCCACACAGAACCCCCAGGAGGCAAGAGGAGGTCTCTACTTGGTGAAAGGGAGGCGGGTCTTCCCAATGCATGGAGAGGGAGAGACCAAGTAGACAATGGGTGGGGAGGGGAGTGTTTGTAATTTTGTGCCTTTATTGAGGTAGGTTTCTTAAGGTTTTTATACTTCAACACACTAGACTCCCCCCCCCCCCCAGGTTCCAATTTCCCACGGCACACCTGATGATCGCTCACAGCACACTAGTGTGCCCCGGCACACTGGTTGGGAAACACTGGCCTAGGGGGCGCAAGTCGAGGGGGGGGGGGCACAGATCACGGACAAATAATAATAATAATAATAATAATGTTGTCGAAGCCCCTGAGGGCGAAACGTCAGGAGAGCGTGCTTCTGGGAGGAAACGGGGCCAGGCGGCCACAGGGAGCACTTCGCACCCCCCAGGGGGACCCCGCCGCCTGGGAGGACCTTCCTTCTACGCAGGGAGGGGGGTGAGGGAGCCGCCCATGCGAGAGGCCATGGCTGGCGGAGGAGAAGGGGAGGGGTGGCCCCGCGGGGATCCTCTTCTCCCCCGCCCCCCCTTCAGGCCCTCCTTCCCACGTCCTGCCTTCCATTCCGCCCTCCCTTCCCTCCCAGAAGCCTCAGCTGCCGTGGCCCAAGGACCGTGGATTCCGGGGGGTGGAGTCCGAGAAAAGCAGGAGGGAGGGAGGGAGGGAGGGAAGGAGAGGGCAGGCGCTCTCTCTCCCCCCAGTCTCTCTCGTTCTGGGGCTCCGGTTCCATCCTTCTGACGTGAAGACTGGCCTCCTTTTGGAGCACCTGCTCGTGGCCGCCATGTTTGTGACGGGCAGAAGTCCAGCGAGAGGGGCGGCCTGCGCTTCCTAGAGAGGCGGCAGAAAGAGGCTTCTCTGCCGACGGACTTCCCGCTGAGCTCACTTCCGGAGGAGAGGGGAAAGGGAATGCTTTCACGGTGCCGGGAGAGAGAGAGAGACAGAGACAGAGAGAAAGAGAGAGAGAGAGAGGAAGGGAGGGCAAGGTAAGGGGTGTGTGCGTGCGTGTGTGCTGGGGCCCAAGTGAGTGGGCCCTTGGGTCCGCTTCCCCCTCCATCCCTCGGTTACTCGCTCTTTCCGGGGCCGAGGCCCTCCCCCCCCCCTGGCGGGTCTCCGGCCTCAGCAGTGGCTATGCTTCCGCCTTGGCGAGGAAAGGGAGGGAGGGTTGGCAGCTTGCTCTCCCCTGGCATGGCAGTGGCGTGTGTCATCCCGTGCTCAGCAGTGTCCTTGGGCCGGGTCGTTCCCGCCCATCTTTCCCCATCTTAAGGGAAGGCAATCCACCCCACATCCTTTCACCATCTTTCCCCATATTTCTTCTGCTCTACCATGTTTTTCTGTATCAGGAGTTGATTGACACCTGACTCCTGATATAGATCTTCAGGCTTCGTTTCCATGCACTTTGGAAACGGAGTGTCATGAAGTCTCACACAAAGTGCCCTTACGCCGTGTGATAGCTGCTGTAATAGTCCCGTGGGGTTCTGTTTCCCAAGTGCATGGAAATGGAGCCCGAAAACTGTGGGAGGAAATCATTGATGGCATCAGCATTCATTTTGAGACCATTCAGGGTGTGATGGCGCAGCGAGCGCCACTTGTACGGAAAACCTTAAGTTCCAAAATGTTTGCACACTGTTGAATTGTGTTTTTGCAGCCTGCTCAGTTTTGCAAAGGTTTGGTCACATTGATTGGTTCTTTGCACCTGCCAATCATTGTTTGCAGAGCCCAGTTGAGTTTGTTCCGCCCCATTTCCCAGGGATTTTGGGGATCAAGCCATTTTGTATTACAGAACTTTCCAGGACTTCTCCTGAGAGGACGTGTTTAGAGGGTTTGCTGACCAGACCCTTGGTCAGGCCATCTTTCAACAGCAGACAGATTTTATTTTTATTTATTTATTATTTCGATTTGTATACCGTCCTTCCAGATTGGCTCAGGACGGTTTACAGCCGGGCTGCCCAGGAAGTCGATTGCGATCGACCAGTCGATTCCGGGACAGAAAGAGGTTGATCCCAGGATGGGGCGCTTCTCAGAGGGGGGCGGAGCCAGGCCGCACCAAGCCCTGCCCCCTCCCCCAGCTTCGGCACTCCCAGCAGCTTCTCCAGGCTTGAGGATGGCAATGCCAAACCAGTGGTGACATAGCTAGTACAAGGCTGGCTTGGCACTGCCATTCTCAAGCCTGGAGAAGCTGCTGGTAGAGCTGAAGCCAGAGGGGGCAGAGCCAGGCCATGCCAAGCCCCGCCCCCACCCCGCCCCTCTCCAGCCTAGAGGAGGTAGGTAGATCTTTCTGACTTGGTTTTATTATAAGTAGCTCGCAAGCTGAAAAAGTGTGGGCACCCCTGGTTTACAGCATATCGAACTACAACAGCAACACAATAAAACAATGAAGTATAAAACAGTTAACACAATGTTAATCTATAACCAGATGGTTAAAGGCTAAAAGCCTGTCGGAAAAGCGCAGTTTTGCAAGCTTTCCCAAAAGCCAACAGCTCACTAATTTTTCGAACTTCCAGTGATAACGCATTCCATAGGCTTGGTGCTATGGCAGAAAAAGCCCTCTGTCTGGTTGACAACAGGTGAATGGTTCGCAGGGAAGGAATCTGCAAGAGGTTTTGATCCTCAGATCGAAGGGATCTCTGGGGAACATATGGGAATAGGCGGTCCCTCAAGTACACCGGCCCCAGACCATGTAAGGCCTTAAAGGTCAAAACCAACACTTGCTCAATTGGCAACCAGTGCAGTCGCTGCAGAGTTGGAGTAATATGAGCCCTGGCCAAGAATTCCAGCCAGGAGTCTCGCTGCTCCTTTCTGCACCAGTTTAAGTTTCCAGATGACCGACAAAGGAAGACCAAAATAAAGGGTGTTACAGTAGTCTAGCCTCGAGATGACCGTCGCCTGGATCACTGTGGCCAGGTCATTACCGGAGAGATAGGGCGCCAGCTGTCTAGCCCGTCGCGGGTGGAGAAAAGAGGATCTGTTGACAGCCGAGACCTGAGCCTCCATTGTCAGCAGCGGGTCCAACTGGACCCCCAGACTCTTTACTAAGGACGACGGGCGTAATGCTGCGATTCCAGTCATGAAAGCCTTTGACAATAAATTAAAGGTAAAAAAGTTTCTTCAAATTAAAAAAAGCATTTTTCATAACTCAGCACCATAGATTTACATAGCCCTTTGCCTTACATCAGGGGTGCTCACACTTTTTCAGCATGGGAGCTACTGATTAAAAAACCAAGTCCCAAAGATCACCTACCCAGAAATGTAAAACGTATAACTATTTTCTTATTTATTTATTTATATTTATTATTCATTTTATGTACCGCTCCTTCCAGCAGGCTCGGGGCAGTTTACATAAAATGAAGTTGTAAAATATCAACATTTCAATTTAATAACAATAATATAAAACAGAGCATAAAAATACATCCAACCACCCCAATTCTCCCACACTGCCATATTACCACACATATTATCAGCCAGAAAGTAAGAAGAGAGGCTGTTGAACTGCAAGGCCATTTAATACTCAGCAAGGTAAACAAAGGGGCATGCAAAAATACATCCAACCACCCCATTTCTCCCACATTTCCATATTCCCCAACATATATTTCTCAAGGAACAAAGCAAGCAGAGAGGCTTTGGAGCTAAAAGGCTATTTTTAAACATTAAAAATAAACAAAGACACATGCCACAGAACAAGCAAGCACCCACCCCAAAGTAAAAAGACCGACCTTTGAGATGTAGTAAGGAAAGCGTCCTTCTTCTCCTCCGTCGTTGCTCCTCTTTCCACGCCGCCAGCATGCGTGCCGCCTCCAAGAGCTCACGAGAAGTCCGAGAGGCAGAATGGGCGCTTCTGCGCATGCGCGCGGGGCCAGCCATGCATCGCGTCATCCAGGCCTGCCCACTTTGGTCTCCTACGACTCTGAGTGGCTGGAGAAGGACGGAGGGAGGAGGAGGAATCCAAAAGAGGGGGCCCATTCTGCATCTTAAACTCTGGAGCTTTTGGAGGCGGTGCGCGAGCAAGGAGCAGGGAGGAGCAATGACGGAGGACTTCTTTGCAGGGTGCAGGGGCACGTGAAGAGGACCAACAGCAAAAAACCTGGTCAGGGGCCTGAAGATCACCAGGATGAGACCCAAAGATCACCCTGGTGATCCCGATCACCATTCTGAGCACCCCTGCCTTACATCATGACTAGTAAGCTAAACAGACCATTACGCCAGTGTTTCTCAACCAGTGTGCCGTGGCACACTAGTGTGCCATGAGCGATCATCAGGTGTGCCATGGGAAATTGGAACCTCCAATACCCTTTCTTCCCCCAAACTTGGGCAAACTTGGACCTTCCAGGTGTTTCGGACTCCAGCTCCCACCATTCCTAGCAGCCTCAGGCCTTTTCCTTTTCCCCTCTCAGCCACTTAAGCAGGAAAGGGCCTCAGGCTGTTAGGAATGATGGGAGTTGAAGTCCAAAGCACCCAGAGGGCCAAAGTTTTCCCATGCCTGTTTTAGGGACCTTAAAGTGGTGAGCCTCCTTCCAACATTGTGATTCTGGATAGAAAACAAAAAACAACATAACATAACATTGTTTGAGTCCACAGTGCTCTCTGGGTGTAGGTGAACTACAACTTCCAAACTCAAGGTCAATTCCCAAGCAAACTCTTTCAGTACTTTCTCTTGGTTATGGGAGTTCAATATGCCAAGTTTGGTTAAATTCCATTGTTGCAAGAGTTCAGGATGCTCTTTGATTGTGTGTTAACTATAAATCCCAGAAACTGTAACTCCCAAATGTCAAGGTCTATTTTCCCCAAACTCCACCTGTGTTCATATTTGGGCATATTGAGTATTCATGCCAAGTTTGGTCCTTATCCAACATTGTTTCAGTCCACAGTCCTCTCTGGATATAGGTGAACTACAACTCCAAAACCCAAGGTCAATGCCCACCAAACTCTTATAGTATTTTCTCTTGGTTATGGGAGTTTTGTGTGGGAAGTTTGTGTCTTTCTGCCATTCCTGCCAGGATATCTATGTTGTGTTCATCGAAACAGGCCCAGGTTTCACACTGAGTGTATAAATACATTTAAAAACATATCAACTATATGTATTACTGTGTTAGAGTGTCATTTTGTGTCATTTTGGTTGGTGGTGTGCCCCGGGATTTTGTAAATGTAAAAAATGTGCCACGGCTCAAAAAAGGTTGAAAAACACTGCATTACGCAACTGAATGAATCTTCCTGATAGTGGATACACAGAATTAGGGATTGCTCTGATGTACAAATGAAATATACTAGTCCTACCCATCTCTAAGGCTACAGGTGGTTAGACCTCAGGAGCATTGCATCAAGGAAAGACTGTTTGTCAATTCAGTCAATGGTCTGATGCCAATTATATTCCTGTGGTGCAGCTTATTGGAAAATTACCTACGGAGTGGACAAAGCACAGTAAGTTTCCTTTCCCACCTGAATTCCTAAACATGACTGTGCCTTTTTCCCCCATGAAAGATATCCCTGTCTGGAGAAGGAAATGGTTGAAAGATCAGTTGAAGTTTGTACTGGCTGAAAGTCCAGTTAGGAGTTGGTGGGGGATAAGGAACTTTAATTATATCCATTGTTTTTCAGTAAGGAACAAAATAATACGATGGTTTTTTAAAAAAAGGATTTAAAGTTCTTTTCTAACTGAGGAACTCAGTGCTGTTGTATCAACTTTCCTCTGACTTGTGCCAAACAGGGCAGGCATGCTTGGCAGTTGAGTAAGACAAGGCCAGGGCTGATATTCTTATTGATGTTGGGTCTGCGCTGTAAGTTTCTGCAGGATGTTATTGTGTGCAGCTACTTTGTGCTTGGTGTTCATGCAGTGTTTCCTATATGCTAGTGCAGTGTTTCTCAACCAGTGTGCCGTGCCACACTAGTGTGCCGTGACGGACATCCTGCTGTGCCGCGAGAAAAGCTCTCTGCCCCCCTTCTTTCCCCCCTTCCTGCCGAACTCCTGGTGCTTGGGGGAGGAGGAGGAAGGGCCGGGCAGTGGCGAAGAAAAAGAAGGGACCGGGCGCCATGACTCCCACCATGACCTTCGGCTGTTTCACCAGCCAGCCTCCAGAGCTGAAGCTACGCCATGACTCCCACCATGACTCTCGCCCACGCCTGTAGGTCGCTGAAGCCGCTGTAGGTGGAAGTGGAGCCCCGCCCACTGAAGCCCGTTCACCGCCTCATGCTCCTCCTCTGTAGGAGAGCTGAAGCTGGGGGAGGGGCGGGGCATGGCACGGCCTGTAGGTGAGCTGAAGCTGGGGAGGGGCGGGGCATGGCGGCCTGGCTCTGCCCTCGGCCTGTAGGTGAGCTGAAGCTGGGGGAGGGGCTTTGGCACTCCCAGCAGCTGGGGGGGGGCTGCTCCAGCCTTGAGGGGCCAGTGCTGGGGAGGGGGAGGGGCCAGCATTGTGCTGGCTCTAGCACCGCCTGGCTTGGCACTGCCCCCTCAAGGCTAGAGCAGCTGGCTTGGGGAGAGGTGAAGCCGGGGTAGGGGCGGGGCATGGTGCAGCCTGGCTCCGCCCCACGCCAGCTTCAGCACTCCCAGCAGCTGCTCCCAGCAGGCCACCAACCTCCAGCCGTTCTTTACTGTGTTAGAGTGTCATTTTGTGTCATTTTGGTTGGTGGTGTGCCCCCGGATTTTTTTAATGTTAAAAGTGTGCAGCGGCTCAAAAAAGGTTGGGAAACACTGTGCTAGTGTTCCATCTAAGACCAACAGGACAGTGAGTACTGATTCCTGGAACTTACAAACTGAGTTTACTAGCCCTCAAATCTTGAAGCCGTATTGTGTGGGCTGTATTGCGGAACCGCGTGACCTGTATCATTGGAGGGAAGCGCCGATGTGGGACTTTCTGTGTTCATATTGTATTTGTGCATAATCTGTATATGATTATATGCATATGATATTTTAGAGTCATAATCATTACTGAATTGAAAATAGAGGGAGCGTCCTCATCTTGCTATGAATTATAATTATATATATTTTGATACATTTTGCATGATGCCTATATGATTTACTGTGTAGGCTTGAGTTGCTAGAGTTTCCTAACACAAGATAGATATATTACTGTTTGTTTTTGCAGTGTTCCATCTAAGGCAAGGGTGGGCAATTATTTTTTCCGAGGGGCCACACGAGAGCCAAAAAATATTATGGAGGGCCGCACTTAAAGGCAGAACTACATTCTACATAATATCAATTGAATTTCTTTAATAATAATTAAAAAGGCACTACATTGTGTTTTTGATATATTAATAAGACTGATTCTGGTTCTTAGATGACACAGCTGGACTTGATCCCTACCAGTCCGGCTTCCGTATTGGTCATGGGACGGAGACCGTGCTTGTCGCCATTACAGACCAACCGCGCCAGCTGGACCAGGGCGGGTCAGCCCTGCTTGTCTTGTTAGATCTGACAGCAGCGTTTGATACGGTAGATCACGCACTGTTGACCCACCGTTTAGCCGGCACCGGAGTGGGGGACCGCACTTCAATGGGTGGCCTCCTTCCTCCGGGGCCGGGACAACGTGTGGAGGGGGGTGGGGAGGTCTCGGGAGGTCCCCACTTAATTGTAGGGTCCCCGGGGCCATCCTTTCCCCCTTATTATTCAACGTCTATATGCGACCCCTGGCCCAGCTGGCCCGCGACTTTGGTCTGGAGTGTTATCAGTATGCGGATGACACCCAGCTTCTGCTGAGAATGGACGGCAGGCCGGATACCGTACCCGATTGTTTCCATCGATGCCTAGAAGCCGTGACTGGTTGGCTGCGCGCCAGCCGGCTGAAGGTGAACCCGTCGAAGACGGAGATCCTATGGCCCGGTCGCCCTGGGCTGGGTGGGTGCCGGTTGCCTACCCTGGATGGCGAGCGACTTAGCCCGTCATCTTTGGTTAAGAGCTTGGGTGTGCAGTTGGACTCCCTGCTGACCATGGAGGCTCAGGTCGACGCGGTCTGCAGGGGGTCCTTCTATCACCTACGACAGGCTAGGCGACTGGCACCCTACCTGTCCAGGAACGACCTGGCTACGGTGATCCAAGCGACGGTCATCTCGAGACTAGACTACTGTAACGCCCTCGTTGGCCTTCCCCTGTCGACAATCCGGAAACTCAAGCTAGTGCAGAATGCCGCCGCCGCTTGCTGACGGGCTCGTCGGTAAGTGAGCACATCACGCCCATCCTCCGGCAGCTGCACTGGCTCCCTATTGAGTACCGAATTGTCTTCAAGGTGCTGGTATTAACCTTTAAGGCCTTGCACGGTCTAGGGGCCTGCGTACCTGAGGACCGCCTTACCCGTATTTGCCCCGAGATCACTGCGGTCAGAGGAACATAACCTACTGACTATACCATCAGTCCGCTCCTGCCACCTATCCGCGACTCGCCAGAGAGCCTTCTCCGCGGCAGCTCCAGCCTTGTGGAACTCTCTGCCGGACAATACCCGAGCCATCCTGGAATTAGCCCCCTTCAGAAGGGCTTGCAAGACTGTCCTCTTCGGACTGGCATTCCCTTAGGCTTCAATGGTCAGCATATTGCTAAATATGCCCTGTATTCGAATTCGTTGGACTGTGTTTTTAATCTCGTTTTATGTATTTGTAGGGCTACATGTCGAGGACATGCTGCCCATGTATTCTGTTGATGTATCCCCGCCCGAGCCTGCAGGGAGGAGCGGTATACAAAACCGAATAAATAAATAAATAAATAAATAAATAAATAAATAAGAGTATATGTTACTAGCTGTACCCGGCACGCGTTGCTGTGCCCTTTTTAGGAGATGCGAGAAAGTCCAATCATCCACGGGGTGCCCTCCTCTAAACTGCAGTTGGATGGAGTGTGGGTCATGGGGGGCATGGTGTGCCAAGTTGGGTCTTTATTGGTCTTGGTTCTGGGCCACAGTGGTCTGTGGGGAATGATGGGTTTTGAAGTACTACAAATCCCATTTACCATGGTGGTACTTCACGTCCTATCATGCATGGTCGGGGCTCTGTGTGCCAAGGTAGGTTACTGTAAATTCAGGCCATACACAATGTCCCATGAGCTGAGGCCTAGTTAGGAACAGCAAGTTAATGAAGCCTTACTGTCAATTCAGGCCATGCACAATGTCCAATGAGCTGAGGCCTAGTCGGGAGAATCAAGTTAATGAAGTCTTACTGTCAATTCAGAGCGTAAACAGCTTCCCAGTAAGTGAGGACTAGTTAGGGAAATCTAGTTAATGAAGCCTTACTGTCAATTTTGGGCGTGGTCTGTGATTTTTTGGGGTGTAAATTTTAGGTTGGAAGTGTTCTGTGTGTTTGTGTTGGGGATTGGCTCAGGCCTTTTCCTTATTCTGTTTTGGCAGTTTATTATGGATCGGGATTTTCATGTTGGCTGGCCAGTGCAGCAGTTATGCAAATCCGCCCTTATTGGCAGCCAATCATGTTGTTCAGAATGTAGAGGCTGAGTGAGTCTTTGGCTGCCCCGGAGGATGCTGGTAAATGCAGTTTTATTTTTATTCGTTGTTTTGGGGGACTTTTAGGTTTTGGGGGGGAAAGTTTCTTTGCTACAAACGTACCTTGCTTGAGGCCTATTTCTGTTGGCAAGTATTGTGTTTCTGCGTTGTATGGTTTCTTTGTTTGAGGTATACATCACATGACGTGAACCCATTTATATAATAGATGAGCCATGAAAAAGAGAGGTTGTCATAGGAAAAATGACATTTATTCACTAAAATTTTACAAAATAATGGTTAACAAAATGTGAACATTTGTATCACTTGTGATTCATTATATCAGGGGTCAGGAACCTTTTTGACTCAGAGAGCCATAAAAGCAAAATATTTGGAAATTTATTTCAGTGAGAGCATTATAATAATGATGATAATGATGATATTCATTCAGCCTCTGCTAATAACAACAACAACAACAGGTTCCTAGAGTAAGAGGGGACCTCCAAGGGCCATCCAGTCCAACCTCCTTCTGCCATAAGGGAAAAACACAATCAAAGCATTCCTCACAGATGGCCATTCAGCCATCTTGAACCAAACTTGGCACACTGAACTTTCATGAGACCAACAGAAAGTACTGAAAGGGGTTGCTGGGCATTTACCTTGAGTTTGGGAGTTGTAGTTCTCCTACATCCAGAGAGCACTGTGGACTCAAATAATGATGGATCACGACCAAACTTAGCACGAATCCTCAATATGCCCAAAGAGGCAGAAGAGGAGGAAGCCGGGAAGGGAATGGATGCGCCCCTCCCGCGCACTCCAGCCTCGGCCCCGCCCCTTTCCCACTCTGGCCCCGCCCCCTCTCCGTCGCTGCACTCCCGCTCCTTCCCTCTTCCGTTCAGGAGGTGGAGGGGGAAGGAATGAAAGGAGGAAAGAGAGAGGGAGGGAGGGAAGGAAACAGGAAGACAGGAAACAGAAGGGAAAGAGCGCTGAGGCAAGAGGGAGGGGGGAGCGCGCGAGGAGGAAGCGAAGGGAGGAGGAGGGCGAAGGCATGCTCTTACTCCTGGCCGCCTCCCCTTCTTCCCCCTCCCTTCCCTTCCCCTCCGCTTGCCTGCCTGCCTGCTTCTTCACTTTTGTAGCCACCCCAATGGGAGTTCTCCCTCTCTTCAGGACGAAGCCTTGAGGGAGCCAAGGGCCGGACAGCATCGGCTGCTGAGCCGGATCCGACCCGCATGCCGTAGGTTGCCCACCCCTGATCTAAGGTGACATCGAGATATTTAGGATGGAAATGATGTTTAAGCTCTTGAACTTCCAATGTAAGTTTCAATTTCCTGTTAGCTTCACAATTCTGTAGGTGGAAAGCGCACTGAAGTTCTAACTAAAAGAGACATAATCAATCAATGGGACTTATTGAAGTGATTCAAGCTAGATCCACACTGCCATATAAAATCCAGATTATCTGCTTTGAACTGGATTATGTGATAGTGTAGACCAGGGCTGTCCAACTGGCGGCCCTGGGGCCGTACACGGCCCCCAAGCCCCTTCCCCACGGCCCCCTAACCCCCTGCAAGACATCAGGTTTAAAAAAATTGCAAAAAAATTGAAAATTTTGATCTGGGGGGCGCGTGAGGGGGGGCGGCGCAAGTGAGGAGGAGGCGGAGGAAGCCACGTCAGCTGCCCTAGGGGCGGGACTTCCCCCGCCTCTTCCTCGCTCGCGCAGGGGCCGCTCGCGGGCTTGCGCGCCAGGGCAGAATTGGCAAGCCGCCCTCCGCCGTGTCCTTGACTCTTGCTGCGGCCGCGCCTGAAGGAAGGTAAGCTCCGGGCTTACCTTCCTTCAGGCACGGCCGCTGCAAGAGCTAGGGAACGGGGAGGGCGGCGGAGGGCGCCTCCCCGCCCAATCGCATGCCCGGCATCTTGCGCGACCCGCCCCTTTTCGACGGGGCTGGGTGACGTCAGGCGTGGCGGCTGACATCACCCCGGCAAAAAGGGGTGGGCTGCGCAGGACGCTGGGCAAGCGCACCAGGGCGGGAGCGGCCCCGCCCCACGAGCAGCCACGCCCCACTGCGGCCACGCCCCGCAAGCAGCCACGCCCTCCGCTCGGCCCCCAAGGTGATCCCCAAGGTGATCCAGCCCTTGGGCCCGAAGATGTTGGACAGCCCTGGTGTAGACCAGGGCTGCTCATTACGTCGATTGCGATCTTCTCTTCTTCCTCCTCTTCCTCCTCCAGATGGCCATAGAGAAGCAAGAAGAGGAGAAGGGGCACTGCTGCTGTTTCTTCTCCCCCAACTGGCCATCGAAGAGGAAGAGGAGGAAAAAGAGGAGAAACTGCAGCAGTGTCCCTTCTCTTCTTCTTCCTCTTCCTCCTCGATGACCAACTGAAGGAAGAGGAGAAAGAAGAGGAGAAGGGGCAGCAGCACTCCATCGAGGCAGGCAGGCAGGCAGGCGGTGGGTCACAGGCAGGGGAAGTCCTTCCGATTCTGCGACCTACGCGGCCGCGTAGGGCGCTGCCGGCTGGGAGGGGCGCCACCGCGCCGCCTCCACCGCCGCTGCACTGCCCTGTGCCGCCGCTACGCCGGGTGTGCCGGGCGCGCCTGCACAGCCGGCCCTACCAGCCACACGCGCAGAAACACCCCAAAGGCACTGTAGCACCTGTAGACGTTTCATGCGCAAGACGACGTGCACTGCACTCCCGAGCGCACCTGCCGCTTTGGAGCCAGCGCGCACACGCAAAACCTGCGCGCATGCGCGCTGGCTCCAAAGTGGCAGGCGCGGGAGCCAGTGCGTGCGAGCAGCCGCCGCGCACACTGATGGGGCCGCGGCGATGGGGCCTAGGCGCGCCCGGCACGCCCGGCGTGGTGGCGGAGGCGGCGCGGCTGTGGCGAGTGACGCGGCGGGGACGACCACAAAATTTGCGCCCCGGATTAGGTTAGACCGCCCCTGGTCGCAGGAGGGGGCGTCTCCTCTGTGCTTTCATTTCCCTCCCACGATCCACCAGCTGCCTGGAGTCACCTCTTCCTCTCCCTCCCACCCCCAGAAGGGAGACCCCCAAAGTGAGGAGGGGAATGGAAGCGCAGAAGAGAGCCCCCTCCTGCAATCAAGCAGCCGCCTCCATGCTTCCTTTCCCCTTCCTCATTCATATGTACACAGCCTTTCCCCCAAAATGTATACTGTAAGTTTTTTGGGTTGTATGGCCATGTTCCAGAAGCATTCTCTCCTGGCATTTGGCCTGCATCTATGGCAAGCATCCTCAGAAGTTGTGAGGTGTGTTGGAAACTAGGATTTCCACAGATATATAAACCCCATTTTCCGAGTTTTCAACAGACCTCAAAACTTCTGGGGATGCCTGTCGAGGATGCAGGCAAAACCTCAGGAGAGAATGCATCTGGAACATGGCCATACAGCCCGGAAAACCTACAGCAACTAAGTCAGTGAGGTTTATATATCTGTTGCATGTCCTGGGTGGGAGAAAGAACTCTCGTCTGTTTGAGGTAAGTGTGAATGTTTCAACTAGCCATCTTGATTAGCATTGAATGGCCTTGCAGTTTCAAGATTGGCTTCTTACTGCCTGGTTTATATATCTGTGGAATGTCCGTGGTGCAAGAACCACCTCACGGAGGTAGGGATACACGGGCACATCATTCAAAACTGAGAGAAAGCACCCCTGGCCATCTGGTCATCCAGGAGTAGCAGCCATAGATTGGCACATAGAACAACATAGACACACAGCAACAACATCTTTCAACACCCCCACCCCACCCCCCACGCAGAAAAAGTTCTACCTAAACTAAACCTCCAGTGGATTATCTGCTTTGATAATCTGGATTATATGACTATGTAGATCCAGCCTCAGTGGGTCTATATCAATTGGGACAAACAACTGAGCATCGCCCATTATACTACCATTCAGTACTGGAAAACATAAACATTACACTGATATCTCATTTGCAGCAGGAGTCTGATTATCTGAATTGGATTATATGAGTTTACATTGTCATAAAACCAGTTCTAATTGGTTAATCTGGATTTATATGACAGTGTATATGGGGACTGAGTTTATTTCAGAACAATAAAAAGTGGTGCATATATTTAAAAGTTAAGACTTTCTACAATACATGTTTCCAGGTTAACTGCACGCAGAGTGTAGTCGTCTAGTTTCCCAACCTTTTTTGAGCCGCGGCACACTTTTAACATTAAAAAAATCCGTGGGCACACCACCAACCAAAATGACACAAAATGACACTCCAACACAGTAAAGAACGGCTGGGCGATGGTGGCCTGCTGGGAGCAGCTGCTGGGAGTGCCGAGCCGGGGATGCCCCGCCCCCCCCTGGCTTCAGGGGGGGGCCGCACAGTGGCATGCCCCGCCCCCCCCCTGGCTTCAGTTCCCCCACAGCTTCTCCAGCCTTGAGGGGCAATGCCAAGCCAGCAGTGGCAGAGCCAGCACAATGCTGGCTTGGCACTGCCCCCTCAAGGCTGGAGCAGCTTCTGGGGAGTGCGGGGGAAGGCGGGGGGGCCGCACCATGCCCCGCCCCCTCCCCCCAGCTTCAGTTATCCCACAGCTTCTCCAGCCTTGAGGGGGCAATGCCAAGCCAGCAGTGGCAGAGCCAGCACAATGCTGGCTTGGCATTGCCCCCTCAAGGCTGGAGCAGCTGCTGCCCCTCCCCCCAGGAGTTATGCCAAAGCTGGAGGGCAATGGGGGCGGAGCCAGGCCACACCATGCCCTCAAGGCGCAGCTACCTCCCCAGCTTCAGCTCTCCCACAGCTTCTCCAGCCTTGAGGGGGCAATGCCAAGCCAGCAGTGGCAGAGCCAGCACAATGCTGGCTTGGCATTGCCCTCAAGGCTGGAGCAGCTACTGGGAGTGCCAAAGCTGGAGGAGGGGGGCCAGGCCACACATGCCGCCCCCTCCCCCAGCTTCAGTTATCCCACAGCTTCTCCAGCCTTGAGGGGGCAATGCCAAGCCAGCAGTGGCAGAGTCAGCACAATGCTGGCTTGGCATTGCCCCCTCAAGGCTGGAGCAGCTACTGGGAGTGTCGAAGGTGGGGGGAGGGGGCGGACTCAGGCTGTGCCATGCCCCGCCCCCTCCCCTCCCCCTGGCTTCAGCTATCCCACAGAGGAGGAGCATGAGTGGTGGATGGGCTTCAGAGGGCGGGGCCCCTCCGCATGGCTTCAGTGAGCGAGTGGCGGGAGTCATGGCAGATTGGAGGCTGGCTGGGGAAACGGCCGAAGGAGGCGGCGCCCTGGCCCCTTCTTTTTCTTTGCCGCTGCCCAGCCCTTCCTCCTCCTCCCCCAAGCAGCAAGAATTCGGCAGAAGGAGGGGGGAAGGAAGGGGGCAGAGAGCTTTTCTCGCGGCACAGCAGGAGATCCGTCACGGCACACTAGTGTGCCGCGTCACAGTGGTTGAGAAACACTGGTCTAGTGGATGACTGCCAATGGATCACCCAGCGCTCAAAAATTGCCAGGTTTCTTGCAAATAGATATCCAAATTAGCCTCATCCAAAAGAAATTTGTCATGTTTTTAAGCAATAACATAAATCCAAGGTATATGTCATAACAACATGGCTAATGTTTACTCTAAAATGTTTTTGACTGGCGAATATTTTCTTACTCTTTCCCACCCGAGCGGCATTGACACAAGCATTTTGGTAAGCTCTGAGTTCCTTCTTGGCATCAATAGTTAACTCAAGATTTATTTTCCAAGACCTAGGAAAATTAAGTCTTGTGTAAGAACAAAAAACCTGTAAAGGATTAAGTGTACCGTTCACACAGCTCAAACACAAAGCAGGATTAGATACGGATCTACATCAATTGTTATCAGCTTTATTTATAAAAAGCTGTGGAGTGGAATGTCTGTGTCTTAGTTATTTCTATTTTTAGGGGGAGTGTATTTATTTTCTGATAGCTGAGCTTTATACTAGCCTATTAATACTATAATAGCTACTTTGTGCTGATACACCAGCAAAACAAAAACATGTTAACCACAGCATCTTCATCAAGCCTATGGGAAGTTAGAGGGAAATATGAATCAAAAAACTATCCAGAAATCAGAAAATCCTATAGTGCAAATGGGAAGTGGTCATCCAGATTATGTTGGATTGCTGCTACCATCATCCCCCACTACTGACTGTGCTATGACTGGTGGGAACTCGCAATCATCTCCAGAAGTGAAGGAGAATGACAGCTCCCCCTGGTGGCCAGAAGCTGGAATGTTAAATTGCCTCTGAGTGTCTTATTTATTTATCTACTAGCTTGGAGACCCGGCGGTGCCCGGGTCATTTGAGAAGTGCAGCAGGATGTAGAGTGGGTCATTGGGGGGTCCTGTGTGCCAAGTTTGGTCTTGATCCATCAGTATTGGGAGTTACAGTGGTATCATGAAATTACTGAAGGTACTGGAAGTCCCATCATCTGTGGTCCAACCTCCCACAAATTGCAGTCGGATGTATATTGGGTCATGGGGGCTCTGTGTGCCAAGTTTGATCTGTATTGGTGAATGGATGAGGGTTGTATTGTTTTTAGGAAGTGAGTGAAGGTACTTCAAGTCCCATCATCCGTGGTCCATCTCACACAGAACTGCACCAGGATGTTGAGTGGGTCATGAGGGATCCGTGTGCCAGGTTTGGTGTTGATCAGTGATTGGATTAGGTTTGCAGCAGTCTTGGAAAGTGAGGGAAGGTACTGCAAGTCCCATCATCCATGGTCAGCCCTCCTCCAAACTGCAGCAGGATGTAGAGTGGGTCATGGGGGCTCTGTGTGCCAAGTTTGATATTTATCGGTCTTTGTTAGGGGCCACAATGGTCTTTGGGAAGCAAAGCGCTTGGAAGTACTACAAATCCCATAACGTGGTCCATCTTTCCCAAACTGCACCAGGACGTAAAGGGCATCATGGGGGTTATGTGTGCCAAGTTTGGTTCAGGTCCGGCTGAGGCCTAGTCAGGAGAATCAAGTTGAGGGAGCCTTACTGTCAATTCAGGCTGAGGGCTAGTTTTTAAAATCAGCTGAAGGAAGCCTTTTTGTAAAGAACTCTGTCCGGCACCTTTGAGATTTGGGATGTTGGAATGCTGGCCAATCCATGGTCCATCCTCCCTCAAACTGCACCAAGGCGTAAAGTGGGTCTTGGGGGTTCTGTGTGCCAAGTTTGGTTTTGTTGTCTCATTGTTGGGGGCTGCAAAGTGTATTGACCTAAACTCCCACCATGCCTGACTGGCTCAGGCCTTTCCCTTACCTCCCTCTGGCACTTTTGAGTCTCGGAATGTTCGCGTTGGCTGGCCAGTGGGAGTTGTTTATGCAAATAGCCCCACAGTGGGAGCCAATCCGAAAGCTGCCACATGTCCTTCCGCCCTTCCGCCCTCCGGACACATACAAACATTCAGCTTTATTAAGGCAGTCTTTCTCAACCAGTGTGCCGTGGCACACTAGTGTGCCGTGACGGACCTCCTGCTGTGCCGCGAGAAAAGCTCTCTGCCCCCCTTCCTCCCCCCCTCCTGCCGAACTCCTGCTGCTTGGGGGAGGAGGAAGGGCCAGGCAGTGGCGAAGAAAATGAAGAAGGGGCCGGGGCGCCGCCTCCTTCGGCCATTTCCCCAGCCAGCCTCCAATCCGCCATGACTCCCACCATGACTCTCGCCCCTCACTCGCTGAAGCCGCACGGAGGAGGAGACCCGCCCACTGAAGCCCGTCCACCGCTCATGCTCCTCCTCTGTGGGAGAGCTGAAGCCGGCGGGAGGGGGAGGGGCATGGTGCGGGCATGCCCCCCCTCCCCCTGGCTTCGGAACTCCCAGCAGCTTCTCCAGCCTTGAGGTGACAGTGCCAAGCCAGCATTGTGCTGGCTCTGGCACCGCTGGCTTGGCACTGCCCCCTCAAGGCTGGAGCAGCTGCTGGGCGAGGTGAAGCTGGGGGTAGGGGGCGGGGCATGGCACAGCCTGGCTCCGCCCCCCTCCCCGGCTTTGGCACACCCAGCAGCTGCTCCCAGCAGGCCACCAACCCCCAGCCGTTTTTTACTGTGTTAGAGTGTCATTTTGTGTCATTTTGGTTGGTGGTGTGCCCCCGGATTTTTTTAATGTTAAAAGTGTGCCGCGGCTCAAAAAAGGTTGGGAAACACTGTATTAAGGTATACAGATTTATTTATTCAATTTTGTATACCGCTCCTCCCTGCAGGCTCGAGGCGGTTTACACAGCAATCAATTAAAATCCACATAAAAGCACATAAAAGACATAAAATACATAAAAAACATTTGGTCAGATAAAGGACATGGTCATGGTATCCGGAGAGCTTAGTTGAAGGCAAGCTTATACAGAGTTGTTTTACATGCCCTCCGGAAAGGAACTAGCTCCGTGATGGCACGAGCATCGTCCGGCAATGCATTCCATAGTGTCGGGGCCGCTGCGGAGAAAGATCGTTGTGTTGTCACAGAGAGGTGACAGGAGCTGACTGATGGAACTGTCAGGAGATTTCGTTCTTCTGAACGTAGTGATCTTGGGGGAACGCATGGGGTGAGACGGTCCCTCAGGTACACTGGCCCTAGACCATGCAAGGCCTTAAAAGTCAAAACCAGCACCTTGAAAACAATCCGGTACTCAACTGGTAGCCAGTGTAATTGCTGCAAGATGGGAGTGATATGCTCGCTCACCGGTGCTCCCACCAGTAATCGGGCGGCAGCATTTTACACTAGTTTGAGTTTCCGGATTGTCGACAAGGGAAGACCAATGTAGAGGGCGTTACAATAATCTAGCCTCGAGATGACCGTCGCCTGGATTACTGTGGCCAGGTCATCCCTGGATAGGTAAGGAGCCAGTCGCCTAGCCTGTTGAAGATGGAAAAATGCTATTCTGCTAACCGTAGAGACCTGGGTCTCCATGGATAGCAGTGGGTCCAACTGGACCCCCAGACTTTTTACCAAGGATGATGGGCTTAGTTGCTCGCCATCCAGGGTAGGCAACCGGCACTCACCCATACCAGGGCAACCCGACCACAGGATCTCCGTCTTCGAGGATTCACCTTCAACCGGCTGGTGCACAGCCATCCAGTCACGGCTTCAAGGCATTGATGGAAACAATCGGGTACGGTGTCCGGCCAGCCATCCATTCTCAGCACCAGCTGGGTGTCATCAGCGTACTGATGACACTCCAGACCAAAATCACGAATTAGCTGGGCCAGTGAACGCATATAGATGTTGAACAATAAAATAAAATAATAAAATGCCTTACATGTTTGTATGTCAAAGGGCATTGAATGTTTGCCTGCATATGTGCATTGTGATCCGCCCTCAGTCTCCTGCGGGGTGAGAAGGGTGGAATATAAATGATGTAAATAAATAAATAAATAAAACATTCCCTGCCCATGTGCTATAAGGATAAAAGTGTGAGGGTCGTTAGAGCATTCAGATAGCATTTTGCTTGATAAATAATATTCCATAGCAAAATTTCATATTTACACATTAAACTGGGTCTAGCTGTGTCATTAAATATTTCAAAGTACAGGCAAATCAACTGCTTGTGTCATTTTGAGTCTTCTTTTGGAGAGATAAAGCAGGGTATAAATAAATATTGGGCCATGGTGGCGCAGTGGGTTGAACCGCTGAGTTGCTGAACTTGTTGACCGGAAGGTCGGTGGTTCTCAACCGCAGGACGTGGTGAGCTCCCATTGTTAACCCCAGCTTCTACCAACCTAGCCGTTTGAAAACATGCAAATGTGAGTAGATCAATAGGTACCGCTTCTGCGGGAAGGTAACGGCGCTCCATGCAGTCATGTCAGCCACATGTATATACCAGCAAAAATACAGTTCCTGCCTACTTACACACTAATAACTCAAGAATCAGGAAAGGATAAATGTCATATATGTATATTGTAACTTTCAGATAAGTATATCATCTACTCATTCAACAATGTAAAAATCATATGGTTCGTCTAAAGGCGCATGGAAACAGAGTATCAGTACAATAAACAATCAATGTAGAGTAACTCTGTAGTATAAAGATCAATGGGATGTCCACCTATGGACATCCCATTGATCTTTATACTACAGAGTTAATCTACATTGATTATTGGAACCGCGACACTGCATACCCCTGGATTTACCCTTTGCTAGATTTTCAACTCTACATTTGGCCATCGGGCCCAGGATTATAATTTTCTTTGATGATTGACTTCACTACCGGGACACAAATATCATTGTGATATATATTTGACTTTGTGTTATATTATCCAGCTGACGGGTACTGTGAGTAATGCGGATTTGATTGTTTATTGTACTGATACTCTGTTTCCATGCGCCTTTAGACGAACCATATGATTTTTACATTGTTGAATGAGTAGATGATATACTTATCTGAAAGTTACAATATACATATATGACATTTATCCTTTCCTGATTCTTGAGTTATTAATGTCAGCCACATGACCTTGGAGGCGTCTACATACAATGCCGGCTCTTCGGCTTAAAATGGAGATGAGCACGACTCCCCAGAGGCAGACTTTAGCTTTATAAATATTTATTTATTTATTTATTGGATTTGTACACCGCCACTCCCAGAGGCTCGGGGCGGTTTACAGATAGATATTATTGTTGTTGTTATTATTATTGTTATTATTATTGCTGGACAGAAATGCTATCTAATCAGATTGAATATGAATAAGGTTTGAGAGATATTTGTTAGCTATAACCCCCCCCACACACACACACACTTTACACCCCTGCAGCAGTGTTGTGACAGATGACCTGACACTGCAGATTCGGCATAAAAGTATGCAGGACTTTTGAACTATCCCCATCACACCCATTCATTAAGATTTGCACATCTAGTAAAAAGACTACCTTGTAAGGACTAGCAACTGAATATAGCTTTTGGGAAGGGCAGGGGAGAAGTGCAGCACACAGACAAATGAAATGATGAAAGAGCAGGAACAGCTGAGCTAAGCATCTTTCTTGCCATCCCTCGTTCACATTCAGACCCACCCCCCTATCTCCTCAATCAAGGTATTTAAAAGAAGGATAATACCAACAGGGTGGGAGAGGCAGGGATCCATAAAGCAGTGTTTCCCAACCAGTGTGCGGTGGCACACTAGTGTGCCGGGAGCGATCATCAGGTGTGCCATGGAAAATTGGAACCTCCAATATCCTTTCTTCCCTCTCCTGCCGAACACTTTTTCTTCTCCACTCAGGTTCCCTTCTTCCCAGCCTCGATCTGCTCGCTTTGCCTCACTACTCTGGGGCGAGTCTGCGCAGTAGCGCCCGCACGGGTCACATCTTCCTCCCTCCCCCCTCCCCTCCTGAACACGCTCACACTGCCCCCTCGGATCAAAATGGCGGCAGAAGCGGCAGTGTAGAAGAAAAAGTAAGTGTTCGGCAGGAGGGGGAGAAAGGGCGCGAAGGGGAAGGGGGAGGAAGAGGTCTCTGTCGAAAGCTGGCATGGGCAAACCTGGACCTTCCAGGTGTTTTGGACTCCAACTCCCACCATTCCTAGCAGCCTCAGGCTCTTTTCCTCCCCCTCCCCCTCAGCCACTTAAGCAGGAAAGGGCCTCAGGCTGTTAGGAATGGTGGGAGTTGAAGTCCAAAGCACCCAGAGGGCCGAAGTTTTCCCATGCCTGTTTTAGGGAGCTTAAAGTGGTGAGCCTCCTTCCAACATTGTGATTCTGGATAGAAAACAAACAACAACATAACATAACATTGTTTGAGCCCACAGTGCTCTCTGGGTGTAGGTGAACTACAACTTCCAAACTCAAGGTCAATTCCCAAGCAAACCCTTTCAGTACTTTCTGTTGGTAATGAGAGTTCAATATGCCAAGTTTGGTTCAATTCCATTGTTGCAAGAGTTCAGGATGCTCTTTGATTGTGTGTTAACTATAAATCCCAGAAACTGTAACTCCCAAATGTCAAGGTCTATTTTCCCCAAATTCCATCTGTGTTCACATTTGGGCATATTGAGTATTCATGCCACGTTTGGTCCAGATCCATCATTGTTTGAGTCCACAGTGCTCTCTGGATATAGGTGAACTACAACTCCAAAACCCAAGGTCAATGCCCACCAAACTCTTACAGCATTTTCTCTTGGTTATGGGAGTTCTGTGTGGGAAGTTTGTGTCTTTCTGCCATTCATGCCAGGATATCTAGGTTGTGTTCATCGAAACAGGCCCAGGTTTTGGACTAAGTGTATAAATAAATTTAAAAACATATTAACTATATGTATTACTGTGTTAGAGTGTCATTTTGTGTCATTTTGGTTGGTGGTGTGCCCCAGGATTTTGTAAATGTAAAAAATGTGCCGTGGCTCAAAAAAGGTTGAAAAACACTGCCATAAAGGAATAGTGAGCAGCAGGCAATCCACTGGTATACAATTAACAGAAAATACACAAGACCTTGGAGAAATTATTCAAGACAGCTGCTGGTATAAAATGATATCCACCTTGAAGAGAAGAGAGAAGTGATGACCAAGGCAAAGAATCATGTAGAGACATATTAGATGGCTACAGAGAAAGTACAGCCAGCCTAGCTTCTGATCTCCCATCACCACACATGCACCCAGAGCAGGCAACTTTGGAAACTCGTAATTACCAAGCACCCTATCTACACATGACGATTAATTTCTACTTGCTCTCTCTCATTTTCAAAAATGCTGTTAGATCCTTTTTTTGTAAACAAGAATATAGGTTGCACTTTCTGCAATGGCAAACTTCCTCAAAATAAACATTGCCAAGAAATCCCTAGGAGACGGTGACCATAAAATGGGGAACATGAAAAATCACAACAGGGATCGGGAAGAGAAAGAGGATATGAGCCAATGGATCATCTTCAGAAAGGTTTTACACTTCTACTGGTCCACTAATAACAGCCTTGTGTGCTCCAGCTGGAGATCAGCTGTGACCAGCAGTGCTTTAGAATGGAAGAGGCACGAATGGAGGGCGAAAGAGAGAAACGTGCCAAGAGAAAGGTGTGTCAAGCCAACCCCGGCAGAACTGCCTTCCACCTGGAAAACAATGCCCTCACTGCAGGAGAACATGCAGATCAAGAATAGGGCTCCACAGTCACGTACGGACCCACTGCCAGTACCCCGATCTTGGAGGACCATCATCCTTGGACAACAAGGGATCGCCTATGTCAGTGTTTCCCAACCTTTTTTTGAGCCGCGGCACACTTTTAACATTAAAATTCCGGGGGCACACCACCAACCAAAATGACACAAAATGACACTATAACATAGTAAAGAACGGCTGGGGGATGGTGGCTGCTGGGAGTGCCAAAGCCGGGGGAGGGGATGGAACCAGGCTGTGCCATGCCCTGCCCCCTCCCCCGGCTTCAGCTCTCCCACCAGCTGCTCCAGCCTTGAGGGGGCAGTGCCAAGCCAGCGGTGGCAGAGCCAGCACAATGCTGGCTTGGCACTGTCCCTTCAAGGCTGGAGCAGCTGCTGGGAGTGCCGAAGCCGAGGGAAGGGGCGGAGCCAGGCCACGCCATGCCCTGCCCCCTTCCCCCGGCTTCAGCTCTCCCACAGAGGAGGAGCATGAGTGGTGGACGGGCTTCAGGGAGCGGGGTTCCTCCGCTTGGCTCCTCCTCTGCGCGGCTTCAGCGAGCGAGGGGTGGGAGTCATGGCGGATTGGAGGCTGGCTGGGGAAATGGCCAAAGGAGGCGGCCCCCAGCCCCTTCTTCTTTTTCTTCACCGCCGCCAGGCCCTTCCTCCTCCTCCCCCAAGCAGCAGGAGTTTGGCGGGAGGAGGGGGGAAAGAAGGGGGGCAGAGAGCTTTTCTCGCGGCACAGCAGGAGGTCCGTCACAGCACAATAGTGTGCCGCGTCACAGTGGTTGGGAAACACTGGCCTAAGTAAGCAAAGTATGGGTCAGATACAACTGCATTGGGTGCCCTGAGTCCCTTCGGGGGAATAGGGTGGGCTATAAATAAAGTATTATTTTTTTATTGACACAAAACAATAGTATGTCACAGCAGACGAGATCTATATGCTGGATTTCATATCACAAAATCACAAGTCTGAAGCATCTAGGACTGTGTGGTGTATTTTCAAATGATGCACGCAGATCCTTTTGCAGTTGACAGATTGTGATTTTGTCAATGTTTATTGTTTGTAAATGCCGGCTGAGATCTTTTGGCACGGCACACACTTGTTGTTTTTCCTCAATGCGACTGTTACCTGCTATGGCGACATCAACAATCCAAACTTTTTTCTTTTCCACAATCGTGATGCCTGGTGTATTGTGTTCCAAAACTTTTGTCAGTCTGGATTTGAAAGTCCCACAGTATTTTTGCGTGTTCATTTTCCACTACCTTTGCAGGTTTATGATCCCACCAATTCTTTACCGCTGGCAGGTGGTACTTGTGACATACGTTCATTTGGGCCACAGAGTTGTGCCGTTGTTTGTACTCCGTTTGCGCGATTTCCTTGAAACAGCTGATGATACGGTCCATCAGCTTCCTTGCACAGTCTGCATTTTGGGTCATCAGCTGATTTTTCGATCCTGGTCTTAATTGCATTTGTTCTGATGGCTTGCTCCTGGGCTGCAAGAATCAGGCCGCCTCCTCCTCCGCCTTCTTCCTCTTCTTCTTATCTGGTGAAGTAATTTCTCACTGGTGATCTCTTGCCATTTGGGGTTGATGGCAGACTCTATCTATGTACGAGGGCGGGTCAATAAGTCTGCAACTTTTTGAACGAAACACAGGTTTTTGGATTAAAAAGTCATTTTATTTTTCAACATAGTCTCCTTTGAGCTCTATACACTTTGTCCAACGTTTCTCCAATTTTTTCTATGTCTTCCAAAAAATAAGATTTGTCGAGGTCATCAAAATAGGTATTTGTTTGTGAGATGATTTCATGGTTGGAGTCAAATCTCTTTCCGCCGAGCCATTTCTTCAGGTTTGGAAACAAGAAATAGTCACTCAGGGGCTAAATCCGGAGAATAGGGTGGATGAGGGAGCAATTCGTATCCCAATTCATGGATTGTTGCCATGGAAATTGCACTTATTTATTTGTCACGTTTCTATACCGCCCCTCTCAGCCCGGAGGCGACTCGGGACGGTTTACACAGGCAGTCTCTACCCTCAATACAACACAGCAACAAGTCAACCCCCCCCCCCCAGAAAAAAACATATATTAACAATTAAAAACATACAATTGCAGCCTCAGCGTCATGTTGAAATCAGTTTCCATCACATCGTCGTCATTCCTTATATCCAATTAAGACTTATATTTCATCAACAAATGCCTGCTCAAATAACCAGGTCTTGACTTTCTTGCACATAGGTGCACCCTTGCATTGTCCTTGTGCAAAAGAACTTTTTTTCTTGGCCAAATGCAGTCGGGTTTTTTCAAATCCTCATTAAATCGACCCAATAAGTCGGCATAATATTCACCATTGATTGTTTTACCCTTTTGAAGGTAGTCAATGTGGATTATGCCGCGTGCATCCCAAAAAACCGCATGACTTTATTGCATCCCAAAAAACAGTCGCCATGACTTTATTGGCTGACAAACCCACCTTGGCAAACACGGCACCCACCTTGGGGAAAGCTTTCTCATAGCAAAGTGATCATTTAAAATTGAAACCACTGAGCCATGTGAGATGCCTATGGCTTCCACAATCTCTCGCACTTTCAATCTCCGATCGGCCAACGCCATATCGTGAATTCTTTTCAATTGTTTCGGGTGTGGAGAGCTCAACTGGGCATCCAGGATGTTCGGCATCTCCCATACTTGTACGGCCACAACGATATTCAGTCAACCTTTTTTTACCATTGAAATGGATGGTGCAGAGTCCCCATCGTATTTATCAAGCTTAGCCTTGGTTTGAGTGATGTTTTTTCCACACAAAAAATAATGCTTATGGAGCACACAAAATTCACTTTTTTCCATTTTCTCCTCAAATCAGGCGGTAGTCTGCTATCAATGGCTGTCAAACACAAACTAAATGACACAGCTTGTTCAAATTTTGACAGGAGTCAACTGAAAGATGCCTGTTGACAGGAGCAGTGTTGCCCTTTCAGTTAAGAGAAGGGAAATTAAAAAAGTCACAGACTTGTTGACCCGCGCTCGTATTTTGGTTCTACATTATGGGCTCTTGTCCAGAACGCTGCTCTATGTAGTTAGTAGGCATGAGAAAAAAGTTATGAAAATGATTCGTTTCGTAAGAAATTCGTAAGAAATGCTACTTTCGAGTATTTCCGCACCTGGAACGCTCAACCAGGAAGTGGACTTTCTTTTTCGAACTTCGGGGCCAGGATTTTCTTAAGTGTCGTTATTAGGTCATAAGGGGGCACCCTCCTTCTCTCTCACCACCCTCCCGCCTCCCTTGCCAATAAGTATTATGGCAAGGCAAGCCCTAAACTCGCTCCCTCTTTCGGCTGGAAGCCCGGAAAAATGTAAACAGAGAGGATTACTCAGAAGTAAATCTGCAAAGGAGGGCACTTTGGATGAAGGGCCCTCCTTTGTGGATTTACTTCTGAGTAAACCTCTCTGTTTACATTTTTCCAGGCTTCCCTGCCTCCTGCCTGCCAGGATCTAAAGCATCAAAGAGTATTGGGGTGAGAAACCAACCTAATGTATAATAGAATGAATGCTACTGTAAGTGCCTAATATTATAAGTAATCAACTGGTCATACTTACATTCCATGCACATGCAATAATACAGCAGTAATAACAATAACAAGAGGTAAAATTCAAACCGAAGTATTCTGACTGGTCTCTCCTCATGCGGTGCAAACGGGCTCTTCTCTTATTAGCCCGGGAAATTAGCCGGAAAAGCCAGCGTTTGCTGCTTGGGAGCACACACATACATATTCTTGGGGGAGGAATTTGCTGCAGAATCCCGGGCTCATAGAGAAGATTCTGCAGCAAATCCCCCCCCCAAAGAATATGTATGTGTGTGCACCCAAGCAGAAAATGCTGGCTTTTCCCGGGCTCACAGAGAAGAGCCCGTTTGCACCGCATGAGGAGGGACCAGTCAGAATACTTCGGTTTGAATTTTACCTCTTCTTATACCCATTGTTATTACTGCTGTATTATTGCATGTGCATGGAATGTAAGTATATGACCAGCCTGGGCAAACTTGGGCCCTCGCTCCCTCGGGATCGGGGTGAGAGGCAGCGAGGAGCCAGGGGGGGGGGGCTCCTCCTCCTCCTTTTCTTTTGCTGCTTCCAAGAATAGAATACCCCCTCCCTCCTTTGCTCCCTCCTTCCTATTTGGAGAGTCCCATCTAGAATTCAGTGTGATTTATTCAAGTTTTGGCCTACAACTCCCAGAAATCCCAGCCAATTTACCAGCTGTTAGGATTTCTGGGAGTTGTAGGCCAAAACCATCTGGAATGTGCATGCGCTGGCATACGAACTACTAACGAATTTTGTTAGTAATTAAGTTACATTTTAGAAATTTTTGGAATTTTTTTTTGTAAGTCTTCCTATTACTAATAAAAAAATCCCCCCCCCCTTATATTTTCGATTTCCTATTTTTGGGTTCTAAACCATGCCTAGTAGTTAGGCTTGTTCATAAAAAAGTCATTACTTCCATTCTGGCTGTAAGACTAATGCATACCTTTGTGCAGAGATGAGTCACATTTGTCCCTGCGGATGTTCTGAACTCACCCAATCACTTTTAATTGACCGTGGCTGGTTATGTCCGATGGGAATTGTGGGCCAAAACATCTGGATGAATGTTCTTTGGCTCTATCCCAATTTCCCACTTGCAGGTAAGCATGGATCCATAACAGGAAAATTCCCATCAGAAGAAAATGACACTGGCAAAAGAAAACACCCCCTGTCCTGTCCAATTGCTGCCTTGCAAGATGCAGGTATGTGAAGACCAATTCTGGCACCAACTTTATTTTGCATAAACAGCCCTGAGTTGGAGACTGCCAAGCAGACGGGGATGATCTCACTGTCCTAACATAACAACCTACTAGGAAGGTCACTCCATTTTATTGACATAGCAACTAGTTCAAAATCCCCATGCCCCATATTTTATGTTCTAATGGAAAGAGTGCCCAGTTAACCCTCTCTAAATTAAAGGGAAAATTACTGCAAGCGGAAGGAAAATGCAAATACTTTCATATCCACAAAACATCCTTTCCAATATCTTCATATTTTGTCCCTTGAGATGAATAAGTCAATGGCTATCAGTTCCAGGACATGGGGGGGGGGGGGGACGACTTTTGAAAAGCACATTAGGATTATTACCCATGTGTGAGCTAGAGCAGCTTTTCCCAACCAATGTGCCAGGGCACACTAGTGTGCCGTGAGCGATCATAAGGTGTGCCGTGGGAAATTGGAACCTCAAAGGGGGGAGAGTCCAGTGTGTTGAAGTATAAAAACCCTAAGAAACCTACCTCGATAAAGGCACAACATTACAAACACCCCCCTCCCCACCCATTGTCTATTTGGTCTCTCCCTCTCCATGCATTGGGAAGGCCCGCCTCCTCTTGCCTCCTGGGGGTTCTGTGTGGGAAGTTTGGCCCAGTTCTATCATTGGTGGGGTTCAGAATGCTCTTTGATTGTAGGGGAACTATAAATTTCAATCAAAACAGGGGGCAGCACTGTCAAATCACACCCAAAAAAAATTGGCCAATTTCCACCGGATGGGATGGTCCGTCCTCCACGACTCTTTAAAGACTCTTGATGACTCTACACATGTGAGGACGTCATGTATGATTAACGCTGCCTCTGAGGAAGTCCTGTTTGAAAGGACGGAACGGCCCGCCGCCGGCATTATATTGAGCTCCCCGCCGTCAGGCTTGGTCCCCTCACCACACGTCCTTTGAAAACGGCAGTGTCGGGACTTGAGTTCTTTTTTCCGTGCCGATCGCCACAGCTGAGCTCGGGTGTCTTTGCTCTACAGTGGACTACCACTCCCGCCATCCTTTGCTACTCCACAGTGGGCGGAGCCGGCGTCTGTTACCAGAGAGACGCTTTTCGGCCAGAGCAAGACCCCGGAAATAGCCTATGTTTCGCCACCCGATCACGGGTTCCAGTCGGGGCTTATTTGCCCCTGGTTATTTTCCTCTTTCAGAAAGGGTGTCCGCCTGTTTACCATTTAGGTTTTGATTCACTAAGACGGACCCTAGAAGCGTTCTTGTAGCCCTGTTATTGTTGTACTGTATTGAAATGGATGATTATCCAATGGCTATTTGAACTGTTTGCATCCTTGATGATTGTTTGATACCCTTTGCATTGCCTATGTAACACTTATGATATTTTCTGTTGTTTACTATGATACTCACTCTGTGAGTTCTATGCTGTGTATTTAAACGTGTTTTGATAAGATATATACACTGCCTTTGTAGTTTTTTTGTGTGAACTATAAATTTCAGCAACTACAACTTCCAAACTCAAGGTCAATTCCCAAGCAAACCCTTTCAGTACTTTCTGTTGGTAATGAGAGTTCAATATGCCAAGTGTGGTTCAATTCCATTATTGCAAGAGTTCAGGATGCTCTTTGATTGTGTGTTAACTATAAATCCCAGAAACTGTAACTCTCAAATGTCAAGGTCTATTTTCCCCAAACTCCATCTGTGTTCACATTTGGGCATATTGAGTATTCATGCCAAGTTTGGTCCTGATCCAACATTGTTTCAGTCCACAGTGCTCTCTGAATATAGGTGAACTACAATTACAAAACCCAAGGTCAATGCCCACCAAACTCTTATAGTATTTTCTCTTGGTTATGGGAGTTCTGTGTGGGAAGTTTGTGTCTTTCTGCCATTCCTGCCAGGATATCTATGTTGAGTTCTTTGAAACAGGCCCAGGTTTCACACCGAGTGTATAAATACATTTTAAAAACATATTAACGATATGTATTACTGTGTTAGAGTGTCATTTTGTGTCATTTTGGTTGGTGGTGTGCCCCAGAATTTTGCAAATGTAAAAAGTGTTCCGCGGCTCAAAAAAGGTTGAAAAACACTGAGCTAGAGAAAATGATCTTAGACCGATCGGAACAGTAACCAAATTTTATTTATAAGGGCATAATTTTTAAGCTGCCAAAAAAAGTTTCCTACTCAAAGCTCATGCAACTCATTGCAAGAATGTCCGTAAGCTGTTTTACACAGAGACACTTTTTGGAAGAATCAAACAACTGTGAAGAAACTCCTGCTGCTATAGTCGGCACTACTAATTCCCAAATTGTACAATTAAAGGCTCCTACAGGCATGAAGCAGACCTACACAACAAGGCTCACCACTGAGCTTCTGGATGAATGAATATGGATTTAAGTCTGGACTTTCCATACCTATGTAAGCACTTCTATCGGGCTCCAAGATGTCCACGCATCTACTGGCTGTCTTTCCATCAGGTCTTCTACCCTACAAAGAATTAGCAACTTGTCTATTTCTAACTATTATTGGACTGTAACTTTTATCACCCCAACTATTGGCTATGCTGGTTATGGTTTATGGAAACTGCAGTGCAAAAAATACAGAGCGCCATTAATTACCTATCCCTCTATGCTAGCCTGTGCTCATCATGTACTTCTCCAAAAGTACATGAGGGGTTTGACGTGGAGTTACCCTCAGAAGACTGTGATACTGAGCTGGACTCAGCACTGGTGCAGGATGTCAGGAATGTGTTAAATGCTGAGTCCAGCGAAAGTTCATTTTTTGGTTTTTCCAGTGTTAATAGTTGGCCTAGTGGGAATGTGGAATTGGACTGGGGCCCTTTAACTGCAGAGCAAAGATGGGACAATTGGAGGAATACACCCAGGGCTGCAGCTGAGGGCACTAGGGCAGATTTGGGTGTGGAGTATGATGACTCTGATTTGTAAGGGTATAACAGTAAGGCTTGGGGATTTGGGAATCTGCGGTCAGCCAAGGTGTTGCTGTGGGTTGCTGGTTCCTGTATCTTGTGATTTTGTGGGTTCGTGTCCTGGTTCTTGATTCCCAGCAAGCTTGTCTGCCGCGTCCTGTTTGAACATTTCCTGTGTTGCTCTCCTGGAATGTGAAGCACTCCTTCTTTCCTTCTCTGGACGGGTCTTCGCATCACAGACTACAAGCTGATTTACAGCTCAAGTTTCGTTTGAAGACGGACGTCTCATCTATTTTGCTTTCGGTTTTGGGTGTGGGTTTTTTGGAACGCCGGATTGAGGCTATGTTTTGTTAAAAATAAACTGTATATATTTTTACTAGCTTGGCGTTGTCTTTGCCATCTGTGGGAGTCGTGACACATACCTTTAAATTGCGTACAGGAGCCACATGTGGCAGTAGAAATATTATTTATTGTTTAATCTGCCCATGTTTAAGATATTATATTGGAGAAAGTGGGCGTGATTTGCGTACAAGGGCGCAAGAACACCGATCGAGATTTAAAACACGCAATGAATCTTCTCCGCTGTATACCCATTTTAAACAGCATCACAATTTCGATGACTTTAAAATTTTAGTACTAGAAATAATTTCACCACGACCATATCAGGATCAAAAACAACTATTACTTCAAAGAGAAGTATTCTGGATTCATTCCCTAAAAAGCGAGTTACCTTAGGCCACAATGATTGCCTATCAATCAGTGAGATTTTGGAGTAGTTTTCACCTGGAGCGAAGCCGGAGTGTATGTAACCGAGACCTCCGGTGTTATGTGTTGTCCGTTGACTACATTGTGAAGCAGTGGCTGCGTCCACTCAGAAATATATTTACGTTGATTTAAATGGATTGGTATGTATAAAACTTTAAGCCTTTTTATAAGGGTTGTCCTGTTTAACTGGTGGGCTAAATCTGAATTGCAAAATGTTGATATATGTATTATTTTATTTTAACTCATAGATGATCGGACCAGTGGAATTATAAACAAATGTTATTCTTTGGGGTCCCGATGAAGCCAGGTCCCCCTGGCGAAACGGCAAGGCCTTTAGATATATAGTCCGTCGACCCTCCAAGCCTTATAATCCGGATTACAAATATTATGAGATTGTGAATGAATATATATACCGAGATTTGAGTTTGACTCCGGAATAGAGGGCTTTGTGATATATTATTTTGAATAATTATCTACAAGAATTCCACATCCCCATTTGGGAAGATATATGATTTTTACGATCAAGTGATCTCCAAATAAATTACTTTGATACAGATATTGAATACTCTTTCGTGCTGTAGCAACCCGCGTTCCAGTTTGAACTCTACTTTTGGGCTGCTTTGAGGACACCCTTCCTCTTTCTTACATCATGTACTTGTCGGCAGAGATATACCCAGGGCGTAGGGCAGGGGTCAGGAACCTATGGTTCGCAAGCTATATGTGGCTCTTTCGAGGATTGCATCTGGCTCTCTCTGCCTGTCCCTCACATGCCGGCTCTCAGTTGCATGTGCGGCCTTCGCCCTCCTTCGCCTCAAATTCCGTTCTTCCGCGCATGTCCAGCAGCAGCCCGTGGGCTTCCCTCCTCCTCCTCCTCCTTGTGCCCTCCTTCCTTGATAAGGGGGCAGGGGCGATGTTGAGGGGGGGCGCCATTCCCTCCTCCCCTGCCCCCTCGCAGCGCTCTCCCCCCGCCCTCCCCCAAGAGAGAGAGAGAGTCATCTCCATGCCGCGCGTTGCAGTTTTGTTTCAACTTTTTTTTGGTCCGTGTGAACTGCACCCCCCTTGGCTTGCGCCCCTAGGCCATGGCCTAGGGTACCCTTATGGGTAATCCGGGCCTGGGCCCCTGACCATTTTGCCTTCAATTAACAATGCAAAATATCATTTTCTCGACATGACTCTCAGTACATTTTCTGTTTCGTAAGAAGCTACTGTGCAAACAGAGTTTATAGGAACTTTGATCGTCTGCACATAGATCATCCTCCAGCCATGACCACAAACTTTTCTTATTTTGGGGGTATGGGAAGCTTTTATTTAGTCATAGTACATTAAATTAAAAACAGATTGCAACTATGTGCAACTTTCACTTGCAGAAATATCAAAGAGTGGATGGGTAAGAAGAGGGTCCACAAGATTGTTGTCTGCTGGGAGGGAGGCAAAAACACTGGTTTACAACTGTGATTTTTTTTAAAGCAGGTGTCTGCACACGGAGTAAACCAGACAAATAACAATAGTCTTTTTATATTTTAGACAAATAAATAATAGAAAAAATGGCAGGCAAAGTGGAAAAGAGGAAGATCACATTACAGGCACATTGATTCAGACAGGAAACCATAGCCCTAGGCTTGCAAGTCAAGGACAGGGCATTTGGTGACAATGTTTCCAATACGCTGATGACACCCAGCTTCTCTTAAAACTAGAACCTGGAACAACTTCAGTACCAGATAATTTCACCCGGTGTCTTGGAGCGGTGACAAGATGGCTACGTGCCCATAAATTGAAAGTAAATCCAGCAAAAACTGAAATCTTGTGGCCTGGCCGCCCATCAGAATTGGTTGGTCCATTACCATCTTTTGAAGGGGAACCGTTAGCTCCATCCCCTACTGTGAAGAGTCTCTGTGTTATCCTGGATTCCAAAATGACGATGGAAGCCCAGATTGCCTCCACTAGTAAAAGGGACTTCTTTTATCTACGCCAAACGAGGCAGTTGGCGCCTTATTTACCAACAGAAATTCTGGCTACGGTAATCCATGCCACAGTTACGTCTAGGCTGGATTACTGCAATGCTTTGTATGTGGGCTTACCTCGAGCAGCAATTCGCAAAATCCAAATTGTGCAAAATGCAGCTGCTAGACTCCTCACAAAAACACCAATGAGGTGCCACAGAGTCGTCTATAAGACCCTGGTCCTAGCATTCAAGGCCTTTTGAGGTCAGGGTCCTTCATATCTAAGAGACCGTTTAATGCCACTCCACCACCAGAGACTGCCACGGTCAGCTCATGAGAATCTTCTCTATGTCCCTGGCCCTAGAGAGGTCCTTTTGGAGTCCACAAGACAGAGATCCTTCTCCATTGTAGCCCCAATCTTGTGGAACTCCCTACCGCCAGACCAAAGAGCCACTCCTGATCTACATACATTTTTAGGGGCACTCAAGACATGGCTTTTCAGAAGAGCCCATGATTGTTAAGTAACAAGCTGTGACTATGTCATCTGTTTATTTTTATTGTGTAAGTCGTCCAGAGCACCTTTGGTGGAGGGCGACTCATAAGAAATAAAGTTAGTTAGTTAGTTAGTTAGTTAGTTAGTTAGTTAGTATATTGCAGGTCTCTTATTCTGGGCACTGTAGTCAAAGCTTGGCAGCAAATCAAGTGACTGTAAGTCCATTTCAGTTTCTACTTTAGATATTCGGACAATTTGGGGCTAGTTTTTATTGTTCAATGCAGTGTTTCCCAACCAGTGTGCCGTGGCACACTAGTGTGCCATGAGAGATCATCAGCTGTGCTGTATGAAATTAGATTCCTATCTATCTGATGTCATGTATAAAGTTTGCTACTCTGTCTCCGGAACCTCAGCGGAACCTGTTTCCGGGAGGGCTTTGCAGTAGGGCAGTCCTGTTTGGGCCCGTTCCCTTCAATTCCGCTCCGGGGGGGAGCACTTCTGGTCCAGTCCAGCCCAGCCCTGTTGGCGCTATGCGAGATGTGAGTCAGAGAGCAGCGGAGCCCGAGCGCTGAAGGCGGGTAGGCAGGCAAGCAGCCGGAGGGGCAGGTAGGCAGGGAGTCAGCCAGCTAACGGGGGAAAGGAGGGAAGGGAACTCGTGGGAGAAATATGGGTCCCCCAAAGGCCATCCAGCCTGACCCCTTCAGCCAAGCAGGGAAGGCACCATCCAAGCCCTCCCGACAGATGGGCTTGGAGACTCTGGCTACACATTAAGGCAAGCAGCATCTTTATTAAGGGCTTGGAAGAAGGTTTAGACTAGATATGGTCAAACTTGGGCCTTCCTCCAGGTGTTTTGGACTTCAACTAATATTGCGATATAATTGTTATCATACAATGTGGTATGTAATTGTTGTACTGTGACAATGACATAGTGTGTTGTATTTGATATTATAGTAATATACGTATATTGCAGACCCGGATTACCCATAAGGCAACCCTAGGCCACGGTCTAGGGCGGCAGATTTTGGGGGGCAGCGGATTCGGCCCCCTGAAAACTTTTTTTAAACCGCCCCCTCGCAGCGCTTTCCCCCCACCCTCTCCCGAGAGAGTCATCATACCTTAGGAGAGGGCGGGGGGTGAGCGTTGTGAGGGGGCGGGGAGGAGGAAATGGCTTGCAAAGGAAGGAGGCGGCATCGGCGAGGAGGAGGAAGGGAAGTTCCGCCCCGCCAGCAGGCATGGCATTCACATGCATGCCCGCCAGCGGGCTTCCCTTCCTCCTCCTCCTCCTGGCCGCCTCCTTCCTTTGCAAGGGGGCGGCCCAGGCGGCGAGGAGGAGGAGAACGGGACTTCCCTTCCTCCTCCTCGCACCTTCCTTTCGGTCGCGGGAGGAGGAGGCGGATGGAAGCCGCACGGCACTGGTCGTGGGGCTTCCGTCCGCCGCCTCCTCCTCCTCCTCCCGCGACCCAAAGAAGGACGCAAGGAGGTGGGCGGAAGCCGCACGGCCGGTGCCAGTGCCGTGCGGCTTCTGTTGCCGCCTCCTCGCGTCCTCCTTTCAGTCGCGGGAGGAGGAGGAGGCTACGGAAGGGAGGAGGGGCGACGGTGCGAGCAAGGCGGCGGCGGGGAAAGCCTACCTACCATGCCTTTGTTCTGTTCAAATGTGTGTGGGCATTGGTGGGAGGGGCCTCTGGTTTGGCGCCAAAGATGACGTCATCACCTTAACCCCTCCTCTTTCTGAGGTCACCTAAGGGCTGGACTTCCTTTCTCTGGCCATTCCAACAAAGAAGCACACGGACGTGACGTGGAAATCTGAGCCTACGCTTAGACAAAGCATCTTTGTTCACCATAAACCAAGAGTGCCCATTAGGTTGATCGCGATCGAGCAGTCGATCGCGGAGACGGAACTGGTCGATCGTACAGCCAGGGGCGGATTTCTGAGGGGCGCTTCCGCCCCGCGTTCAGTGCGCATCTTCCTCCATCAGTGTGTGAGAGAGGCCGGCAGCACTCGCTCTGCGGCCCCGGGCCTGCCGCCTGGAGACCCCTCAGTCTGCCTCGCCACCTCTGCTCGCTCTCTCTCTCTCACACCTCCAATGCTTTGGTTACCACACGCTGCCGCAAAGCATGCGCCTCACATGCTGTCGCAAAACGGTGGCCACGTGGGGCCAAGCGGCGCGTTTTTTTGAAGGCCTTTGCCGTAAAGCTTCCAAGGAAGGGCTTCCAAGTTGGTGGCGCTCTAGGCGGCAGCCCAAATGTGGAGCATCCGCCATTGAGAGCAACAGATGACCTGGAATCAAAGGGAAGTGATTGCACCCCCTTCCCCAAAGGACTTTCCAGCAACCCCTGGCAACGAAGCAAGCGTCTGGACCACCAGTTTTACTGATTGTAAATCAATAAACCTTTTTTTAGTTTTACCATCTTGAGTCCAGAGCCATCTTTTAAAGCCCCTCCAGGTCTCCCTTTGCATAGGAAGGCTATCACAACCCCAGGGCCTAAAGAGACTGCACGTCCACTCCCCTTAAAGCCAAATTTAAAGGCCCTGGCCGCAGCACATGTGCAGTGTGCATTTGTTCTTTTTTTTCCAAACCATATTCCATCCATCCCGTTCCCCCTCCGCAACAGTCTGAGGGACCACGAACTGGCCTTCTGTTTAAAAAGTTTGAAAATCTCTGACCTAGAGCTTCAAAAAGCCTTGTCGCCCATATGGTTTATATATGAAAAAGTTACAGTTCCAATCCATGGAATGATTGGAGAGGGCTGGTGTGGAGATCTAAGGTTTACTTTTCTTTTAACGTGGCAGGGCAGGCGATCCCACCGCTGCCACCATTTGTGGAAGATTCGACGTTAACTTGTATTTCGCTGCCACCATTAATTTATTTAGGCTTGACCATTGACTTGTAAAGAGTGGTGAGGAGACTGGTAATCCAAATGAAGTCACGGGAGAGAGTTTTGAATCAAAACTTAAATAGTTTATTTCACACAACTGGGCACAAAACTTGGTTTGATACTTAATATAACTCTTCCGAAAAGGCACGACTTTAAAAAGGTTACAAAGTTTCTATTTGTAACTAATACACAGTTGCAATGTTTAACTATTGCTATTACTTAGACCAGCGTCTAGCAATCTCAAACATACAGGCACTTTTGCCTTCTAAAGGCACCTTGCCTCTATCTAGCCCTCAGGCTTTATACAAACAGACTGGCTCGCAAGCTCAGCCCTCCAGAACTGTCTCCTACAGCTCTCGAAACAGATTCCCAGCCGGCTACACTCTCGCTTCGCTGACAGGAAAACTCTAACTGCTCTCTGCAGTTTCAATAACGTGATTCCTACTCCTCTCCTCAGAGCAGAATCTAATCGAACCTTCTGGCTTGACAGCCAGGCACCCACTGACTCTCTCTAAGAATTCCGAGCTAGCCTTCTGGTTGGCTCCGCCCACCATCACCATGGCAACACATNCCCCCAGGAGGNAACTGCCTCCATTATCACAGCCAACCCTTTGTGGTCTGTCCATAACGTGACCACTTAATATAACACAAATAACCACCTCATCACAGCTGGGAAAGGACATCGCCATACAGAGTCAACAATGCTAGATGAGATGGACTGTGATCTGACTCATTATAGTAAGACAGCTTCTAATGTCCCGCTTTAACACAGTTAAAAGCATGTACATAACATACTGATGGAGATACTCGTTTTTAAAGTACTGATCCCCAAGGCAGAGCTTTCCAAATTGTGTGTCACCTGAATGGGGAACTCCCTGACAACAGATAACCAAAAACTGTCCAAAGGAAGATCAGCAAATTTTAGCTTTAAACTACGATCTTGTTTCAGTTCAATTTATAGTTAACACATAATCAAATCGCATCCTGAACTCTTGCAACAATGGAATTGAACCAAATTTGACATATTGAACTCTCATTACCAACAGAAAGTACTGAAAGGGTTTGCTTGGGAATTGACGTCGAGTTTGGAAGTTGTAGTTCACCTATACCCAAAGAGCATTGTGGACTCAAACAATCTTATGTTGTTGTTTGTTTTCTATCCAGAATCACAATGTTGGAAGGAGGCTCACCACTTTAAGGTCCCTAAAACAGGCATGGGAAAACTTCGGCCCTCTGGGTGCTTTGGACTTCAACTCCCACCATTCCTAACAGCCTGAGGCCCTTTCCTGCTTAAATGGCTGAGGGGAAAAAAGAAAAGAGCCTGAGGCTGCTAGGAATGGTGGGAGTTGGAGTCCAAAACACCTGGAAGGTCCAAGTTTGCCCATGCCAGCTTTCGACAGAGACCTCTTCCTCCCCCTTCCCCTTTGCGCCCTTTCTTCCCCCTCCTGCCGAACACTTATTTTTTCTTCTCTACTTGGGCTCCCTTCTTCAGGAGGGGAGGGGGAATGGAGGAAGACGTGACCTGTGCGGTCACGTCTTCCTCGTGTTCCTCCCTCCCCCCTCCTCCACTGAACACGCTCGCGCTGCCCCCTTGGATCAAAATGGCGGTAGTGTGAGCAAAGTGAGGCAAAGCGAGCAGAGCGAGGCTGGGAAGAAGGGAGCCCGAGCGGTGAAGAAAAAATAAGTGTTCGGCAGGAGGGGGAAGAAAGGGTATTGGAGGTTCCAATTTCTCACGGCACACCTGATGATCGCTCACGGCACACTAGTGTGCCACGGCACACTGGTTGGGAAACACTGCTCTAGAGAAGACGCCCGAGACGCCCAAAGCGCCTCCTACCTAAACCCTTTCAGCCAAACACAGTCAAAGCCCTCCCAACAGGCAGCCATCTAGCCTCTTTAAAAATCTCCAGAGAAGGAAACTCCACTGGTATTCTTCATTAGAGTTGGTAGATCTCCCCCAAGGGCATGAGTCCAAACCCCTTCAGCCAAGCAGGAAGACAAAGTCGAACCCCTTCTACCACACAGTCTTCCAGCCTGTTTGAAAACCTTCAGAGACGTTTACAGAAGCAGAGCGCTGTTGCTGTTCAAGTGTAGGTGCTGTTACCACTTTTACAAATCTGCACAATGCGTTGATTGAGTTGCAGTAATTACCACCCAAATGAATGCATGTCTAATTAAGAAAAGAAAATCTATTGACAATGATGTTTGTGAGGAACCACTTGGAGCGGCTATAGAGGAAGCAACACAAGAATCAATTGTAGTAGCCTACATAAGAAATGTAAAGGGAAAATCTCCAGACCTTATTTATACAGTAAAAATACACACACACACACACACAATATGTGAGTGTGTGTGAAATTATATAGCACACTAGCTGTACCCGGCACACGTTGCTGTGCCCTATTTAGGTGATGCGAGAAAGTCTGAGTATGTAAGGGTTGAAATTGATGTTACTTACGGTCTTGGTGGGGTCATGGCTGTGTCATTGTGGGTTGTTCTGGTGGTTGGGGTGTTGAAGTGCTGTGGAGTTGTCGGTGTGTGGTGTTGCTGGCGTTCTACAGAGCTTGTGGATATACAATGTTTTTTGTCTTTCCTTCTGCTGTGTTGATGTAGAGGTTGATGCTTGTGAGGGTGGGGTACTTTGGAAGTGAGTGGAGGTACTTGAAATCCCATCATCCATGGTGTGCCTTCCTCTAAACTGCAGTTGGATGGAGTGTGGGTCATGGGGGCACTGTGTGCCAAGTTGGGTCTTTATCGGTCTTGGTTCTGGGCCACAGTGGTCTGTGGGGAATGAAGGGTTTGAAAGTACTACAAATCCCATAATCCATGGGGGTACATCAAATCCCATCATCCATGGTCCACCCTCCTCCAAACTGCAGTAGAATGTAGCATGTGTTATAGGGGCTCTGTGTGCCAAGGTAGGTTACTGTAAATTCAGGCCATATACAATGTCCCATGAGCTGAGGCCTAGTCATGAAAATCAAGTTAATGAAGCCTTACTGTCAATTCAGGCCATACACAATGTCCCATGAGCTGAGGGCTAGTCAGGAAAATCAAGTTAATGAGGCCTTACTGTCAATTCAGAGCTTAAACAGCATCCCATTAAGTGAGGCCTAGTCAGGGAAATCAAGTTAATGAAGCCTTACTGTCAATTTTGGGCGTGGTTTGTGATTTGTAGGGATTTAAATTTTCTGTGGGAAGTGAATTGGGTGTTTGTGTTGGTGACTGCCTCAGGCCTTTGCCTTATCCTCCTCTGCCAGTTTATTATGGGTCGGAATGTTCATGTTGGCTGGCCAATAGAGGCATAATGCAAATACTCCCTCACTGGCAACCAATCATGTTGTCAGAATGTAGAGGCCGGGAGATTCGTTGGCGGCCGCAGAGGATGCTGGGAAATGTAGGTTTTTGTATTGTTTTTTTGGGGCCTTCTAGGTTTTGGGGGGAAAGTTTCTTTGCTAAAAACCTACCTTGCCTAAGGCCTATTTATGTTGCCAAGTTTGGTGTCTCTGCGTTGGATGGTTTCTCTGTCTCTGTCAGTCGTTCGATGACGGGACCTCCTTTATATAATAGATTACGAAAATAAAAACTGAATTACCGTGTCGCGGAAGGATACACGTCTTAAAAGCATGTGACCAACATGAAAAGATTGGAAAGCTCTGCTCCAAGGCCTGCTGAGGTATTTTGTGGGAGTGCAACTTTGGATCTTTGTGCTCTGTTGATGATATCTGCATAAAATAACTTTCCCTGCCCACTAAAATGCTTGAGTTGGCAGAGGATCCATCTTTCCTTCTACCACATGTGCCCTGTCCTCCCAGAAAGATACTATAGAGCAGGGGTCAGGAACCTATGGCCTGGGAACCAGATGTGGCTCTTTTCATGATTGCATCTGGCTCTCCAGAGCACCCTGGGCCTCGGTTTCCCAGCATGCAGCGGGGAGGAGTGATGCAAATGCGCTGCGACTGCTGCTTCCGTGCCGCCATCGCCGCCTCTTCCTCATCCCCTGCTGCTCTCGGGGCCCTGCGCCCTCTTCGCCGGGGATGGCGGAGCCCGGCGGCGGCGCCTCGTCTTCCTCTTTGTACTCCACCACGGGCCTCGGGGGATGTCATGGACCCGGCCTCGCTGCCCTCGGGGAATGCCCAGCTCATCGCCCTCATTGTCGGGCAGATCAAGAGCCGCGGCCTCTTCAACACCTTCCAGAGGGACTGCCTCACCAATGTTGACACTAAGGTCCACCTTGACCCTGCGCCCTCCTCTTTCCTTTCTTTCTTTCTTCCTCTTCCTTTCTTTTTCCTCTCTTTTTCTTTCATTATTTTTCCTCTCTCTCTCCCTACCTGCTTTCCTCCTTCCCTCTTCGTTCCTTCCTTCTTCTTCGTTCCTTCCTTTCTCCCCTTCCTTCCTTTCTCTCCTTCCTTTTTCCTCCCTCTCTACCCTTCCTTCTTTCCTCCATTCTCCCTCTTCCTTCCTTCCTTTCCTTCTCTCCTTCACCCTTTCCTTCCTTTTCCCTCCCTCTCCCCTTCCTTCTTCTATTCTTTTCCCCAAGTCTTCCTTTCCTTCTCCTTCCTTGCTTTTCACTTCCCTCTCTCTTCCCTTCTTTCTTTTCTTCTTTTCCCTTCATTATTTAACTTTTTCCTCACTCCCTTTCCTTTCTTTCCCCCACCCTTTCCTTTCCTCCCTTCCCATTTCCTTCTTTCTTTTCCCCTCCTTGTCTCTCTCCTGCTTTTCTTTTCTTCCTTTTCCATAGTTGGTTCTTTTCTTTCTTCCTCTCCCCCTCCCTTCTTTATTTCCTCTTTATTTATTTATTTCCCCCTTTCTTCTGTCTTCTCTTTCTTCCCAGTGTCCAGAGCCAGGTCTGAAGTGTCTCATCATTCTGCCGGGGGAATCCTTTTCTCATAGTATGTACGTATATACTCACATTTAGTTGAATTCAGTCTTAAAATATATTATATATATTATATGGCTCTCACTGGAATAAATTTCCAAATATTTTGCTTTCATGGCTCTCAAAAAGGTTCCCGACCCTTGCATTAGAGATTATCTAGTGTTCTCCCATGCTGACGGTTTAGGAGACAGTCACAGACTGAGTACCTTCAGTCAGAAGCAGGGATGAGCTTAGGACAGTGTTTCCCAACCAGTGTGCCGTGAGTGACCATCAGATGTGCCGTGGGAATTTTGGAACCTCCAGGAAGAGGGGGGGGGAGAGAGTCTAGTGTGTTGAAGTATAAAAACCTTAAGAAACCTACCTCTATAAAAGCACAAAATTACAAACACCCCCTCCCCACCCGTTGTCTACTTGGTCTCTCCCTCTCCATGCATTGGGAAGGCCCGCCTCCCTTTCCCCAAGTAGAGACGTCCTCTTGCCTCTTGGGGGTTCTGTGTGGGAAATTTGGCCCAGTTCTATCATTGGTGGGGTTCAGAATGCTCTTTTATTGTAGGAGAACTATAAATCCCAGCAACTACAACTCCCAAATGTCAAGATCTATTTCCCCTGAACTCCATTTGCGTTCATATTTGGGCATATTGAGTATTCACGCCAAGTTTGGTCCTGATCCAACATTGTTTGAGTCCACCGTGCTCTCTGGATATAGGTGAAATAGAACTCCAAAACTCAAGGTCAATGCCCACCAAACTCTTATAGCACTTTCTGTTGATTATGGGAGTTCTGTGTGGGAAGTTTGTGTCTTTGTGGGAAGTTTGTGTCTTTCTGCCAGTCCTGCCAGGATATCGATGTTGTGTTCATCGAAACAGGCCCAGGTTTCACACTAAGTGTATAAATACATTCAAAAACATATTAACTATATGTATTACTGTGTTAGAGTGTCATTTTGTGTCATTTTGATTGGTAGTGTGCCCCAGGATTTGGCAAATGTAAAAAGTGTGCTGCGGCTCAAAAAAGGTTGGGAAACACTGGCTTAGGAGATATGGATCCTGCTACAGCCTGGCATAGCCAGTGTGGTGGAATGGTCCAAGTGTTGGACTATGACCCTGGAAACCAGGATTTGATAACCCAATGAACCTCAGAAACTCACTAGATGCTCTTGGGCACATCACACTCTTTGGCTTCAGAAGAAGGCATAGGCAAACCTTCTCTGAACAAATCTGGCCAAGAAAACCGTGTAATGGGGCCATCTTAAGCCCTTTCTACACTACCATATAATCCAGATTATCAAAACAGAAAATCCACACTTGAACCTGGATAATCCGGTTCAAAACAGATAATTTGGATTTTATAAGGCAATGTAGATCCAGCCTTAGAATTGTCATACGTTGGAAATGACTTGACGGCAAACAACAACAACGGGGATCTTGGCCCGTGCTTGGGACCCTCCCCCACACCGGCGTGGCTTCCCAAGGGCGGTGGGGTGGGCAGATGACGGTCGGCTAAAGATGGCGAACGACCTTGAAGACGCTGGAGCAAACCAGATGTCTTCACCCTCCAAGGACCAGAAGTCTACGACGAACTCACAAGGGAAACCATGTAAGCGACTCCGGAAACATCGGCGTAAGAAGAGGAGCACTCAAGAGCCAGCTTCCGACCCCCAGAGGAGCGCCGGGAAACCTCCCACGCCACCCAGGCCGGTGATTTACCGCAACCACAGAGCTCCTAAGACTTCAAGGACCTCGGCTGACCCACCATGGTGGAGGAAGCCTAGAGCAGTGTTTCCCAACCTTTTTTGAGCCGCGGCACATTTTTTACATTTACAAAATCCTGGGGCACACCACCAACCAAAATGACACAGAATGACACTCTAACACAGTAATACATATAGTTAATATGTTTTTAAATGTATTTATACACTCTAAAACCTGGGCCTGTTTCGATGAACGCAACATAGAAATCCTGGCAGGAATGGTAGAAAGACACAAACTTCCCACACAGAACTCCCATAACCAAGAGAAAATGCTATAAGAGTTTGGTGGGCATTGACCTTGGGTTTTGGAGTTGTAGTTCACCTATATCCAGAAAGCACTGTGGACTGAAACAATGTTGGATCAGGACCAAACTTGGCATGAATACTCAGTATGCCCAAATGTGAACACAGATGGAGTTTGGGAAAAATAGACCTTGACATTTGGGATTTACAGTTTCTGGCATTTATAGTTAACACACAATCAAAGAGCATCCTGAACTCTTGCAACAAGGTGAACCAAACTTGGCATATTGAACTCTCATTACCAACAGAAAGTACTGAAAGGGTATTGGAGGTTCCAATTTCCCACGGCACACCTGATGATCGCTCACGGCACACTAGTGTGCCACGGCACTCTGGTTGGGAAACACTGGCCTAGAGTGTACAAGTCTAGGACATTCTGGGGTCTGAGCTCTGGAAGCTGGAGCAGATCAGACACCTCTAAGTCACCGGGACCAGAGGGTATAGACCAGGGGTGCTCACACTTTTTCAGCATGGGAGCTACTGATTAAAAAACCAAGTCCCAAAGATCACCTACCCAGAAATGTAAAACGTATAACTATTTTCTTATTTATTTATTTATTTATATTTATTATTCATTTTTATGTACCGCTCCTTCCAGCAGGCTCGGGGCAGTTTACATGAAATGAAGTTATAAAACATCAACATTTCAATTTAATAACAACAATATAAAACAGCATAAAAATACATCCAACCACCCCATTTCTCCCACACTGCCGTATTACCACACATATTATCAGCCAGAAAGTAAGGCTTTTGAACTGCAAGGCCATTTAATACGCAGCAAGGTAAACAAAGGGGCATGCAAAAATACATCCAACCACCCCATTTCTCCCACATTTCCATATTCCCCAACATATATTTCTCAAGGAACAAAGCAAGCAGAGAGGCTTTGGAGCTAAAAGGCCATTTTAAACATTAAAAATAAACAAAGAGACATGCCACAGAACAATCAAGCACCCACCCCAAAGTAAAAAGACCGACCTTTGAGATGCAGTAAGGAAATGACCCCAAAGCGTCCTTCTTCTTCTCCTCCGTCGTTGCTCCTATTTCCACGCCGCCAGCATGCGTGCCGCCTTCAAGAGCTCACGAGAAGTCAGAGAGGCAGAATGGGGGCTTCTACGCATGCGCGCGGGGCCAGCCATGCAGGCCCGCTCCTTTTGGTCTCCTACGACTCTGAGTGGCTGGAGAAGGACGGAGGGAGGAGGAGGAATCCAAAAGAGGGGGCCCATTCTGCCTCTTGGACCCTGGAGCTTTTGGAGGCGGCGCGCGAGCAGGGAGCGGGGAGGAGCAATGACGGAGGACTTCTTTGCAGCGTGCAGGGGCGCGTGAAGAGGACCAACAGCAAAAAACCTGGTCAGGGGCCTGAAGATCACCAGGATGAGGCCTGAAGATCACCCTGGTGATCCCGATCACCATTCTGAGCACCCCTGGTATAGACGGTGACTCTTTAGGAGCTCCGAAGCTCCCTTCCTTTGATTGTATGACAGATCTTACGGCTAGACGATTCTCTCAGCCTGCACAGGACCTGAGTTGTAATTCGGTCCCATGTCTTTGCTACTGATTCTTTGAATGTTGTATACCCCTTTCATCTTCCCTTCCCCTGCCTATGTATCCACTCTATCTTTTCCGTGTTGCTGTTGTTATGTGTCAAACTCTGTAAACCGCTCCAAGCCCTCGGGGAGTGGCGGCATAAAAGTTGGGAGCATAAATAAATAAATAAATAAATAAACAAACAAACAACCTTCTGCATAAGATCCAATGGAAGATCTCCTTGGCTAATGGGGGAGAGACAGAGAAAAACTAACTTATGAACCCCCAGCATTCCCCAGCTTGCACAGGCCACCATGCAACAGGGACTCTGAAAGCTGTAGTCCGGCAAATCCAAGCTCTCTTCCCCTCTCCTGGTGGAGATGGCAACTACACTGTGAGTGCTTTCCAACAAAACTCAAGCTCAACTCCCGCCACACTATCAACGCATGGCAACCCCATAAATTCCACAGGGTTTCCTTAGGCCAGTGTTTCTCAACCTGGGGGTCGGGACCCCTGGAGGGGTCACGAGGGGGTATCAGAGGGGTCGCCAAAGACCATCAGTAAATACAGTATTTTCTGTTGGTCATGGGGGTTCTGTGTGGGAAATTTGGCCCAATGCTATCATTGGCGGGGTTCAGAATGCTCTTTGATTGTAGGTGAACTATAAATCCCAGCAACTACAACTCCCAAATGACAAAATCAATCCCTGCACCCCCCAATCCCACCAGTACGAAAAATCTATGTGCAATGGTTATTTCTGCCAAATTTGGTCCAGTGAATAAAAATACCCCCTGCATATCAGATATTTACATTACGATTCATAACAGGAGCAAAATTACAGTTATTAAGTAGCAACGACAATGTTATGGTTGGGGGTCACCACAACATGAGGATCTGTATTAAGGGGTCACAGCATTAGGAAGGCTGAGAACCACTGCCTTAGGCAAAGAATCCTCAGAGGTGATTTCATCTGTTCAGACCTATTTAATATTGCCTACAGCAGCTGATACTCATTGGCAATCCCCCATTCAAGTATTCCTCCGCACCTCCCGCCCTCCACAAACACTGACTTTTATTATATACATAGATTATTCGAATTTCTATACCGCCACTCCCCGAAGGCTCGGAGCGGTTTACAACAGAATAATACAGTTAACAGTAAATAACCACAAACATACAAACATATAATAGATAAGCAGTTTACAATTAACTACCTAATTGGGAGTACATCTACAACGTGGAACTAATGCAGTTTGATACCGCTGCTGAGTTCTGGTTTCCCAATGCCTTGGTGAGCCTTCTCTGCCAAAGAGTGCCTGCTGGGGCCCCTCCACACACACAGCCAGGTCACCCCGAATATCAAGGCGAGTAATCCACAATACCTGCTTTGAACTGGGTATCTGAGTCCACACTGCCCTAGAACCCAGCTCAATGTGGATTTCCCTCCTTCCTTCCTTCTATCCTTTCTCTTCTTTCCTTTCTTCTTTCTATCCTTTCTCTTCCCTCCTTCCTTCCTTCCTTTTTCCTATCCTTTCTCTTCCTTCCTTCCTTCTTTCTATCCTTTCTCTTCCTTCCTTCCTTTTTTTCTATCCTTTCTCTTCCTTCCCTCCTTCCTTCTTTCTATCATTTCTCCTCCTTCCTTCCTTCTATCCTTTCTCTTCCTTCCTTCCATCCTTTCTTTTCTTCCTTCTTTCTATCCTTTCTCTTCCTTCCCTCCTTCTTTCTATCCTTTCTCTTCCTTCCTTCCTTTTTTCTATCCTTTCTCTTCCTTCATTCCTTCTTTCTATCCTTTCTCTTCCTTCCTTCCTTTTTTCTATCCTTTCTCTTCCTTCCCTCCTTCCTTCTTTCTATCATTTCTCCTCCTTCCTTCCTTCTATCCTTTCTCTTCCTTCCTTCCATCCTTTCTTTTCTTCCTTCTTTCTATCCTTTCTCTTCCTTCCCTCCTTCTTTCTATCCTTTCTCTTCCTTCCTTCCTTTTTTCTATCCTTTTTCTTTCTTCATTTTCATTCCTTCTTTCTATCCTTTCTCTTCCTTCCTTCCTTTTTTCTATCCTTTCTCTTCCTTCCCTCCTTCCTTCTTTCTATCATTTCTCCTCCTTCCTTCCTTCTATCCTTTCACTTCCTTCCTTTTCTTCCTTCTTTCTATCCTTTCTCTTCCTTTCTTCCATCCTTTCTTTTCTTCCTTCTTTCTATCCTTTCTCTTCCTTCCCTCCTTCTTTCTATCCTTTCTCTTCCTTCCTTCCTTCCTTTTTTCTATCCTTTCTCTTCCTTCTTTCCTTCTTTCTATCCTTTCTCTTTCCTTCCTTCCTTTTTCTATCCTTTCTCTTCCTTCCCTCCTTCCTTCTTTCTATCATTTCTCCTCCTTCCTTCTATCCTTTCACTTCCTTCCTTTTCTTCCTTCTTTCTATCCTTTCTCTTCCTTCCCTCCTTCTTTCTATCCTTTCTCTTCCTTCCTTCCTTTTTTCTATCCTTTCTCTTCCTTCCTTCCTTCTATCCTTTCTCTTCCTTCTTTCCATCCTTTCTTCTTTCCTTCCTTCTTTCTATCCTTTCTCTTCGTTCCTTCTTTCCATCCTTTCTCTTCCTTTCTTCTGTCCTTTCTCTTCCTTCCCTCCTTCCTTCTTTCTTTCCTTCCTTCTTTCTATCCTTTTTCTTCCTTCTTTCCATCCTTTCTCTTCCTTCCCTCATTCCTTCTTTCTTGCCTTCCTTCTTTCTATAATTTCTCCTCCTTCCTTCCTTTTTTCTATCCTTTCTCTTCCTTCCTTCTTTCCATCCATCCCTCCTTCTTTCTTTCTTTCCTTCCTTCCTTTTATTTCTCCTCCTTCCTTCTTTCCTTTCTCTTCCTTCTTTCTATCCATCCTTTCTTCTTTCCTTCCCTCTTTCTTTCCTTTCTCTTCCTTCCTTCTATCCATCCTTTCTTCTTTCCTTCCTTCTTTCCATCCTTTTTCTTCCTCCCTTCCTCCCTGCCTCCCTCTTTTCCTTCCTTCCTCCTTTCCTTCCTTCCCTCCTTCCTCCCTTCCTTCCCTCGCTCCCTGCCACTCACCAGACTGCCACCCTGGCCTTGGGGTACCGGAGCCTGTCGAGGCAGGCCAGGGCGTGGGGCAGGGAGCCGGCGGCGTTCCTGGCCAGGAGGGCGAGGAAGACGGTGGGCTGCTGCAAGGCGGACTCGGGCAAAGGGGGGCCCTGCCAGCCGCCCACGGGCGCCTCCCCTTCCTCCTCCCCGGCCCCAAGGGACAAGGACAGCTGAGGCAGGAGCAGGAGCAGCAGCCTCAGGCCGCAGGGAGAGGGAACGCGCGCGCTGCCTGCAGCCATCTTCCAGGACGAGGCTGCCGCCGCCTCGCTCGCTCGCGCTCTCGCTCCACTTCGCTCCAAGAGGAGCAGCAGCAGCAGGAGGAGGAGGAGCCGCTCCCGGGCCACCTGAGGATTGGTGGGCCAGCCCCGCCGCCCGGCCCTCTCTCTCCTGGGGCAGCTCGGGAGGAGGAGGGGGAGGAGGAGGCACATCAAAACAAACAAAGCGTGCTTTCTCTCTCTTCCCGGCGGGACAGGAGGACGCGCATGCGGAGCCCTGGCGAAGGGAGGGAGGGAGGAAAGAGGGAGGGAGGAGGAAGGAGGGAGGGAGGAGGAGGAAGGAGGGGAGGGAGGAGGAGGAGGAGGAAGGAAGAAGGGGAGGGGGAGGAAGAGAGGGAGGAGGGAGAAAGGGAGGAAGAGGGGGAAGGAAGGAAGAAGGGGAGGGAGGAGGAAGGAAGGAAAGGAGGGAGGAAGGGAGAAGGGAGGGAGGGGGAGGAGGGAGGAGGAGGGAGGAAGAGGGGGGGGGAGGGAGGAAGAAGGAGGGAGGGAGGAAGGAGGAGGAGGAAGGAAGGAAGAGAGGGTGGAAGGAAGAGGGGGAGGGGAGGAAGCAAGGAAGAGGGAGAAGGAAGGAAGAAGAAGGAAGGAGGAGGAGAGGGGAGGGGAGGAGGGAGGGAGGGGAGGAAGAGAGGGAGGGAGGAAGGAAGGAAGAGGGGAAGAGAGGGAGGGAGGAGGGAGGAAGAAGATGGGGAGGGAGGAAGAGAGGGAGGGGGGATGGAGGAAGAGAGGAAGGGGGAGGGAGGAAGAAGGGGAGGAGGGGAAGGAAGAGGGGGAAGGGAGGGAGAGGGAAGGGCAAGGGGGAAGAGGGGAGGGGATGGATGAAGAGAGAGGGGGGAGAAAGGAAGGAGGAGGGGGAAGGAAGGAAGAAGGGAGGGAGGGAGGAAGAGAGGGAGGGGATGGAGGAAGGAAGGGGGAGGGAGGAAGAGAGGGAGGGAGGGGGAGGGAGGAAGGACCAGCAGCTGGAGGGGGAGGAGGAGTGGAGCGCCCTGCCCAGGCCCTCTTTCGGGTCAAGGAAACAGAGCCTGGGTCCACACTGCCCTATCGCCCAGGATCTGGTGGTCCCAGAGTGCCTGCTCCTTCTTTAGCCCCCAGTTTGTGGGAGGGTGGTTTTCAAAGACAGGAAGAGCAGACAATGACCCCCTCTGTGGAGCCCCCACTCTTGGTCCCCTTTCTGTGAAGACCTTGACTTCACAAACTCAACCACAAATGCACATTTCTGGCTAAGGACGGAGTCCCTCCCATTCGGACTACAACATTGTAGTGTTATATTCCATTTTAACGGTCATGGCAGCATCCGACCTCTGGGATTCTAGATTTGACCATTGATGTCCTCAACCAAAGAGTTCCTTTTGTGCCTCTGACCAAATCACAAACGCCACAAGATGTGATCAACGCAGGTAAAGTGCAATGGCAGAGGGATCATCGGGCCAGGAAGGAGGGTGTGAGGAGGCAGAAGGAAGCCCCGCCTCCGCTGGCTCCTCACAGCGCGCCCTCCTTTGAGTCAAGGAAGGACGGCGCGAGGAGGAGGAAGGATAGGAAGTCCCGCCCCCGCCGCCTCCTCCTCATGGCGCGCCCTCCTTCTTTGAGACAAGAAAGGAGGGCGCATGCAGGAGGAGGAAAGAAAGGAAGCCCCCGGGCCCTCGCGGTGCGCCCTCCATCCTTGACTCAAGGAAGGAGGGCGCGAGGAGGAGGAGGAGGGAAGCCCCGCCCCCAGGGCCGCAGCCGGGCATGTGCAGCAGGAGGGTGCGAGCGCCACTGCCTCCTCCGCCATGTTCCTGGATGCCACGCATGTCCCGCAGCGGCCCCGTGGGCTTCCCTCCGCCTCCTCCTCACACCCTCCTTCCTTGACAAGGGGGCAGGAGCGATGGCGAGGGGGGAGGAGCCATTCCCTCCTTCCCCGCCCCCTCGCAGCTCACTCCCCCCACCCTCCCCCGAGAGAGAGTCCTCTCCATGCCGCGCGTCGCGGTTTTGTTTCAACATTTTTTTGGTCTGTGAACTGTGCCCCCCTTGGCTTGCACCCCTAGGCCATGGCCTAGGGTGGCCTTATGGGTAATCCGGGCCTGGAAAGATCCTGATTTATTTAGGCTTCAGTCTTCTGTTTGTCCAGTTCCTTGTCAGCCCAGGATTAAACTAATCAGGAACTAATAAACAACACTAAAAAAAAAACATACTTTCCAGCCATTTTCCAAATATTTTGGAATATCATCCCCAATCGGAACTGCCCGTCTCCATTTTTTTTACTGGCAGGCAAGCTTAGCCATCCACCCGCTATAGTTCAGGCTATGTACAGCCCAATCTCGCGCATGTTTGCTCAGACATAAATGCTGTCAAAGCCAATCGTGCTTGACATCCAAGAAAGTGCCTCTTGGACTGTAGCTCTCGTGTGCCAGGAAGATAATCTGGGTTTGTAGCCAAAGTACACCTGGGCTCCAAATTCCTCTGGGTAAATCAACCAAGGAGTCTCAAAACTGCAATAAAAATCAAACTTTCCCTCCTACCAGTTCTCTATCATCATTAGATTGACAGATCTATCAGATAGAAAACTATTCCTAAGTGAGAATTCTGACTACTGAGCCCAAATGTAAACGAAAACTCATCCAGTGGTCCCAAGGAAATTTTTACTAAAAGTCTTTGCGGGATTCTTTAAAGAGGAGTTATTCCAGTTAAACTGTCAAGTTATACACACTTACCTGGGAGTAACCCTGAATATTTCTCTGCCACCGCTGTCTTGGCACTGCCCCCTCAAGGCTGGAAAACCCGTGGAAGAGCTGAAGCTGGGGGGGGGGGTGGGGGCGGGGCATGGCGCGGCCTGGCTCCTCCCCCTCCCCCGGCTTCGGCACGTCCAGCAGCTGCTCCCAGCAGGCCACCATCCCCCAGCCGTTCTTTACTGTGTTAGAGTGTCATTTTGTGTCATTTTGGTTGGTGGTGTGCCTCCGGATTTTTTTAATGTTAAGTGTGCCGCGGCTCAAAAAAGATTGGGAAAGGACTCCCGGCCAGGCGAAGATGGCGGCAGGACGGGCACTCTAGGGCTCCCTGGGGTGTCACCTGCTTTTCGGGCTGGAGGGCGATCTACGCCCTCCCTCCTCACGGACAGAAGCGTCCGAGACGAGCGTGAAGCCGGCGGACGGGGTTCGGCGGCTCCAAAGATCTCTCCCTCCCCAAGAGGAGAGATTGAGAGGGCCCGGACCGACGTCACTGCGGCGAGCGAGCCGGGAAGCGGGTGGCGGGTGGCGACCCGCACTCACTGCCAGCCCAGCCCGGCCTCCCCCTCCTCCCCACCTTAAGCAGAGGGCAGGAGGCTACAGAAGAGTCGAGGAGGAAGGAGGTCGTAAGTACATGGGGGATCAGCGGCCCGTGCACGGCACTGGGGAGGCGATACTGGAGGCGGAAGGGAAGAGTGTGGGCAAACAACGGGGCTTCCAACAGCTGCACGGAACCCCCCCCCCACATTAAGGGGATCGGGGCCCCATAAAGGGCAATAAAAATCCAGCAAACAGGCCATACAGAGGGGCAGCCAACCATTCCTGGCAAAGGAAGAGGGTGAAGGAGGAAAAGAGCTGGTGGGTGCCAAAATGGCGGATGAGCTCTGATAGCCCCAGGAGCAGGGAGGAAGAAGAGCTTTTCGGCGGGAGCGCCATCTTGGAAGGGGAAAAAAGACATACTTTCGAGAGTAAAACAGAGTAAAGCACAACTGACAGCAAAAAGATGGCGGCGCTACATGAATGGGCCCCAGAAGCGGAAGAGAGGATGAGAAGGCGGGGTCGGAGACCAGAATAGTAAGGGGTAACTTTGGGGGACATTCTCACAGAAATACGAAGGTTGGGGGAAGCTCAAGATGGACTCCTGCAGACGACCGACTCTATAGTGACGAGGCAAGAGAGGCAGATCAAAGCGATCCAGGAGCACTCCCAACATGCAAGATCAGAACCAACCGGAGAAACACTTCCCACAAAGAGGGAACTGATGACCATCTATGAAGATGGAAAAGAAGCGCCTCAGGCCAAGGGAAAAAACGTAACAATACGTGAAGGTGGAGTGATGAGAGGGGAAGAGATTAAAAAACAGCAAGAAACATCAGAAGAAAGCGAACTCCATTTCAAAAAGAGAGGAAGTTCCACTGGAAGTGCCAAGAACGAATAAGAAAGATTCCAAAATCTCTGCCCCCCAAAAAAGAGAAGAGGGGAAAAACCAAGAAGATGTTGCACCTTCCAAAAGTTCCACCCTGGTTGCAGATAAGAACAAAGACAAAAAGATAGGGACGCAGCCCAATAGGAAGAGAAGCGGGATGAGATCAGCCCAACAAAAAGGAAAGAAAAATCTAAAGAAAAGGTGTTTTTACCCTCTAGAGTTGTATTTTAGTCATCTGAGATGTGACGAACTGGAAATGGATGTAAAAAGCCTCGAATCTCCTAAAGCAGTGTTTCTCTACCTTCCTAATGCTGCGACCCCTTAATACAGTTCCTCATGTTGTGGTGACCCCTAACCATTATTTTCATTGCTACTTCATAACTGTATTTTTTGAGGGGGGAGTGTTGATTTTGTCATTTGAAGTTTCTGGGATTTATAGTTCACCTACAATCAAAGAGCATTCTGAACTCACCAAGAATGGAATTGAACCAAACTTGGAACACAAAACTCCCATGACCAACAGCAAATACTGGAAGGGTTTGGTGGACATTGACCTTGAGTTTGGGAGTTGTAGTTCACCTACACCCAGAGAGCACTATAGACTCAACGATTATGGATCTGGACCACACTTGACACGAATCCTCAATAAACCCAAATGTGAACACTGGTGGAGTTTGGGGAAAATAGATCTTAACATTTGGGAGTTGTAGTTGCTGGGATGTATAGTTCACCTACAATCAAACAGCCCCTTGCACCTCACCAATGATAGAATTGGCTCAAACTTCCTACACAGAACCCTCATGCCTTGAAGGGACTAGCCTCCATTCCACCTTACACACTTTCCCTCACCCACACATGCGCATCATGCTGCCATGCGCCAAGCACACCTGCTCTCCCCTCCCTGCTTGGAGTCTCAGAAACAGCCCTGGGAGGCCTGCCAATCACCGCAGAGTAGAGCTTTAGGTGGGAGAATTCACAGTCTGTCTCCAAAAAGAAAGAGAAGGACAAGCAGAGAGATCTTCAACCTTCTCTGCCAAAGGGCTTCCTAAGACCATCATAAGTACTGTATATGTTTTCTGATGGTCTTTGGCGACCCCTCTGAAACCCTCTTGCGACCCCCCTGGGGGTCCCGACCCCCAGGTTGAGAAACACTGTTCTAAAGAGAACGGTTAGAAAGGGGACTGAGGAAGATGAAGGGGTACAGACCTAGCTATATTAAAGGACAAGGAACGGACAATGAATACCAAACAGGGACTGTACAAGATAAACAAGACGAACCCAAGAAAAAGGACGCTAGAAGAAAACTCGTTACCCCTATTTCTATCCTTTCTCAACACCCTTATCCATTACTATCCGACCCAGCTCCCTGACCAGTCTCCCACCGCGACCGCCCTGAACCCCCAGCCCTCTCTTCCCCTCACCCCCTATAACCCCAGTTCGCCCTACCCCAAAACCACCCTCCGATCTGTACGTATCCAAAACTTTCAATGAAAATTTAATTTAAACAAAAAGATTGGGAAACACTGCACTAGAAAACACTACTCATTTTCATTTTGTCAGTGTGTAGTCACCAATATTTTTGAAGGGCGCACTTGTGCAGAAAATCTCGATGCTGCAACTCCCAGTGACATCATATTAAAATTTGAAATAATTACATTGTTGACCTACTGCTACCACAATCCCTAGCGCTGATATAAACTTGCCTCTAAGTAAATATGTAACTGCAGTGCCCAAACTGTAGTGCCCAGAAAATTGGATCTCTATAAAACCACAAATACAACAGCTATTTAATGAGAAATACATTTAATATACATAGGACAGTTTCTTACAAAATGTGCATACATTTACCACCGTCATACCATGCCATCCTCCTCACATTATGTTTTAAATTAACATTCCCAAGAAGTCCAAAAGGAGCCAGTCCAGGAGCGACAATTTGGGGGATGATTTTTGATCACACTACAGGAGCGTTTTTAATACATGACTTTGAAACACACATTTGTCGTTATTTCCATTTTAATTACAAGGGAAAAAAGAGGTAAAAGCATGATTTTATTCAGTACCTCGTAAAAACACAGTAAAGTTGCCAGCTGCAATGGTCGAGTCTGAACAGATGTTATTTATTTATTACGCTTTTCCTATAGCAGAGCTCAGAATGACTTCCGAATTGTTTCTGGCCAGCCGGTCATCATCTAGTTCAGTGTATCCCAACCAGTGTGCCGTGGCACACTAGTGTGCCGTGAGCGATCATCAGGTGTGTTGTGTGAAATTGGAAACTCCAATACCCTTTCTTCCCCCTCCTGCCGAACACTTTTTCTTCTCCACTCAGGTTCCCTTCTTCCCAGCCTCGCTCTGCTTGCTTTGCCTCGCTTTGCTCTGGGGCGAGTCTGCGCAGTAGCGCCCGCACAGGTCACGTCTTCCTACCTCCCCCCTCCCCTCCTGAACACGCTCACGGTGCCCCCTCGGATCAAAATGGCGGCAGAAGTGGCAGTGTAGAAGAAAAAGTAAGTGTTCGGCAGGAGGGGGAAGAAAGGGCGTGAAGGGGAAGGGGGAGGAAGAGGTCTCTGCTGAAAGCTGGCATGGGCAAACTTGGACCTTCCAGGTGTTTTGGACTCCCAACTCCCACCATTCCTTGCAGCCTCAGGCTCTATTCCTCCCCCCCTCAGCCACTTAAGCAGGAAAGGGCCTCAGCCTGTTAGGAATGGTGGGAGTTGAAATCCAAAGCACCCAGAGGGCCGAAGTTTTCCCATGCCTGTTTTAGGGACCTTAAAGTGGTGAGCCTCCTTCCAACATTGTGATTCTGGATAGAAAACAAACAACAACATAACATAACAATGTTTGAGTCCACAGTGCTCTCTGGGTGTAGGTGAACTACAACTTCCAAACTCAAGGTCAATTCCCAAGCAAACCCTTTCAGTACTTTCTGTTGGTCATGAGAGTTCAATATGCCAAGTTTGGTTCAATTCCATTGTTGCAAGTTTTCAGGATGCTCTTTGATTGTGTGTTAACTATAAATCCCAGAAACTGTAACTCCCAAATGTCAAGGTCTATTTTCGCCAAACTCCATCTGTGTTCACATTTGGGCATATTGAGTATTCATGTCAAGTTTAGTCCTGATCCAACATTGTTTGAGTCCACAGTGCTCTCTGGATATAGGTGAACTACAACTCCAAAACTCAAGGTCAATGCCTACCAAACTCTTATAGTATTTTCTCTTGGTTATGGGAGTTCTGTGTGGGAAGTTTGTGTCTTTCTGCCATTCCTGCCAGGATTTCTATGTTGTGTTCATCGAAACAGGCCCAGGTTTCACACTGAGTGTATAAATACATTTAAAAACATATTAACTATATGTATTACTGTGTTAGAGCGTCATTTTGTGTCATTTTTGGTTGGTGGCGTGCCCCAGGATTTTGTAAATGTAAAAAATGTGCCGCGGCTCAAAAAAGGTTGAAAAACACTGCCGTAGGTAACCTGGACTATGTAGGTCAAAACCAACACTTTGTGCTTCACCCGGAAACTAATTGGCAGCCAATGAAGTGATTTAGTATAGGTGGAATATGCTCACTCCTGGATGCTCCTGTGACCAATCTCTCTGCTGTGTTTTAAAGCGCCTATATTTACTCGAATCGAATGTGCCATCAAATCTAATGCGTGCTGTGGCTCAAAAAAGGTTGGGAAACACTGTTCCAGTTGATACTCAGGGCTATTTAGCATCAACGGGAGAGAGCTCCTGGAGGAAAACACTGGGAAAACAAGTCCTGAAGTTCAGATCATCCTTTTATTAAATTTAATAGGTGGTCTCTAGAATGTCAATGAAATGGTGAATTTTGAAATCCAGGCACTTCCCGTTGCTACATCCCAAGAATAACTTTTAAAATGTATGTAACTGTTGACTTAAAGCTCTCCTCCCTCTCTCTGTTACATGCGTAACTGACTACAATATAAAGGGGCTGCAGTGGCGCAATGGGTAAAACCAGTGTTTCTCAACCTGGGGGTTGGGACCCCCAAGGGGGTCGGAAGAGAGTTTCAGAGGGGTCGCCAAAGACCATCAGAAAACAAATATTTCTGCTGGTCTTAGGAAGCCCTTTGGCAGAGAAGGTTGAAGATCTCTCCGCTTGTCTTTCTCTTTCTTTTTGGAAACAGACTGCGAATTCTCCCACCTAAAGCTCTCCTCTGCTGTGATTGGCAGGCCTCCCAGCCAAGGGGAGGGCTGTTTCTGAGACTCCCAAGTGGGGAGGGGAGAGCAGGCATGCTTGGCGCATGGCAACATGATGCGCATGTGTGGGGTGAGGGAGAGTGTGTGAGCTGAGATGGAGGCTCACGCGAGCTAATCCCTTCAAGGCATGAGGGTTCTGTGTAGGAAGTTTGACCCAATTCTATCATTGGTGGAGTGCAAGGGGCTCTTTGATTGTAGGTGAACTATAAATTCACAAAAGAAACAAATTGCACGTTATATCAATGTTATTGTTTAAGTCAATAGCAACAGATTGTATAGAAGTTAACACTTAGCAAGCTTAGCAATAATTGAAGTAAATAATAATTCTGTGTTTCAATACACTGTTCAAATATAGAAATACATAGCACAAAATAACAGCCTATTGGCAAATTACGCTTTCCCCTGTTTGGGAGATGTAGTACACGCAAGTTCAAAAGCACAGTGGCGAAATACAACCTTACTCAAAAGAAATCCCTGGGTCACGTCTAAACCCTTAGAATGATATCTGTAATTAATGTCAGGATGATTCCAAAATTCAAATAGTCACTGAGTAGGTGGGATGAATTGCAACTTGCGGTGATACTCAGCGTTGAGCTTCAAGTCAAATCAGGAAGCCGAAGGGCGAAGCGGGACGCTGGTCGCGAAAAACCGCAAATGAAAGGCCAGAGCCGCAAAGATGTCGCGAAAGCCTCCCAAGCGGGGGAAGAGGCGTAGCCGTGGCTATCGCCGTAGCCGGCGACAGTAGCGCTGTGCCAGTGCCTGGCGTTCCGGTCGTTCGAAAATTCTTCTTCAGGGCTCGCAGCGGATATTTCTTCAAACCCCATGGGTATTCATCTTTAAATTAAAGGAATTAATTATAGAAAATCTTGTAATTCAAATCTACTGCACACACAAACGGTTGAGACATCAATGGTTGCCATATAGTTACCATCAATTGTCGAATATCTATCCTGGGGAGATCCTCCGATGCCATCCAGTGGGGGAATGGTACTAGAGTGTGAAAGATGCAAGACGTTTGAAGAAATATCCGCTTGCGAGCCCTGAAGAAGAATTTTCGAAACGACCCGGAACGCCAGGCACGGCACAGTGCTACTGTCATCGGCTACGGCGATAGCCCGCGACTACCCTCTTCCCCGCTTGGGAGGCTTTCACATCTTTGCGTGCTCTGGCCTTTCATTTGCGGCTTTTTCAGCGTGCCCCGTCGCCTCTCGCTTCTCTGATTTGACTTTGAAGCTCAACGCTGAGTATATCGCATAGTTGCAATTCATCCACCTACTCAGTGACTATTTGAATTTTGGAATCATCCTGACATTAATTACAGATATCATTCTAAGGGTTTAGACGTGACCCAGGGATTAGTTTGAGTAAGGTTGTATTTCTCACTGTGCTTTTTGAACTTGCGTGTACTACATCTCCCAAACAGGGGAAAGCTAATTTGCCAATAGGCTGTTATTTTGTGCTATGTATTCTATATTTGAACAGTGTATTGAAACACAGAATTATTATTTACTTCATTATTGCTAAGCTTTGCTAAGTGTTAACTTCTATACAATCTGTTGCTATTGACTTAAACAATAACATTGATATAACGTGCAACTTGTTTCTTTTGTGAATCTGATACGGTTTACCCAGTGTTTGTTTTGATTAGGTGAACTATAAATCCCAGCAACTACAACTCCCCAATGTCAAGATCTATTTTCCTCAAACTCCACCAGTGTTCACATTTGGGTATATTGAGGATTAGTGTCAAGTGTGGCCCATATCCATCATTGCTGAGTCTATAGTGCTCTCTGCATGTAGGTGAACTACTACTCCAAACTCAAGGTCAATACCCACTAAACACTTCCAGTATTTGCTGTTGGTCATGGGAGTTTTTTGTGCCAAGTTTGGTTCAATTCCATTGTTGGTGAGTTCAGAATACTCTTTGATTGTGAGTGAACTATAAATCCCAGCAACTACAACTTCCAAATGACAAAATCAACCCCCTTCAAAAATACAGTTATGAAGTAGCAGTGAAAATAATAGTTAGGGGTCACCACAACATGAGGAATTGTATAAAGGGGTCGCAGCATTAGGAAGGTTGAGAAACACTGGGTTAAACCCTTGTGCTGCTGACTGCTAGCCTGAAGGTCAGCATTTTTTAAATTTTTTATTTTATTTATTAATTCGATTTAGTAGACCGCTCTCTCCGGAGCCCAGAGCGGTTTACAGCAATTAAAACCAGATAAAACACAGATAAAACACATAAAAACAGCATTATAAAACCAACTAGACCCCGCTCTCAACAATAAAATCCCAGCAGATCGACAGTAATGCAGGCGGCGAGACGCGGCAGGATGGCAAATTACAGCGGCATCAATCAGGACCGAATGCCTGTCTGAACAGCCAAGTCTTTACGGACTTGCGAAATGCCATCAAGCCCCGTAGCGCTCGCGTCTCCTCGGGCAGCGAGTTCCAGAGGCTCGGCGCAGCCACTGTGAACGCCCTCTGCCGCGTACTCAACAACCTGTAGGTCTTGATACCAGGCACCTCTAGTAAGTTGAGCCCCTCTGAACGCAGTGATCTGGGCACATATGGGGTAAGCCGCTCCTTCAGGTACACTGGCCCCAAACCATATAAGGCCTTAAAAGTTAAAACGATCACCTTGAAGGTTAGTTCAATAGGAAGCCAGTGCAGTTCGCGCAGGAGTGGGGTTACATGGGCAGATCTTGCAGCTCCTGAGAGCAGGCGCGCTGCTGCGTTCTGCACCAGCTTAAGTTTCCGGATCGCCGACAAGGGTAGGCCAATGTACAGCGCATTACAGTAATCGAGCCTCGAGATGACCGTGGCTTGGATCACCGTGGCCAGGTCGCAGCGGGAGGTAAGGAGCCAGATGTTTTGCCTGTTGCAGGTGGTAAAACGCTGTCTTGCAGGCGCAGGCAATCTGCATTTGAATCCGTAGGAAAGGGTAACCCTAGCTCCTGCCAACGTAGCAGTTTGAAAACATGCAAATGCAATTCGATAAATAAGTACCGCTTTGGCAGAGGCAACCCAAGGTTATTTTAAATGGCAGGCGAAAATTATTTTGGCGCCTCCCCCCTCCCAAACCAAACTTGTAGCAGGCATGGAGGCGGAGTTACCAGCCGGCGTTGAAGAAATAATAATAATAATAATAGAGGCTGGATCTACACTGCCATATAATCCATTTTCTGAATCCAGATTATCTGCTATGAACTGGATTATATGAGTCTACACTGCTATATAATCCAGTTCAAATGGGATAATCTAGATACAGAAACTGGATTATATGGCAGTGTAGATGGAGTCATAATGCAATTCTACACTGAACATAGGCAGTTTCAAACTGCAGTATCTAGTAACAGTGTACAGCAGTGCTTCTCAACCTTCCTAATGCTGCGACCCCTTAATACAGTTCCTCATGTTGTGGTGACCCCTAACCATAACATTATTTTCATTGCTACTTCATCACTGTATTTTTGTGGGGAGGGGTTGATTCTGTAATTTGGAAGTTGTAGTTGCTGGGATTTATAGTTCACCTACAATCAAAGAGCATTCTGAACTCACCAACAATGGAATTGAACCAAATTTGGAACACAAAACTCCCATGACCAACAGTAAATACTGGAAGGGTTTGCTGGGCATTGACCTTGAGTTTGAGAGTTGTAGTTCACCTACATCCAGAGAGCACTATAGACTCAACAATGAAGGATCTGGACCACACTTGACACAAATCCTCAATATACCCAAATGTGAACACTGGTGGAGTTTCGGGAAAATAGATCTTGACATTTGGGAGTTGTAGTTGCTGGGATTTATAGTTCATCTACAATCAAAGAGCCCCTTGCACCCTACCAATGATAGAATTGGGTCAAACTTCCTACACAGAACCCTCATGCCTTGAAGGAACTATCTGGCGCGAGCCTCCATCCCACTTCACACACTCTCCCTCACCCACACATGCGCATCATGCTGCCATGCGCCAAGAACGCCTGCTCTCCCATCCCCCGCTAGGAGTCTCAGAACCAGCCCTCCCCTTGGCTGGAAGACCTGCCAATCACAGCAGAGGAGAGCTTTAGGTGGGAGAATTTGCAGTCTGTTTCCAAAAAGAAAGAGAAGAAATAGCGGAGAGATCTTCAACTTTCTCTGCCAAAGGACTCCCTAAGACCATCAGAAATACATGTTTTCTTATGGTCTTTGGCGACCCCTCTGAAACCCTCTTGCGACCCCCCTGGGGGTCCCGACCCCCAGGTTGAGAAACACTGGTGTACAGGTAGATGGTTCTTTAGAAAGTGGTGCTGCTGTTGTTTAGGCTCCAATACTTTACCCCAAATGCATCATAAAAACGGCTACTCCCTCCATTTTAATGAGGAAATCCTCAGAAGGAGGCTGTATATGTTGTATAGAAGCATCACTTCCTCCTTTCCTGCAACCCTGGAAGCAGAGCAGGAAAGGCTCTGCTGCTGGAGAGCTGAAACCGGAACCTTGGAGTCCGCGCGCTTGTTTCCGGGGGAGGCTGAGATTGCCGAGGGACCGCCGGAGCGAAGCCGCGACACACCCACTCCGGGCATGGAGGCGCCAGGGAGCAGCAGCTGCGGGCGCGGCGGCGGCACCGGGGAAGAAGAAGAAGAGGGCGAGGAGCGGGCAGCCGCGGCGCATGCGCAGTGGGCGCCGGGGGAGAGCTGGCTGGAAGCGCATCCTGCGGTGAGCGAGCGAGGAAAGGCGAGACGAAAGCGTTTGCCACACTAGGTGTGGATGATGGCCCGGCTTCGTTTAACTAGAGGATTGGGGATCATTGGATACCTCTTCCACCAACATTAACTCCCGCTTCCCTGTGCTCAAGGGCTGGAAGCAGCAAGGCCCCCATCCGCACTGCCATCTCATGCAGCTTGGAATCGCGTTATATGAGCAGTGCAGACTCAGGCTGGATCTACACTGACAAGATCCAGTTTCCGAATTCAGGAAATTGCCACATAATCCGCATTATCATGCTTTGAGCCGGATTATATGAGTCCACACTGCCATATAATCCAGATCAAATCAGACAATCTGGATTATATATGGCTGTTGCCACAATGCCATGTTTTTGCTCCTTGTAAGGCAGTGTTTCCCAACCTTTCTTGAGCCGCGGCACATTGTTTACATTGACAAAATCCTGGGGCACCCCACCAACCAAAATGACACAAATGACACTCTAACACAGTAATACATATAGTTAATATGTTTTTAAATGTATGTAAACACTCAGTGTGAAACCTGGACAGGTTTCGATGAACACAACATAGATATCCTGGCAGGAATGGCACAAATTTCCCACACAGAACTCCCATAACCAAGAAAATGCTATTAGAGTTTGGTGGGCATTGACCTTGAGTTTTGGAGTTGTAGTTCACCTATATCCAGAGAGCACTGTGGACTCAAACAATGTTGGATCAGGACCAAACTTGGCATGAATACTCAATATGCCCAAATGTGAACACAGATGGAGTTTGGGAAAAATAGACCTTGACATTTGGGAGTTACAGTTTCTGGGATTTATAGTTAACACACAAAGAGCATCCTGAACTCTTGCAACAATGGAATTGAAACAAACTTGGCATATTGAACTCTCATTACCAACAGAAAGTACTGAAAAGGTTTGCTTGGGAATTGACCTTGAGTTTGGAAGTTGTAGTTCACCTACACCCAGAGAGCACTGTGGACTCAAACAATGTTATGTTATGTTGTTGTTTGTTTTCTATCCAGAATCACAATGTTGGAAGAAGGCTCACCACTTTAAGGTCCCTAAAACAGGCATGGGAAAACTTCGGCCCTCTGGGTGCTTTGGACTTCAACTCCCACCATTCCTAACAGCCTGAGGCCTTTTCCTGCTTAAATGGCTGAGGGGGGAGGGGGAGGAAAAGAGCCTGAGGCTGCTAGGAATGGTAAGAGTTGGAGTCCAAACACCCGGAAGGTCCAAGTTTGCACATGCCAGCTTTCGACAGAGACCTCTTCCTCCCCCTTTGCGCCCTTTCTTCCCCCTCCTGCCGAACACTTACTTTTTCTTCTACACTGCCGCTTCTGCTGCCATTTTGATCCGAGGGGGCAGCGTGAGCGTGTTCAGGAGGGGAGGGGGGAGGGAGGAAGACATGACCCGTGCGGGCGCTACTGCGCAGACTCGCCCCAGAGCAAAGCGAGGCAAAGCGAGCAGAGCGAGGCTGGGAAGAAGGGAGCCCGAGTGGAGAAGAAAAAGTGTTCGGCAGGAGGGGGAAGAAAGGGTATTGGAGGTTCCAATTTCCCACGGCACACCTGATGATCGCTCACGGCACACTAGTGTGCCACGGCACACTGGTTGGGAAGCACTGCTCTAGGTGAGGGTTGTCAATAGTTTGTTCCTCTAGGTCAGGGCTGTCCAACTTCTACGGGCCCAAGGGCCGGAATTCCGGTCACTGATCACCTGGGGGGCCGAAGGGTCTGCCTCCGCCCCTGGCTCCGCCCCTTCCCTGACTCTGCCCCCTCCCCAGCTCCAATGTACTTACAATTGACCTTGAGTTGTGGAGTTGTAGTTCACCTCCATCCAGAGAGCACTGTGGACTCAAATAATGATGGATCTGGACCAAACTTGGCATGAATACTCAATATGCCCAAATGGGAACACTGGTGGATTTGGGGGAATGTTTCCTAATACCTTTGAGTTATTTGAGTCCACACTCAAATTGGGACACACCAAAAGAACCCAAACACCTCAATGCCGTCACAGGGCTGGATGGGGCCTCCTTTCCCAGAGGCGGGTGGAGGAGGCCCAAAGAGCTCCCTCCCTCCCTGAAGGGAAAACAAGCCGCGGGGGCAGGCGCAAAGGAAGCCACGTTGCGCCCTGCGCGCAGGGGAAGGCAGCACAACAAGGGGGAGGGAGCGCGGAGGAGGGGAAGGAAGCGTCACCAAGGAAACTGCCGCTGAGGGACCCCTCCCCCCCTCACCCAATGTCCCACTGTTTTTAGATTGATTGATTCGAGCCAGGCCCTTCCTTACCCATACTGCGGGAGACCCGCGACAGGGCCGAAGCGCCAACGACGCTGCCGTACCCGAAGAGCCCCGCTGGAGCCGAGGCCAAGCTCAGGCCGGGCGCTGCGGCTCTCCCATCCATGGGCGGGCGAGGGCCCTCCACAGGAAGAGGACGGAGCCAGGAGGGGCTTTCCCTGCCTCCCTCCTCCTCCCTCTCTCTGAGGGAATGGGGGCTGGCCTGGAAGCAGCCCCGAGGGAGGAGGAGGCGCGCGCCTAGGCCGGCCACAAATCCCACGGGACCCGAGATTTCGGCAGCTATCGCGATCCGGAGAAGTCTGCTAAACGCCCTTGCCATTTATGGGAAAAATATTTCCAAAAATGTCATGGATGCAGTTCATGATTTCGGGGGGCAGGGTTGCATACCATGTCTAACTGCTCTCGGAGGGCTTTTACATGCTTCACTTCCTTTTATTATTTCAGTTTACAAGGATGATGTCTCTGGATGTGGCTGACAGCCGTGGGGTGTACGCTGCCTTCTTAGTCTACTTAGACCTCTTAGAAGGTAAGGTAGTGGGGTACCTTCAAGAGCAGATTGTGATTTAAAGAAAGACGTAAGAAAAAAAGTCTAGGAAAAGGCCCTCTGGATACTAGTGGACTGCATTCCCCTGACCATTGGGCTTGCTGATGGGGATGATGGGATTTGCAGTGCTGAATATCTCAGGGTCGCAGGATCTAAGACAGGGGTGCCCACACTTTTTCAGCACGCGAGCTACTTATAATAAAACCAAGTCAGAAAGATCTACCTACCTCTTCAAGGCTGGGGAGGGGAGGGGGCGGGGGCTTGGTGTGGCCTGGCTCTGCCCCCCTCTGGCTTCAGCTCTACCAGCAGCTCCTCCAGGCTTGAGGATGGCAGTGCCAAGCCAGCCTTGTGCTAGCTATGCCACCACTGGCTTGGCATTGCCATCCTCAAGCCTGGAGAAGCCGCTGGTAGAGCGGAAGCCAGAAGGGCGGAGCCAGGCCCCACCAAGCCCCGCCCCCTCTGACTTTGGAGCTCCCAGCAGCTTCTCCAGGCTTGAGGGTGGCAGTGCCAAGCCAGTGGTGGCATAGCTATGCCACCACGGGCTTGGCATTGCCATCCTCAAGCCTGGAGAAGCTGCTGGTAGAGCGGAAGCCAGAAGGGCGGAGCCAGGCCCCACCAAGCCCCGCCTCCTCTGACTTTGGAGCTCCCAGCAGCTTCTCAGGCTTGAGTGGTGGCATGCCAATGGCCAGCCAAGCCAGTGGTGGCATAGCTAGCCACCACTGGCTTGTCATTGCCATCCTCAAGCCTGGAGAAGCTGCTGGGAGTGCCAAAGCCAGGGTAAGGGTGGCGGAGCCAGGCCCCCTGGCCCGCCCCCTCTGGCTTTTCAGCTCAGCCAGCTTCTCCAGGCTTGAAGATGGCAATGCCAAGCCAACCTTGTGCTAGCTATGCCACCACTGGCTTGGCATTGCCATCCTCAAGCCTGGAGAAGCTGCTGGGAGTGCCGAAGCTGGGGGAGGGGGGCGGGGCTTGGCGCGGCCTGGCTCCGCCCCCCTCTGAGAAGCGCCCCCATCCTGGGATCGACCTCCTTCGGTCCCGGGATCGACTGGTCGATCGCGATCGACTTCCTGGGCAGCCCTGTTAGACCAAAGTGAATGACCACATTAATAGACTTGAGTTGAATTTGTTTTTAGTCAGCTATTTGGCTTTTATGTATTTTATCCATATGTATTTCAATCTTGTATTGTTGTTGGATGTTTTTAATTTGCATTGTAGCATTGAATCTTTGCTGTAAGCCGGTCTGAGTCCCTCTACGGAGGTGAGAAGATCGGGATACAAAAGTTTTAAATAAAAATAATAATAAATAATAAATTTATAAAGTAAATTATTTTTTTGGATGAATTGTACTTTTTACCGTAATTCATCAAACTTTTAGGCCAAGCCATTATGCACAATGCATTTTATATACCTAAAAGAATTATTATAAATAAATAAATAAATAAATTACATTTCAATTTATCTAAAGTACTAACGTCTTCAAAAAAGATTTTTGAAAATGGTAACACAGCGAGAACTGGAAATCTGGCTAGCACTGTGAGGTCCTAGGACTGTTAATCCGTACTTTGTCACTGTCTCTGATTTACCCATCAGTTAGAAATTGGCACGAGGTATCCTACTTTGGCCTGGGAGAATTGCAGCTTGTGTGCCTCTGTGGGCGAGAGAAAGAAGACGAGGCTTTGCAAATGGTGGTCCCAACGCCTGTCCACATATCCTTCAGCCATGAAAGGTGAGCAAGTTCCCATGGAAGTTTACAGGTAAAAAAACTGTGGGGTGGGGATGCTCAGGGCTATTCTGTGTGCTACAGTGTGGCTTTGCAATGCCAGGTGAAAGGCCAGATCCTGCCTTTGTGGGCCGTTTGGAAATCTCATCTGGTTTAGAATATCATAGCCAGGTTATTCGCCAGGACTTGTTGGAACTAATACAGCCTTAAATGCCCTTGGCTTAGAGCAGTGTTTTTCAACCTCTTTTGAGCCGCGGCACATTTTTTACATTTACAAAATCCTGGGGCACACCACCAAACAAAATGACACAACGTGACACTCTAACACAGTAATACATATAGTTAACATGTTTTTAAATGTATTTATACACTCAGTGTGAAACCTGGACCTGTTTTGATGAACACAACATAGATATCCTGGCAGGACACACACTTTCCACACAGAACTCCCATAACCAAGAGAAAATACTATAAGAGTTTGGTGGGCTTTGACCTTGAGTTTTGGAGTTGTAGTTCACCTATATCCAGAGAGCACTGTGGACTCAAACAATGTTGGATCAGGACCAAACTTGGCATGAATACTCAATATGCCCAAATGTGAACACAGATGGAGTTTGGGGAAAATAAACCATGACATTTGGAAGTTACAGTTTCTGGGATTTATAGTTAACACACAATGAAAGAGCATCCTGAACTCTTGCAAGAATGGAATTGAACCAAACTTGGCATATTGAACTCTCATTGCCAATAGAAAGTACTGAAAGGGTTTGCTTGGGAGTTGACCTTAAGTTTGGAAGTTGTAGTTCAGCCTGCCGGGCCCGGGCCAAAGGTAGCAAGAAGCCCTCCCTCGCCTGGCTGGCCACCGCCGCGGGAAACAGGCCTGCGGCGAACCAGAGGCCAGGGCAGGAAGGCAGGTTGGCTGGCACTAAGAGAGAGGAGTGGCGAGGGCCTGCCGCGAGCTGGGGGCACGGCAGGGGCGCAGGCAAGACAAAAGGAGAGCCGGTATGGGCCCAGCCTGCCCTAGCTGGCTACCACTTGGAGGCTGAATCTGGCCTCCGATGTACCGGGGGGGGACGGCACATGCGGGCCAAGCCACGTTCGGGACAAGGGAGGCCTGAAGGCGCAAGGCCTGCACCCAGGCCGGGCACAGCGGGAACAGGGCCGAGGGGCGGTGTGTGTGTGGGGGGGGTGTAGATATGGAAACCCACCCCCCGTTCCCCGGGACCAAGACTAGGGAAAGAAACGGGGCCAGAGACCCAAAACAGACCAATGCCGCCGTTGTGCCGCCGCCGCTTCCATGGAGAAAAGAAAAGAAAAAATTAAATAGCAAAGTTGATGCAGGCCCAGTGCCTGCTGGTAGGCCTAGCGCCCGCACGGGTCACGTCTTCCTCCCTCCCCCCCCCCTCCCCTCCTGAACACGCTGCCCCCTCGGATCAAAATTGCGGCAGGATGTTCAGATTTCCCACGGCACACCTGATGATCGCTCACGCCACACTAGTGTGCCGCGGAACACCGGTTGGGAAACACACTGAAGGATTCTGTGTGACTTCGTTTTTCTATTCAGATCTTCACTGGAGGTGGTATCTTTTTTAGATATTTCGTGAGTGATGCTTGATGAGATAGTAAATGCTGTAAATGCAGAATAAAGGTTTGACAGAGAATAGGGACAGTGCGTGTGCGAATGAGAGCATGCTAGAAACCGCCTTTGCATTTTCTAGGTCTTCTCAATTGATCTGCATTAGGTTGTGTCAGTGACACGGAAATAATGCAAATCTTGACTCTGTTGAAGCATATACTCTTACTGTCGAAACCCCCACAGATGGCTCAAAGACACGCCAAGCTAGCAAAAGTATTTACAGTTTATTTTCAACAAAAACACAGCCACAGTCCGGCATAAAAGGAACCCACACAAAACAAAAAGCCCTGTAAACAAAAACAATGAAGACATCCGTCTTTTGGAGTCCTTGGCTTGATTCCGGCTTGAAGTCTGCTGCGATGTGAAGATCCGTCCGAAAAAGGAAAGGAAGAGTGCTTCTCCAATTCCAGGAGAGCAACACAGGAAAAGCCCAAACAAAACGCGGTAGTCAAGCTTTCTGGGAAATCAGGAACTGCGATACAAGAAACCAGAACACCCAATACAAGAATCAGCAATCCACCAGCAACACCTTGGCCGACCGCAGAGTCCCACATCCCCAGGCCTGACTTTAATACCCTTACAAATCAGAGCCATCAGACTCCCCCCACCCAACTCTGCCCCATTCCCCTCAGCTGCAGCCCTGGGTGTGTTCCTCCAATCTTCCCACCTTTGCTGAGCAGTTAAAGGACCCCAGTCCGATTCAACATCCCCACTAGGCCAAGCAAGGTCGCTCAAAAGCCAAAAAGAGCTTTCGCTGGACTCAGCATTTATCACATCTCTGACATCTTGCACCAGTGCTGAGTCCAGCTCGGTATCACTCTCTTCTGAAGGTAACTCAACGTCAAACCCCTCAAAAGTATCATCACTGGTAGGCTCCCTAAGTATTTGTCGGACCTTTCTCCTGTCCTCTGCCTCTTCCAAACTCTCAGCACTTGCAGCCCTTTTCCTCCCAGCTGCAGTCATTCTGCCCAAACCTCCCTCTTCCAGTGACATGTCCAACACAGAATCCTCCTCCGAGTTACTACCTGTAGCAACTACAGGGCCAGTTTGCTCAACTACAACACTTACCGTGTGGAGCTGCTGCATGATTTTCCTACAACCTCATTAAGGTTTTCATTCATGTAATGTTTCCATAAATCCACGCTGTAGTGACGTTGTTTGCTCTCTTTGGCACTGGTGTAAAAGGGGGACATTCTTGGGATGGCAACGATTGAACGAATTCCATTGACGGAAAGTCCGCTTGGTGACTAGGCTTTCCAATAGGGCAAATATGTAGAGTGGAACTTCTCTCTAGCGGTCTCTTTTCTGTTTTTGGTTGAAAACTAGCAAGTGACTCCACTTTGGATTGTGTGCCTAGTTCTGTTGTGAAGTTGGAATAGGACTTCTGAATAACAAGTGTGCAAAGCATGACATAGGTGAATTCATTCACTGCATCAAGCTCCACATGTAGGTAAAAAGGAATCCATCATTCACAAAAGAGTGATATTAGTATTCTACTAGACATGTAGGTACAAGGAATATGAGAAACAGCCCACTGTATTACATTTGTCCATATGCACAGTAGGCCTGGTTAGATTCGTTGGAATCTTCGTAAAATTGGAATGAATTCGGATTAAATTCACTTTTGAAGTGGTTTTGAAGCGACGTAAGCAACCCAGAAGTGAATTTGCTATTTCGAAGCCACCGCAGCATTTTCAGAAATGAATTGGCTGACGTGGGAAGGAAGAAATTCGCTTCCAAACTGGGTTAAAAACAGCTCCTGCCCCAGGTCCTTCCTTCCCGCGTCAGACTGACGCGGCAGGGAAGAAATCCGCTTCCAAGCTGGGTTAAACACGGCTCCTGCCCCACGTCCTTCTCTCCCGTGAGAAGGACCTGGGGCAGGAGCCGTGTTTAACCCAGTTTGGAAGCAGATTTCTTCCTTTTCGTGTCAGTTTGAGGTTTTTTGCAGGTTTTTGCGCATTGCGCAATCGCGGACAACATTAATATTTTGGAATTTTTCTGAATAAATTTCGAATTTTATTTATTTATTTATTTACTTCATTTATATTCCGCTCTTCTCACCCCCGTAGGGGACTCAGAGCGGATTACAGTACATATACTAGCAGACAGTCCCTGCAGTTCAACATCTATATATATAAAAAGAGAGTGGTCGTGCAAAGGACTTTATGCACGGCCAAACTACACCCCAGAAACACCAATCCAAAGAGACACATTCCCACAGACCACGAGGTATTACCATCACACAAAAAACCCACCTTCCTACCTTCCAACCCCCCCAAAATCAGCCCCCAAAAACCGCCCATTGGCTCCCGTTCTGCGCTGGCCACGAGCGCAGCAACCCGCCTCCTCCGCCACCTCACAGAGGGAGACCCGCAGCCGCTCTCCGCCGCATCGGTCGCTTCTGGGGCTCTCCGGGGAAGCAACACTGAAAATACCCCAAAAAACTACAAAAAAACATGGCGGCCGAACCGCTTCCGGTCCGGCCGAAAAGGCTCCGACGGAAGTCAATCCGTCAGGAAAAGGGTCCGGCCGGAAACTGACGCCCAAACAATGCAGACCGGAGGTCCCGCCCCCTCCTGGCCCGAAGTGCCGCTAGGAAAGATGGCGGCCGCCATGGAGCACCGGCTACCACACGGAGACCTCCTGGTTACTCCGAGAAGCTTCCGTGCCCCTGAGCCTGCCCTCCGGAGGACGGAGGGTGAAGAAGGACGAGGCGTGGGGACGCTGCCCTCGCCGCTACTGCCCTCCGGATGGCAGAGGGTGAAGAGGAAAGGACCGGGGTCGCTGCTGCCGCCTTCTTTTCCCTCCTCAGCCCCCTTCTTTTCCTCCATCAGCCTCAGGACCTTTCCTTCTCCCCCTCAGCCTATGGCCCCAACCCCCACGTCAGCCCCAGGCTCCTTCTCTTCTCCCCCTCACCCTCAGCCCCCTTCTTTTCCTCTCTCAGCCTCAGACCCCTTCTTCCCCCCCTTTCCCCCCCTCATGTGTATGTACACATGCACACACATATACATTACCATACACACGTATACATATATATACATACACATATATACATATACACCCACATATATACACTACATACACACATATACACATGCACACACCCACCAAGACCATAAGTAGCATCATTTCAAACCCTTACATACTCAGACTTTCCCGCATCTCCTAAATAGGGCACAGCAACGCGTGCCGGGTACAGCTAGTATACATATTTTGACGAACATAGACGAACAAAAACGAACAAAGAGGCAAATTTCTGGCCACCAAGGGGAGCTGACGCACTCCTCATCTCAGCGTTTTCCAGCTTCCCTTATTGTTCTTCCGCATTCCTTTCAGCGATTCCTGGAGTTCTTTATGGCCTCATAAATCAGTCAAAATTCGCCTCCCCACTTAATGTGGTACCTTTATCTCCTACTTGACAAATGAACTGTCTTTCGGGCTGCAAAGGTCGACAGCAGGCTACATTTAAGGTCGGGCACCCACCCCGGCCCGGGCAGGCCTCGAACTCATGACCTACAGGTCAGAGAGATCTTATGCAGCTGACAGCCAGCTACGCCACTTCCCGGTGCTTTATTTCTGGAAAATTTCAGAAGGTTTTTTTCCGGAAAATTTCAGAAGTTACTCAGATTCGAAGCGCCAGTGCCTTCTACATCCAGAACGAGTTTTGAACATTTTTTTTAATAGATCAACCAGGCCTAATGCACAGCTTGGCTTTCATAGCTGGCATGACCAAAAAATAGCATTGCCATCCATTCAGTTAACAAGCTCTGTGCTGTGCCCGAAGTGTTTATCTCTCTCTGATTCTCCTCTCCTGGAGCAACATTTGCAACTCCCCATGGATCAGACTCAGAATTCATTCTTACTAGGCTCGCTTTCGATGTTACAGCAGGCTCCCCTAACCTAGTACCTTCCAGATATGTTGAGTGGGAGCACCTTCCTTTGCGAGGTTATGGAAATCACAGTGCCAACACATCTGGAGGGTTTTGGAAGACTGGGCTACAGAGTGCAGGGTGGAAGAAAGCAGGAATGATTCAGGGAATACTTGTAGAAGGAAACAACAACAACAGGAAAGCAAGTCTGATTTAGCATTCTAGAAGCGTCTGCAGGAAGACTTTTTCACAAACATCCCCAAGGCTGGCGATTTCTAGGTCACAACTAATAACCAAAGTTTTTGCTCTAGCGTTTCTCAATTCAAATCTCAGCTTCTGTGTCGAAAAGCCAAACAAAGGCTCATACTTGTTGCACATGGCTTTCCCGAATGAGTAACATATGCCGAGTGTCAAGTGCTTTTATTTTTTTCTGAGCAGAGAAAAGAAATAAAAGCTGCAACACCACTGACATCTTGTTCTGGAACAGTCTATATTATATTAGCTCATTTCTCTGGCTGCTCAGTAGCCCTTAGCAAGGAGCTTTGGAACACCGAGAGTAATAAAATGGGGTTCTCAAACAGGCTTTCACATTGGCTCTCAGCAAAGACAGTCTTTAACCTTACTTGTGTCACTGTCTGGACCAGGGGTGCTCAGAATGGTGATCGGGATCACCAGGGTGATCTTCGGGCCTCATCCTGGTGATCTTCAGGCCTCTGACCAGGTTTTTTGCTGTTGGTCCTCTTCATGCGCCCCTGCGCCCTGCAAAGAAGTCATCCGTCGTTGCTCCTCCCGCTCCCTGCTCGCGCGCCGCTCCAACAGCTCCAGAGTCCAAGAGGCAGAATAGGCCCCCTCTTTGGGATTCCTCCTCCTCCCTCCGTCCTTCTCCAGCCACTCAGAGTTGTACGAGACCAAAGGGGGCGGGCCGGGATGACGCGAAGCGCCCATTCTGCCTCTCGGACTTCGTGAGCTCTTGGAGGCGGCACGCGTGCGTGCTGGCGGCGTGAAATAGGAGCAACGACGGAGGAGAAGAAGAAGGATGCTTTGGGGTCATTTCCTTACCGCATCTCAAATGTTGGTCTTTTTACTTTGGAGTGGGTGCTTGATTGTTCTGTGGCATGTCTCTTTGTTTATTTTTAATGTTTAAAAATGGCCTTTTAGCTCCAAAGCCTCTCTGCTTGCTTTGTTCCTTGAGAAATATATGTTGGGGAATATGGAAATGTGGGAGAAATGGGGTGGTTGGATGTATTTATGCATGCCCCTTTGTCTACCTTGCTGAGTATTAAATGGCCTTGCAGTTCAAAAGCCTCTCTTCTTACTTTCTGGCTGGTAATATGTGTGGGAATATGGCAGTGTGGGAGAAATGGGGTGGTTGGATGTATTTTTGCATGCCCCTTTGTCTACCTTGCTGAGTATTAAATGGCCTTGCAGTTCAAAAGCCTCTCTTCTTACTTTCTGGCTGATAATATGTGTGGGAATATGGCAGTGTGGGAGAAATGGGGTGGTTGGATGTATTTTTGCATGCCCCTTTGTTTACCTTGCTGAGTATTAAATGGCCTTCCAGTTCAAAAGCCTCTCTTCTTACTTTCTGGCTGATAATATGTGTGGTAATATGGCAGTGTGGGAGAAATTGGGTGGTTGGATGTATTTTTGCATGCCCCTTTGTTTACCTTGCTGAGTATTAAATGGCCTTGCAGTTCAAAAGCCTCTCTTCTTACTTTCTGGCTGGTAATATGTGTGGTAATATGGCAGTGTGGGAGAAATTGGGTGGTTGGATGTATTTTTGCATGCCCCTTTGTTTACCTTGCTGAGTATTAAATGGCCTTGCAGTTCAAAAGCCTCTCTTCTTACTTTCTGGCTGATAATATGTGTGGTAATATGGCAGTGTGGGAGAAATTGGGTGGTTGGATGTATTTTTGCATGCCCCTTTGTTTACCTTGCTGAGTATTAAATGGCCTTGCAGTTCAAAAGCCTCTCTTCTTACTTTCTGGCTGGTAATATGTGTGGGAATATGGCAGTGTGGGAGAAATGGGGTGGTTGGATGTATTTTTGCATGCCCCTTTGTTTACCTTGCTGAGTATTAAATGGCCTTGCAGTTCAAAAGCCTCTCTTCTTACTTTCTGGCTGATAATATGTGTGGTAATATGGCAGTGTGGGAGAAATGGGGTGGTTGGATGTATTTTTATGCTCTGTTTTATATTGTTGTTATTAAATTGAAATGTTGATGTTTTATAACTTCATTTTATGTAAACTGCCCCGAGCCTGCTGGAAGGAGCGGTACATAAAAAGGAAATATAAATATAAATAAATAAATAAGAAAATAGTAATATGTTTTACATTTCTGGGCAGGTGATCTTTGGGACTTGGTTTTTTAATCAGTAGCTCCCATGCTGAAAAAGTGTGAGTACCCCTGGTCTGGACACTTTTGTTTCCTTGTAAAGTGGGAAAAGTCTGCAGCGTACCATGTACATAATAGTTGTAGTTCTCCTGGATGATGGTGATATTGTTGTATGCTTTCAAGTTGTTCACCATGTATGCTGTGACAGGGTTTTCTAGGTCTGAGAGGGTTTCCATGAGCCAAACGGGAATTGAACTCTGGTCTCCAGAGTCTTAGTCCAATGTTCAAACTACTACACCAAATGATAAATATTAGACCTACCCTTCAGTTCGGGTCAGAGGTATACTTATAATATACCTCTTCTGGTCTAGGATTTTGGGGTACAAATCCAAGGCCCCGATTTACAGAAGGAACCCCCAGATGCTGCAGTACTGACTTCCATATTTCAGGATGAGTAAAACTCATTTCTCCCTGAAGTACACCCAACATACATTAATTAACTCCATATCTTTACTGAATTCAGAGGAGGGGGTAGAGCGGTCGAGTGCCTCCTTTGCATGCAAGTGGCCATACTACTTTGTGTCCGGCATCTCTTCTGGTGTTGCTAGATCTCACAGCGGCTTTTGACACAGATGCCCATGACCTTCAGATTCATCGGCTCTCGACTGTGGGAATCAGCGGTACAGCTCTCAACTGGCTGTCTTCCTTCCTCCGTAACCGAGGTCAGCAGGTTGAGTGGGGAGGGCTGATATCGAAATGGTCTCCCCTATCTTGTGGGGTGCCCCAAGGAGCCATCCTCTCCCCCCTCTTATTCAACATCTACATGCGACCTTTTGCACAGCTGGTCTGAGACTTCGGGTTAGAGTGCTACAAATACACCGATGATACTCAACTTATCCTGAAGATGGCTGAGCAACCAGTCACAGCACCATGCAATCTCCATCAGTGTCTGGAGGTCGTTACCAGACGGCTTCGGGCTAGCAGGCTGAAAGTGAACTCTGCAAAAATGGAGATCCTGTGGCTGGGCTCCCTGAGTGGTGGGACCATCAATTTACTGACCCTAGACAGCAAGACTTTGTGCCCTTCACCTCGAGCCTGGGTGTCCAACTCTCGATTGACGATGGAAGCCCAGGTGTCCACCATCAGAGCCTGGGTGTCCAATTCTCGATTGACGATGGAAGCCTAGGTGTCCACCACCAGTACGACAGCCTTCTTCCATCTGCGTCGTATCAGACGCCTGGCCCCCTACCTCCGTAGAGATGACCTGGCCACAGTGATCCAGGCCTTCATCACCTCAAGACTGGACTATGGCAACGCTCTTTACATCGGCTTACCAGGGCCTACCATCCGTAGACTTAAACTGGTCCAAAATACAGCTGCTAGACTCTTGGAGGGGGCCCTGCAAGGGGCCACATCACTCCAATTCTGCAAAAACTTCACTGGCTTCCGATCGAGTATCGAATCATCTTTAAGCTGTTTGATGTAAGCCACTCCGAGCCTCCAGGGAGTGGCGGCCTATAAATTTGAAATAGAAATAAAAAATAGAAATCTCCAGGTCTGGCTAAAAAGTCCCTGTCTGAGGCTTCTTCCACATAAAATAAAATCCGCACTGATACTGTGTGGACTCAGATAACCTAGCTCAGGGCTGTCCAACTGGCGGCCCCGGGGCCGGATCCGGCCCCGTAGCCTGTTGGACATGGCCCCACCTATGCCCTCAGCCGCCATTTTTAAATTTAAAAAAAATCGATTTTTTTAAAAAAAAATGGCGGCCGGGGGGGAGGCGGGGCAGGGAGGAGGTAGAGAGCGAGCTCCTCCTTTCGGCGCCCCCCTCCCTACCTCGGGCGGGGAGCCGCGAAAAAGGGCAGAAAGCGGCGCCAAGAGCAGCGCGTCACAGGCCTGGCGTGACGCGCTGCTCTTGGCACCGCCTCTCCTCCTCCCCGGCGGCTCCCCGGCCTAGGAAGGGGGCGCAGAAAAGGAGGAGTAGGTGGTGTCAAGGGGCAGCGCGTCACGCCAGGCCTCAGACGCTGCCGTTGGCACCGCCTTCTGCCCTTTGGCGGCTCCCCTGGCCTAGGAAGGGAGGCGCGCAAAAGGAGGAGTAGGCGGTGCCAAGAGCAGCGCGTCACGCCAGGCCTGTGACGCGCTGCCGTTGGCGCCGCCTTCTGCCCTTTTCGACGGCTCCCGGCCTAGGAAGGGAGGCGCCGAAAAGGAGTAGTAGGCGGTGCCAAGGGCCAGCACGTCATGCCAGGCCTGTGACGCGCTGCCGTTGGCGCCGCCTTCTGCCCACCCCGGCGGCTCCCCGGCCTAGGAAGGGAGGCGCCGAGGAGAGTAGGCGGTGCCAAGAGTGACGCGCTGCTCTTGGCGCCGCCTACTCCTCCTTTTTCGGCGGCTTTAGGAGGGGGCGGGGCCTGGGCTGGGGCGGAGCCTGGGGGCGGGCCCTGGGGGCGGGGCCGAGTGGCCCCGCAGGTCATCAGTGACCTCTTATCCGGCCCTGGACCCGCCAGAAGTTGGACAGCACTGACCTAGCTCAAGGCAGATATTGTGGATTATCTGCCTTGATATAATGGGTTATACGGCTGTGTGGAAAGGCCCTGGGGCCTTGGAAAGCTGCTGCTAGTCACGGTCCACAGTACTAGGATAGATGGATCGTTGGTCTGACTTAGAAGGCGGCTTCTTGCGCCACTCAGTTGGCTTAGGTTTTCAGAAATTCAGAATAAATATTGGAAATGGTGAGTCACCACCAAGTGTCCCTGTCTTCATTTGACTCCCTCCACCGGTATTTCCGTGCTTTTGTCCCACAACGCTTTTGAAGTTGGAAATGTTCTTGGCCAGGATGCATTATTCTATCAACTTGAGACATAGCCTATCAATATCCTTATTCAGGGCAGATGTGCTATACAATGCCTGCAGTGTAATCGCGGGCAGAAAGCGTCACAGTCCGATCCCCTTCTGTCTCCCTTTCACAAATGACCTTTGTAGAAGGAGAGCTCATCAGGAATTCTGTACGTTCCCTCTGACAATGATGCCTTCAGGCCTCGGAAGTGCCGACTTCCTTAATTCCAGAGATGCATTCCCTTGTAGGATATTTTCTAAATCATCTCCAGCACCGAGGGGATATGCGAGAACTAGCTGGCATGCTTGTAATGCAGGAAAAATAGGAACTGCATCATTAGCACCAGCTCAATACACTTTGAAGGTAGTCTCGATTCAGAAAATGGACCTGTGACTAAGAACTGGCCTTGCTAGCAGCTGCTTGATATTTTTCAGGGTACTCTTTCTCTCTTCTCGCTCTTCACATATGAGGCAGCTACCTTGGGATCCAGAAGGAGCTGGCGTTTTAAAATGTACTGTGGGGCAGGCCCGGATTACCCATAAGGCCACCCTAGGCCATGGTCTAGGGCAGGGCTGTCCAACAGGCGGCCCTGGGGCCGTACACGCCCCCCTAGCCCCTTGGCTACGGCCCCTTATTATTATTATTGGTCCCGCCTCCTTGGCTTTCTATTGGCCGCCTCCTCTTCTCCTGAGGAGGGGCCAATGGGAAAAGTGAGGTCTCTGGGGCCCCGCCCCCGTGGCAGCAAACAGGAAGAGCGACCCGGCCGCATGGCTCGGCAGAGCTTCTTCCTCCTTCTCATCCTCCCTCCCTCCCTTCCCAGGGAGGAGTTATTGCAAGGAAGCATGCAGCGCTAAGGTGAGCACATTTCTTCTCCCTCCCTCCTTCCATTCCACCCTTTCATCCTTCTTCCTTCCCTGCCCCTTCCCTCTCTCTCTTTCTCCTCTCGCTCGCTTCCTCCTCCTGTTGCTCCGTGCGCTTGGAGGCACTCAGGCCCTCAGCACACTCGCCTCCATCACCCGGCCTTCTCCCCCCCCCACTTCCCTCTCCCTCTTTCTACCCCTCCCTTTCCTTCCACTCTTTCCTTCTTTCCTCCGTCCCTCTCTTTCACCTTCTTTCCTTCCACCCACCCACCCACCCACCCTTTCAACTGTTCTCCCTCCCTCCTTGCCCCTCTCTCTTTTACCTTCCTTTCTTCCTTTCCTGCCACCCTTTTATCTTTTCTTCCTTCTCACTTTCCCTCCTCCCTTTCCTCCCTCCATTCCCTTCCACCCTTCTCTTCCACTCCTTCCTTCCTTCTCCTGGGGTTTGGAAGCAGCCAGGCCCCGAGAGGCATCTCCTCCCTTTCCCCAGTCTCTCTCTCGCTTGGGAAGGGGACTTGGAGAAAGGGAGGACATCTCAGGGATGGCTTCTTCCAAACCCGGGTTTGAAGCAGCCAGGCCCCGAGAGGCATCCCCTCCGTTTGCTTGCAGGGAGCCTCCCGGTTCGCAGCTCCACCAAGCCCGGGGGAGCCGCAAACCATGCTCTCGGCTTCCCTCCGGCTCCTGTTTATTTTCCCCAAACTCGCATCTGTGTTCACTTTTGGGCATATTGAGTATTCATGCCAAGTTTGGTCCTGATCCAACATTGAGTCCAGAGTGCTCTCTGGATGGAGGTGAACTACAACTCCACAACTCAAGGTCAATGCCCACCAAAGCCTTCCAGTATTTCCTGTTGGTCATGGGAGTTCTGTGTGCCAAGGTTGGTTAATTCCATCATTAGTGGGGTTTAGAATGCTCTTTGATTGTAGGCGAACTGTATGATATGATAGCTCTGTACACACTGATTTTGGTGCTTTGCCTCAGGTGCTTGTTGCTCCAAACTCTTTTGTGAAGCCTTCCAAATGCACTGTATGCCTTTCCTAATCTGTGATCTATCTATATATGGCAGGAATGGAATAATAATAATAACAAATATATTTTATTACAAATAAAGGGGAATATGAGTTTGTGAATATATACATGTGGCAGGAATGGAATAATAGTAATAACAAATGTATTTTATTAGAAATAAAGGGGAATATGAGTTTGTGAATATATACATGTGGCAGGAATGGAATAATAGTAATAACAAATGTATTTTATTAGAAATAAAGGGAATATGAGTTTGTGAATATATACAGCGGGGCGGAGCCGGGAGGGGTGGAGCCGGGGAGGGGTGGAGCTGGGGAGGGGCGGAGCCGGGGAGGGCGGAGCTGGGGAGGCGGAGCTGGGGAGGCGGAGCCGGGAGGGCGGAGCCGGGAGGGCGGACCCTTAGGCCCCCCAGTTGATCAGTGTCCGGTAATCAGGCCCCAGGGTTGGTAGAAGTTGGACAGCCCTGGTCTAGGGCAGCACCTTTGGGGGGGGGGGCAGCAGGTCTGGACCCCCCCAATTTTTTTAAAAAAATTTTTAAAGGCGCATGCGCGTGGCGGCATAAGCACCATCCATGGCCGCCCGCCCTCCTTTGCTCTGCTCCCCTTAGCACCTTTGGGGGGGCAGCAGGTCTGGACCCCCCAAATTAAAAAAAATCCCCCAAAAAAGGCGCATGCATGGTGGCTTTAGGAGGGAGGGAGGGAGGAGCCGTGGGGAGGCCTCGCATCGGCTCCGGAGGTGGGACTTTCCTTCCTCCTCCTCGTGCCGGCGAGGAGGCGGGGGGGGCGGAGCCGGGGTGGGAGAAGCCAGGGAGGGGCGGGGCGGGGGCAGAGCCTTTGGCCTCCTAGGGCACCAAAAGGGCCTGATCCGGGCCTGCTGTGGGGCGGTAGCATCTGACCTATGTGACTGGTATATATTATCCTTTCCATCTTATAGGAGTTGGGTGGAAAGAAGGAGGAAGACTTCTCGGCCAGCACTTCTGGCTGAGGAGGATGTTTATGGCCTCAGACTCCAAAGAGAATGTGTAAAGTAGCCACTTTGCCTCTTTTCACTGGAGCATTTCCTTCTGTTACTCTTGGAGAACTGATATGAAATCTTCTTATGTCATTTGCTTGGGAAATGCTCGCAATACAGGCCCGGATTACCCATAGGGCCAACGAGGCCATGGCCTAGGGGCGCGAGCCGGGCGCAAATCACGGCCCCAAAAAATTAATTAAAAAAATGTTATAAAATATTTATAAAAACTGTGCCGCGATTGGCTCATGCCGCCTGGTACATATTTATATGTATGTATTTTTTATTGTGTTATAGTTGATGTTTTAATTTTCTTTTATTGTAATCTGTTGTTTGGGCTCGGCGGCCTCATGCGAGCCGCCCCGAGTCCCCATCGGGGAGAGAGATGGTGCGGGGTACAATTAAAGTTTATTATTACTATTATTATTATTATTAATTAAAATGCCGTAAATAAATAAACAGGCAGAAAAAATGAAATGCAAAGGTACAGAATGGGGAGTCTAGTGCCGTGGCGAAAGTATGACAGCATTGTAAGACTACGTGAAAAAGGCTTTGGCCTGCATAAATAGGAGTCTAGTGCCTAGATCAGGGGTGGTCAACCTACGGCCCCCGGCTGGTTCTATCCGGCCCGCCAAAGTACCCCGGCAGGCGGGCCCCGGCAGGCTGGCCGGTGGGCAACGGAAGGGAAGGGAAGGGGGAAGAAGAGGAGGCGAGGAGCAAGCGCCGCCGCAGAACATGGCTTCGCTGTCCTCCGCCTCTTCCCTTCCCTTCCCTTTCTCCACTCCGAACAGCTAGTGAGGGTGAGGGTTTTGCCCATTCACGCTCACGCCAGGCGTGCCCACCCCTCGTCAGCAGGACGTTTCCTAGGCATGCTGAGAGAGGACGATACCACTATCTCTCTTAGCGTGCCTAGGAAAAGTCTACCGAGGAGGGGTGTGCGTGCCTGACGTGAGCGCACATGGGCAAAACCCTCACCCTCGCCAGCTGTTCGGGCAGGCTCCTCCTCGCCCCCTCCTTTCCCCTTTCCTCCTCCCTCCCTCAGTGGTCACTGCCGCCCCAGTGTATTGTGGGCGCACTCCCACAATGCACTGGGGAAGGAAGGAAGGAAGGCAGGAAGGGTGATTGTGTTGCTTCTCTCTCCCCCCTTCCCTCCGCATTTTCGCATCAGAGCGGGCGACAGAGGTGAAGGGGGGGGGGAGAAGAGGAGGAGGAGGGAGGGAGCGCTGCCGCCAAGCATCCTTAATGTAAGTGCATCCTTACTGTACATCCCAGCAACTCCAACTCCCAAATGTCTATTTTCCCCAAATTTCCCCACTGTTCACATTTGGGCATATTCAGTATTTGTGCCAAGTTTGGCCCTGATCAAACATTTTTTGAGTCCACAGTGCTCTTTGGATGTAGGTGAACTACAACTCCCAAATTCAAGGGCAATGCCCACCAAACCCTTCTAGTGTTTTCTATTGGTCATGGAGTCCTGTGTGCCACGTTTGGTTTAGTTCCATCATTGGTGGAGTTGAGAATGCTCTTCGATTGCAGGTGAACTATTACTCCCAGCAACTAAATCAATTTTTAAGTGATGGTCCCGCCTTGGGTGTTAGTGGGTGTCTTGTGGCAGCAATTTGTCCAATGGTTTTTGAGTTATGTTGATCTCACAAATGAACATTACATTTATATAATGTACTAGCTGTACCCAGCATGCGTTGCTATGCCCTATTTAGGAGATGCGAGAAAGTCTGAGTATGTAAGGGTTGAAATTGATGAAACTTATGGTCTTGGTGGGGTCATGGCTTTGTCGTTGTGGGTTGTTCTGGTGGGTGGGATGTTGAAGTCCTGTGGAGTTGTCGGGGTGTGGTGTTGCTGGCGTTCTGCAGAGCTTGTGGATATACAATGTTTTTTGTCTTTCCGTCTGCTGTGTTGATGTAGAGGTTCTGTGGTTTCCCAACTCTGGAGCACGCTACGTAGAGTTGTCCGTGGGAGAAGCATTCTGTGTCAAGGTCTAGGCCACAGATTTGTAGTGTTTGTCCTTGAGCCTTGTTTATGGTGATGGCAAAAGCTAGTGTAGTGCAGTGTCTTTCTGTTCTGGCGTTTGTTCTGCCCTTTTTGTTTGATGTATGTAGCGTTGCGAGTGTGTCGTCCAATGCTGTTCTTTTTAGGAGGCATGGCTTGTCTTTTGGGTCAGCTTATGCCTGCGTGGAATGGCATACAAATGGTTTGAGCAGTAGATGCAAGGTTGTGTTATGTGCGTATTGTGTTGTGTGTACGTATTACTTTTTTCGTGAGTTAGTGGGTGTGTGGTGGCATTGTGGGTGGTAGTATGTTGTGGAATGCTTGTGTGGGTGGGGTGTTTTGGGTGTTTGTGTGTGTTTGTAGAGTATCAGTGCAGTGTTGTGTTGTGGTTGGAGTATAGGTGGAGTTGGTTTTTGTTTGTGGTGGTGGTAGGTGTTGTGTGTGCGGGGTCCCGTAAGGTTGGGGGATGGGTTGTGATAGGAAGTTGTGTTGTGTTGTGTGGGTAGGAATTGCTGGAGTATTGTGCCTGGGACGTGTGTGTATTTGGAGGTGTGTGTGGTGGTGAGTAGTGAGTGCAGTCCTGGGTTTTGTGTTGGGGAAGTTGTCAGGTATTTGTGGGGTGTATTTTGTATGTGTTGTGGTGACATAGTTGTCTTAGTCTGGCTGTGTGCTGGTTGTGATGTGGAGGGGGTGTTGCTTTTGCCAGTGGTGTTTGTTGTGTATTTTGTTTGGGGTGGGTTTTTGTGTTGCAGGATTTTTTTTGTGGGTTTTGCAAGTTTGTGTTATTCTGGGGGTATGTGTTTGTCAGTGGTGCCTGTGTCCCTGGTGCCCTATTTGTCTCCCTCCTAGATCTTGGCCTTGACAGTTTAACCCTCAAACACCAACTGACTAAACTGAAATCACTCAGCATTCTAATCTAGCCTTGGCTGGCTTAGCCAATGGGTTTCGCTGGCGGCCGCAGAGGATGCTGGGAAACAGGGCCGTAGCCAGGATTTTGTTTCGGGGGGGGGCTGAGTTTGTTTCGGGGGGGGGAGCTGAGACTGGGTGGAAGAGGATCTACCCTAGCAAACCTTTTGTATTGTTATCCCAATAACCCCATGAATGTGGGATATAATGAGCATGGTGATCAGATCATGATATAAATGCACATAACAGTTTAAATAATGTACCAGTAAGGCCTTCTCGCGGACCACCCTGAGAATTTCGGGGGGGCTGAAGCCCCCTTAGCCCCCCCCCCCTGGCTACATGCCTGCTGGGAAATGTAGTTTTTTTAATCGTTGTTTTGGGGGCCTTCTAGGTTTTTTGGGGGGGGGGAGTTTCTTTGCTAAAAACCTTCCTTGCCTGAGGCCTATTTTTGTTGGCAAGTTTGGTGTCTCTGCCTTGGAAGGTTTCTCTGTCTCTGGCAGTCGTTCGATGACGGGTCCTCCTTCATATAATAGATACATTGTTCTCAAGAGTCTGGAGAACAAGCCCTATGAGGAGCGGCTTCAAGAGCTGGGCATGAAGAAGAGAAGGCTGAGAGGAGACATGATGAGGGCCATGGATAAATATGTGAGAGGAAGTCATAGGGAGGAGGGAGAAGGCTTGTTTTCTGCTGCCCTGGAACAATGGCTTCAAACTACAAGAAAGGAGATTCCATCTGAACATTAGGGAGAACTTCCTGACTGTGAGAGCCGTTCAGCAGTGGAACTCTCTGCCCCGGAGTGTGATGGAGGCTCCTTCTTTGGGGGCTTTTAAACAGAGGCTGGATGGCCATCCATCAGGGGTGCTTCGCATCTCCACCTCTGACATTCAACCTAACTTTGATGCACTTGTTTAAAGACCAACAGAGACGCAAATGATACAAATGTTCACATTTTGTTAACCATTTTAGTGAATAAATGTCATTTTTCCTATGACAACCTCTCATAACATATACTCTTATCAGTCTTATTAATACAGTATATCAAAAACGCAATGTAGTGCCTTTATTATTATTATTATTATTAAAGAAATTCAATTGATATTATGTAGAAGTTCAGCCTTTAGGTGCGGCCCTCCATAATATTTTTTGGCTCTCGTGTAGCCCCTTGGAAAAAATAATTGCCCACCCCTGGCCTAGATCTAGGGAAGTCACGCTACCCATGCTCTATTCTGCCTTGGTCAGACCACACCTGGAATACTGTGTCCAATTCTGGGCACCACCATTGATGAGAGATATTGACAATATGGAACGTGTCCAGATGGGGCAACTAAAATGATGAAGGTTCTGGAGCGCAAGCCCTATGAGTGTGATGGAGGCTCCTTCTTTGGAGGCTTTTAAACAGAGGCTGGATGGCCAACTGTCGGGGGTGCTTTGAATGTGATTTTCCTGCTTCTTGGCAGGGGGTTGGACTGGATGGCCCACGAAGCCTCTTCCAACTCTATGAGTCTATGATTCTACTATTGCTGTCAATGTGGTCTGCTTGTAGGGTTGCCAACTGTCCCTTATTCTAAGGGACGTCCCTTATTTCGGCCCCAAATTTCGTGTCCCTTATTTTCAGCTCCTGTCCCAAATTTTCTGCTCCTGTATTGACGGGACGGGTGGAAGCAGGTGGCGAGGCTGGGCCAGTACATATACACACTAGGCATGAGAAAAATGAAACGGAAATTAAAAGAAATCGTAAGTGATTCGTATGTAATGGGCCTTTCAAGTTTATACAGATCGCAAGGCCAATCCCGGAAGTGGACTTTCTTTTCCGCACCCCCTGGGCCCAAAATTTCGTTAGATTATTAAATATTTCGGATGTCCCCCCAACAGGAAAATTTCCCCCTCCAAAATAGCTTTGCAGACATAACTCACAGTGAAATCGGGGCCTTTCCATGCTTGCAGCCTAATTAGAGTGGAAGGCCTCTTCCAGGAAGTGAAAAGGGAGCCGGAAACGATAGAGAGCCCGAAATTGGGACTCCTAGAGGGGCTGGAGGACTGACGAAAAAAGCGATTTAAACACCCAGGAAGGGGTTTAGATAGAAGGACAGAGTAGGAGGACATAAGAACTGCTGAGAGAAGGGCAGCAGGAGTGAAAAGAGCACGGAGAGGAGAAGGAAGAGTTCAGAATCAAGAAAAGCCATAGAGTTCCAACGGAGGTCCTAGACTGCTATGGTAAAACTGAATGGGGAAAAAAGATGGAGTGAGGAGAACTCTACAGATTAGCAAGGCCTGCACCAGAGGTAGGCCTAGGCATTTATTTAATAATATTAATAATAATAATATATTTAATAATATTAATAATAATATATTAATGCATTATATGTGTCCCTGCAAAGGAACCCTGTCCTTTAATAATATTAATAATAATAATAATATATTAATGCATTATAATGCATTATATGTGTCCCTGCAAAGAAACCCTGTCCTTTAATAATATTAATAATAATAATAATATATTAATGCTTTATATCTCCCTGCAAGGAAACCAAGGGAAATGTTGCCCCTTGATTTGCCTGTGCTTAAAACAGTGTCAGTCCTGTTTCCCTGCTTTGCCTACTTTAGAACTACTAACGAATTTCGTAAGTAATTAAGTTACATTTCAGAAATTTTTGGAATTTTTTTTGTAAGTCTTTCTTTTACTAAACAACCCCCAATTTGATATAAGAATCGCCATTTTTGGGTTCTAAACCATGCCTAATACACACATACTTCCTTCTTTCTCCTCCTCCATCCTGCTACCCCTTTTGGCTCCTCCCATTTCCCCTCGGCTCCCTGCGAGCAGCCGGGAATTGTAGTCTAAGACTGCCTCCGCTTGATTGAGATGCGCGTGCGGTCCTTTTTGGGCGGGACTCCATGTCCCGAGAGCCCTCGCTCCTGGGGGGAGGAGAAGTAGGAGGAGGAAAAGGAAGAGGGAGAAGGGGGCCTGCCGATCTTCATGGCGCCGCCGGTGAGCAGTCTGAGGGAGCTGCAGGCGCGGCGCGGGGAGATGTGGGCCCGCATGGAGCTGGTGATCATGGAGACCCAGAGCCAGGTCTGCTCACCCTCACCCACCTCGACCGCGAGGCCGCCTTCACTATTGACCGCTGGGAGAGGAAGGAAGGTAACCCCCTGCCAGGCACACAAATCACAGCCACACCGGTGCTGAGGGGCAGGTAGGGGTCTCTGGAGGGCTTTTGAGCCAGACGGGCATCTGTCGGGAGGGCTTGTGTTGTGCCTCCTTGCAGAATGGCCCAAGTAGATGATATTGCCCTGGATCCATGCAAAAGGAGGCTTCTGTTAGACCCCTGTCTAAAGCAGTGTTTTTCAACCTTTTTTGAGCCGTGGCACATTTTTTACATTTACAAAATCCTGGTGCACACCACCAACCAAAATGACACAAAATGACACTCTAACACAGTAATACAGATAGTTAATATGTTTTTGAATGTATTTATACACTCAGTGTGAAACCTGGGCTTGTTTCGATGAGCACAATTGATTTTGTCATTTGGGAGTTGTAGTTGCTGGGAGTTATAGTTCACCCACAATCAAAGAGCACTCTGAACTCCACCAATGATGGAACGGAATCAAACTTCCCACACAGAACTCCCATAACCAAGAGGAAATACTCTAAGAGTTTGGTGGGCATTGACCTTGAGTTTTGGAGTTGTAGTTCACCTATATCCAGAGAGCACTGTGGACTCAAACAATGTTGGATCAGGACCAAACTTGGCATGAATACTGAATATGCTCAAATGTGAACACAGGTGGAGTTTGGGGAAAATAGACCTTGACATTTGGGAGCTACAGTTTCTGGGATTTATAGTTAACACACAATCAAAGAGCATCCTGAACTCTTGCAACAATGGAATTGAACCAAACTTGGCATATTGAACTCTCATTACCAACAGAAAAAGTGTTCGCAGCAGGGGGAAGAAAGTGTCTTGGAAGTTCCAATTTGCCATGGCACACCTGATGATCGCTCACGGCACACTAGTGTGCCGCGGCACACTGGTTGAGAAACACTGGTCTAAAGATCTGTCAACAGTGTGATGCCACAGCTGAAAAAGCCAAGGCTGCATCAAGGGTTGCCTAACGTTTGATTTTCAAGTTTCTATGAAGTGTCCCTTATTTTTGTGCAAAATCCCAATGTAACACCGATCTTCAAGAAAGGATCCAGAGGTGATCCAGGAAATTGTAGACCAGTCAGTTTAACCTCAGTTCCAGGCAAAGTGATGGAAACCATTATTAAAGAAAAAATTACTAGGCACATAGAAGAACAGGCATTGCTGAAGGAAAATCAACATGGTTTCTGCAAAGGCAAATCATGTCTTACTAACTTGTTAGAATTCTTTGAGGGTGTAAATAAACACATAGATAAAGGGGACCCAGTCGATATTGTTTACCTTGACTTTCAAAAGGCTTTTGACAAAGTCCCTCACCAAAGGCTCCTAAATAAGCTCTTCAGCCATGGAATCAGGAGACAGGTCTTGTCCTGGATTGGAACCTGGCTAAACTGTAGGAAACAAAGGGTGGTAATAAACGGACACTTCTCTGGGTGGAAAGAGGTGAGAAGTGGCGTACCCCAAGGTTCAGTTTTAGGACCGTCACTTTTTAATTTATTCATTAATGATCTGGATGTAGAAGTAAATTGTGAGGTAGCAAAGTTTGCAGACGACACTAAACTGTTCAGGGTAGTTAAAAATGAAACTGACTGTAAAGAGCTCCAGA